>OY725346.1:23825645-24365924 GCA_963243735.1 Neocrepidodera transversa
ATTTTTAGGAATTATCGCCTTAAACTGACCCTGCTTATAAGACGGGTTTATATATAAACGAAAATATTCAAAGTTGTATGAATAAGTTACTGGAATTTTTAGCAAATAGGTTATTCTATTATTTAAAATGAAACAATCGATCGTTACTAGTTTCTCAAATATTAACGTATTTTCTAGTGTTACTTCTAAAGGTAATTGATCAGAATTTAATTTAGATCGCAACTTTAGTAATTCAGTGTAAAAATCAGCTGTTTTGATTATAATAGGATGCATTATATTTAGTCTAGAGAATGATAATGAATTTTCGATATCTTCTAAAATAGATAATATTATTTCATACATATTAATAAATTGGTTTAGTGTATCCATAAGAAATAATGTACTGTCCCCTTTTTACGACTCAATCGCTATTAATTTTCCTTGTAAGACTTTTTCATTGTTAAATATTTCTGAAATAGTTGAGTTAAATTTTTCAATAATTTTTATAGGAACTGAATTTTGCTTTGCAATGTTTGAGGCAAGTTTGTTTTGATTAATTTGTAAGGTTTCGATAAGTTTTTCGTAACGTTCGCCATCGCTGGCATCTAAATTACCGGTTAATGATTTAAATATGGATCCTACGGCATTTATTAAGCTCCGTTTGTACCGCAACGGATGGGGTAAAATTTCTTTAATTTTATTTTCCGTTTTTGTTTTTGCCCAATCTAATATTTTTTTATAATTCGTAACGTGGTGAGTTTCATTAATTTTCTCGAGAAATTTATCGGATTCTAATCCTAATCTGTTAATTCCTAATATTAGTGGATTTAAGTCATAAGAATTAATGTATGTGCGTATTCGTGAATTTTGGCTGAGCCTAATTTCAGTGGAATTATTCCAGCATTATTTTCTAAATTTTTAATAATAATTTTCTCTTGGGATCCGAAGACAAGGGGTAGTCTGAAATAAAAAGTTATAATTAGGATACTAAATTATATGGTTTCTTTCGAGGCCGTTTTAAATTATCTAAATGAACTTTAGCTGTTTTTCCTTCTTCGTTAACTTCAGCTATTGTAGTCATTTTTTGAAATTTATTAGCAGTTTTTTGTCTGATGTGCTTTTTAACGTAAGTTTCAGATTTATCTTTGAAAGTGTCAGGTTTGTCTCGGTTTTTATTTGTTTTTTCGATAATTTTTTCTTTACGTTTTGTCAAGTCTTCATTTATTTTGTTATAGAGTTCTTTAGTCCTTTCTTTATGATCATCTACATAATCGTTAATAAGAATTTTATTAATATCTATGTCAAATGGATTTTCGGTTTGGATATGGCCGTTAATAATGTCTATCGGTCTTAATTTTGTAGCAGAATGAATTGTATGATTGTATGCCAAAATTGCATAGATCATTTTCATTGAAATCGGAGTTTTTAGAAAACCGCGTGTATTTAAAAGCCTAACGTGTTCAATAAAGGTTGAATGAGTCCTCTCAATTTGCGAATTTGATTGCGGGTGATTAGGCGAGCAGAAATGTACTTTTATTTTGTGAAGACTTAAAAGTTCGTTAATAACTGAATTTTTAAATTCGGTTCCGTTATCAACTATGATTTGTTTGGGTACGCCGTGGTGACTAAAAAAGGTAATTAAGTGGTTACTGATTTGTGTGGCTTCTAGAGAAGTTAATGGGTACGCTTGCGCATATTTAGAAAAAGTGTCGATGATTGTAAGAAATTTAGAACCGTCGAGTGTAAACGTGTCCATATGGATTATTTCAAAAGGTTTTAAGGCTGTTGGAGTGATATTCATCTCCATTTTTATAGGATTTCTCTCGTATTTACTTCTTTGACAGATATCGCATTCGTTAATATAGGTTTGTACTGATTCCTTCTGATTTGGCCAATAGTATACTTTTTTAATTCGCGTTAATGTTTCGTCGATGCCACGATGGTTACTTTTACCTTCGTGGTACGCTTGAATAATTTCTGGAATATCGGTTTTTTCGGTAACATCGATTAATTTCGATGTGCATTTTCTAAATTTTATTGAAGGATATTTAAAATTTTTCCTCATTACTTCGCAAAATGGCTCGTACATGTCAGATTTTTCAAAATATAAGTAATACGGTACATTTGGAGCAATATAGTCTTTCACAAAGTTTATAATGTCTTTGTCAAAATTATTATCCGAGATTTGGACTAAGATTCGTTGCTTTCTTTCGAATAGAATTTTAATTTTAGGTTTTGCTGGTGAATGCAATACGGATGAAATAACTATTTGATTCTTTCCGAGGTTTACTGGTGACTCGGTAATTGGGATTCCTACTATTGGATTTCCTTCGGCATTTGTATGAATTGTAGCGTTATCGTCGGCAGGTTGTTCGTGATCGTTTTCTTGATTATCAAATGTTTCTAATATGTCGTCGATAGTATAGTCAATGTCGTCTGTGTGAACTTTCATTGAAACGTTATCGTCTTCTAAAAGTTTCAGTGGATTATTTTTACATTCGTTTACAAGGTCATTACAATCTTTAATATCTTTTGTATTTAGTTCAATTCTTGATAAACAGTCGGCATTAGAATTTAATTTTCCGCGCTTGTGTATTATTTCATAATCATATTCTTGACATAAATTTAAAATTAATTTCTTCTCTTCAGAATTTAAGTGATCAGTTCGAATTGTGGAAAAGTCAAAATTCGGACGATGGGAATAGTCATAATTATTCAAATCGAATTTTTCAAATTGATAATTGTCAAATTCGTCTACCTCTAATGGTTTTGAAAAATCTATTGTTTTTTCTTCACTAGAACTATTTAAAATTGTGGTTATCGCTTCGCCATTTTTTGCATTAGTAAGGCATTCAGGGATTTCGCAATTATCTATTTTTGTGTAAGGAATTATTATTAAACCGTTTTTTACAGACGTTTTAATTTTTATCACTTGTTCTGTACGTGCTGGTATAGAGATAAAATTCAATTCATTTCTCGTATTATAATATTGCAGTTTTATTTTAGCGTGAGGTGTAATAAGATACCCTTTTTCGAAATCTAATCTTGCTTGTAGATATTTTAAATTATCTATTCCTAGCAGTCCACTAAAAATTTTATGAAACTTGAAGAGATAAAACTTTAAATTCCCAGAAATGTTAAAAATATTAGATGCGGGTATACAAGCACTGTGTTCGTGATAAGACTCTTGGAATACAGATGTAACAACGAATGGATCATTTTGAATAGAATTTGGAAAAAATTTATTTATAAAATTGGGATCAATAAATGATTTTGTCGATCCAGAATCTATCAAAATTTTTATATTATATTCGGGAAATTCGACAAAAGGCAACTCGTTTAAGTTGTAATGGTTTAGAAAAATTTTATTATGTGTTATGTCTGCGGAAGTCTGAGGCTCTTCCTGAAAATTTGTATTATCGTCAAATAAGTCTGGTATAGCATTTTCATTAAGCGTACTATTTTGAGGTGGAGCGTTTTCGTAAAATTCTAAATTAAAATGTTCCTCTGGAACAAAGTTTCTTTGAGGTGGATTAAATTGCCTGGAAGTGCTTGGAATATTTTGGCTATTTTTGAAATCGGTATTTCTCGTTGTAGTGCTCATAGGCGTAGGGTTTTCGAAATTTCTAAATTGGTTGGGACGAAAAACATTTTGATTTTGTGTCGGTTGTCTGAAAACTTGAGAACTTCTGGGGAACCTAGGTGGCGTTATGTCTGTTCGTGGATTAATAGCTACAGGTCCTGTTGTAAAGTGGTTTTGTGTTCTAAATAAATTATTTGGAGTGTGCGGATTGAAATTGGACGAATAAGTACGCCAATTTTGGGGAGAATTTTGCCTAAACTGAGTGGTGTTAACTCTTGGCTGGGAAAAATTTTGTTTATTTGGATTTTTATTTGTAAAATGCTGATAATACTCAATGTTCTCTACTTGAATTATAAATTGCAAAGCTTCATTTAAGTCTTTAGGTCTCATACACCTGATGGTTGTTCCTAAAGGCTCTCTTAAGCCAGATAAAAACGTATTTAATGTTAAATTATTATATAATACTCTTTTTAAGTCTTTATGCGCCTTTGTTTGTTCATGCGTATCTACATAGGAGCATAAAAGGTTTAAAATATGAAGACATTTTTCAAAGAATTGTTTTGGTTTTTCGTTTTGATCTTGTTTTAGCATCACTAAATCTCTATTTAAACAAGCCTCATCACGTTGGTCCGCAAAGTTCCTGTATAAAGTAGTTTTTAGATCTTGCCAATTATTTATACTTTGAATATTGACAATTAATTTTGCGTTCCCGGTAAGTTTACCGATAAGTGAATTAATTAAATAAGTATTTTGAAAATTATTTGGGTTTGCCTCGTCATAAAAATTAATAATTATGCTTTCAGCTGTGGACAGAAAGCGATTTAATTCATTTGCGTCGCCGTCAAAAGTTGGGACGCAGTTCAAATACTCCGGTTTAAAAGTCGCCATTTTATTTGTTTTTAATTTTAAGCTATTATTCAAATAACGTGAAAATATATCTGAATTACTAGTATTACTATTAGGTTGATCTAAATGTTTGTCCGAGTCAGTTGAAGTCGATATAGAAACTTGTTCAAATAAATTCTCCAATTGTTTTAAAGACATAAATTGGTAAAAATGCACTTACATAAAAATAAGGTATATTATCATAATTCTTAGCCACTATAAGGAATCCGTATTAGTCCAGCTATTTTTGTCTATTCCAATACGTCCACCTTGCAGGAAAAGCGATTCTTCTATTTCCTCGAGAACGGCTGCACAGAGGGATGATTTGTAGGTCTATGATAGACTGGAAGATCAGCAACTGATTCACTCTACTTCAAACACCTGCACGAACAGTTCACAGTTTTTTTTTTGTTAAGTTCGATTGCCGATTAATCGTTAAACGAAAACCGATCGTTCGATACGTTCGATCCCGGCAATCCTACTGACTGCGCCAATTACAAGACTAAGGGTTGAAACTTTGATTTAAAAACGTTTATTACTAAAATACTGAAGAATACAATTATAAGTTTATAATAAGAATGCTAACAACTGACTAATGATTTACTATTTTCTTTGTTAGAAGGAAGTCGGTGTCCGGAGATAACGATATTGTCTAGCCAGGTCGGGTTTCGTCGTATTAGCAAAAGTGGTGAGATAATTCACTACAGGTTCCTCAGACGCTGATTGAATAATTTAGGTATTTTGTGTTAATAACTATGAATTCCAAAGTGTACAAGTGATGTGTGGTCCCTCAGTGTGAAAAGTTATTTATGTTCGTTACACAAGAGAAAATTCGAGACAAGTGGTTGAAGCTGGATTTATAAACACTTAAACTTCAACTGCAAACTCAAGGGCAATGGGAAGTTCCACAAAAATATAACCTCATGTTTTTTCTTTATTAACAGTTAGAATTAATCAGATAAAACTATCTGCCGTAATTTGAGCTATATTTTTTAATAAATTAATTTAAAAATTCAACTTTCTAATTATTTGACTATGTCACTATTACGATCGTGACGTCACATATGTGCAATGAACTTATCGTCAAGCCATTAACTGCAAACGTGTAAAGAAGAGAATAAGAATGAAAAATAGCTGTCGAATCTCACTTATACAGACAAAGATAGAGAAAACAAGATCAGGTAATAATTTGCTGTTTGGTACATAAGTGCTTTGCACAAGCGTTCCTGATTACTGCATAGTTCACTGCCACTGTTGTAGTTTATACTCTGTAGAGCTAGTTGCTGTTAGTAATTTTCCATGTTTATTTGTATTTGTTTTGTGTGATTAATTATTTCTTACTATTGTTGATAATGGCTATTAAGGATATCAGCTAGTATACTTTCTATTTACAGTATTCCCTCATGCTTGTTAAAAATGTCCATTGTTTTAAGTATATCTGTTATATCTCAATTTTCAATTCTCTTCTCTGGTATCCCGTTTTTTACTATTCTAGAGACTATTTTTCGATTTTTGTAACTTTTTCATTAATTTCGAACATTATTATCCTTTTCCTATTCTTTCGTAAATGTCCTTTCCTTCATTTCCTTAGACACCTAAATAAATTATTTTCACTATTTTTATTTATTTAACTTTCTTTATATATTTTGTAACAAATATATCGTCATTAAATGTTAATAATTTTAATGGACTAAAAAAACCAAAGTGTGATCACAGTCGATATAAAATATTAAAGAAGTAATAAACTAAAAGTTATGGGAATAAAAATTAAGTTCGACTATTAATAATTTAGTACAGATAAATATATCTTTAATCCAACATGAAATTAATTTTGTTAATATTTGTTTTCGTTGGTATAAATTGTTTTGACATTAGAGCATCTGCAAAAATTAATTTAAAGTTTTCAAATTTTATTTTAAAGTATTTGAATGATAAAGTTTTCACGATAATTTCAAGTAAACAATTTGAAGATACTTCAATATTTTCTTTAAATTTACAAAAAAGAATAATTAGAAACGTAACTGCTTTAAATGTTTTAGTATAACAAAATGGAAATTTTATTTTTATTGAGGATGAAATGGAGTCGTTTTTCGCACATTGAAATTATTTAATTGTTCTACTAAATGGCGAAGCTTGTCAAAATGTTTAATTGTTGATGAAAATGGTGATAAAGTTGCTATATTTCGGGAGCCCTGGGAATTATATATTTACAATGCAGTTGTGACAATTAATAACAACGATTTTTTTACTTGGTTTCCATATTCTAAAATAATGTTATTCAATGTCTGCTTTAATTTTATTGGTAATTATATATCTTTTAAATCCAATAATGTATCAAAGTGTGGATAGGATTGTCATTAAATGATTTTTCTGTGTTAATCACTTTAAAATGGATGTTTATTAACTAAATAATGAAGCAGCATGATTACAATCGGTATGAAAATATAGAATAATAAAGGAATAATCATTATTGAAAAGTTATAGTAATATCAATTGACTCTTAACTGCTGTTAATTTAGTACAGATTCATATATCCTCAATTAAACATGAAATTTATTTCACTGATATTCATTTTCGGGATCATAAATTGCTTTGAAATTAAACCAACTCCAAATGATGGTTTGAAGTTATCAAATTTTATTTTAAAGTATTTGAATGATAAAGTTTTAACGATGATTTCAAGCAAAAAAATTGAATACACTTCAATATTTTCTTTAAATATACAAAAAAGAATAATTACAAATGTCACTGATTTAAATGTTTTGGTACAACACGATGGAAATTTTATTTTTATTGAAGATGAAATGGAATCATTTTTTCGCACATTAAAGTTATTTAATTGTTCTACTAAATGGCGAAGCTTGTCAAAATTTTTAATTGTTGTTGAAAATGGTGATAAAGTTGCTATATTTCGGAAGCTCTGGGAATTATATATTTACAATGCAGTTGTGACAATTAATAATAAAGATTTTTTTACTTGGTTTCCATATTCTAAAGAAAATATTTGTGGACAAGAAATTATTATTAAAAGTGTTAGGAAAAATCCATTTAAGGGAAAAATTCCTGATAAAGTCGATTTTTGTCACTTCAATTGTACTCTTTCTACACCTCCAATAACTTTTGACCTAAAAACTAAAAAAGGTTACCTTTTATTACTGTTGAATTTAATTGCTAAAAAGGTGAATTTAAATATAACTTATTTCAATTATCATGAATATTTACAGGCATTTCAAAACACTGGCAATTGGAACAAATTATTGTATGATATACATTTTTATAACATTCAGGGAGGTTCAGTTGCGTTGGCGTTTGAAGAAAAAATACCTGATTATCCATGTGATTACTCAAGAATGCTAGAAACTGTTTACGATTATTTTGTCTTACCTCCTAAACGAGAAATATATCCCAATTTATTCATATTACTACCGGTAAACGTACATATTTTGCATTTTGTATCCTTTTTGATTATAATTTTAATCTGGAAAATAATATTTAACACGTCACTCGAACAATCTGTATTGGACACATATAAACTGTTTATTTCCATGCAAACCAAAAACAGGTATCTTAAAAATTTTAGAACTTGTTTGGTGTTTCTTGTAATTATTTTCTACGTTTTTCATGTGAACGTATTTTATCAGAGCGGATTGAGCAGTTTAGTAACATGCCCAAAATTGACATCAAAAATTAAATCCGTTCAACAGTTTATAACATCAGATATGGGATTTGTTAGTAATGTTGCAATGGACGAAATAGTAAAGCCAAGAGGTGAAGAAACTGTGAATCATTTGAAGATGAAACGTATCCATTCTATTGAGGAAGATACCGTTCGGTTTAATTATTTTTTAAGTCATCCGCAATATGCAATCAATTTACCAAGTACATTTTTATTGCAAATTAAAAATTTAGAAAATTTGGAAGTTATGTATGATGATCCAGTAAGTTGAATAAGTAAACAGATTAATTACAACATTTTCTATTTCACAAACTTTGGCTTGTTCGTACGAAAGTTGTTTTAACGCTACACCACTAAACTTGTTTTAAAATAACATTTTAAATATGTCCGACTACTTAGTCGGTAGTAGGTCGTAGATACACAGATTTAAAATAGTGCATGGATCGGTCTTACATTTATATAACGAATTAAAATATTTTTGGTTCTGTTTTACATAAAATTATAAAGTCAAACGAACTTACCTTAAGTGTACCACTGTTTCCCGTGAGTAAGCACGCAATTTTTAAAGCTAAATTTAACCAGACGGAGTTCCAAAATAACAACTCAGTGTCTTTTTTCTCTATAGCTGTCTAGTAAGCACATCTCTAGTTCTGTCAAACCTCATTGTTTAGAGTGGTCTGAACTAAAATGCTCATGGGAAGTGAAAGTAAATTCTGAACCTATATAATGCTACAAACTAGGTAGAGACGGGACTGGTCATCTCGAACAAGGCGGTTCATATAATTAAGATCGAACTTCACTTAAGTTAAGCTTGTTTAATCTAATAATTATATTTCATGCCTTCTTGTCAATGATGAAATGTAGTTGCGAAAACAAGTTTAAGTAAACAAAGTATTAAATGATAAAGACGTCTACCCCGGTAAAAGGACTCTTAACAGATTTATTCCATATCTAAAACAATTTAGCTTTTAGAATAACCCATTGTATAATTAAGATCAATGTTTATCCCATCTCTTAATTATGGTTACATGTCGAGTGTGCATCTTATTAATACTTTTGTGTTTATTTCACATTTCAAAATTGGAATAAGTATATGGGAATGGTCATATTCTAATTACCCGAAGTCTAAATTCTACTTGGATATTTAACTAGAGCCGCTTTTACAAAGCTCGGATAAACCATTGGATACATATAATCTATGGTCAAAAAATTATATCAATATTAATTATAGTCAATTCTTGGACTTTTAAGCGAAAACAATTTTAAAACTAAGATCCGCCCATTATAGCTTAAAATTCAAGAACAAGTGTATCCCCTTGATCATACGCATGTCGTTTTAAATAATGGTCTGTTCCTTACTTGTAGACCATAGAAGGACAATGCTGATATTATATTGTTAAGAGTGCCGCAAGTTGCACTTATCCAAATCTTTAGTATTTTTTTTTTAATATTAGAACACGTCCATTCTTCACATAACTAAATAAATAGCTACTATTAATTAGATTCCCATACATAAATATATAGTTTCACCTTCACCAACAGCAAATTTTGATACATAAATATTGAGAGGTAACGACAGACAAATTGTAGTTATATTATTGTTGCATAGAACAGGAACATTATTTACGTATATTTCCATGATTTTCAATAGGAAATTAATATTTTCAATTGCTCCAATATCCAGGAAATATTGGAATAAATCCTGATAGGGCTTCAGAAGGAGATAAACCAGTGGCAGCATTTTCCGGAATCTTAGGATAGTTCTTTATTCCTACGTTCTACTGTATTGACTCTTTGATGGAAAATTGGTAGATTAATGTGTTTTAATTTGTGATTTTTACAGAACGTCTCCCAGATATTTGAAACAAATTGCGACCCGTTATTTGTGATAAATGTTTTTGATAAATCATGTCGAGCAAAAATGTGATCTTCGTGGAATCTGACAATACGTTTTGTAGGTGAATGTCTGCTCGGAATTACTTCCACCCCACGTATAAAAACATAGTGTACATCTATCATAAATTTTTTTTAGTTTTTAGATCTTTTATATGTGCCCATAACGTCGATGCTGACCATTTTGCATGGGGTTGATAAGATTCTAATGGAGCGTTAGTCTGGTTAATT
Source organism: Neocrepidodera transversa (assembly GCA_963243735.1). Taxonomy (NCBI): domain Eukaryota; kingdom Metazoa; phylum Arthropoda; class Insecta; order Coleoptera; family Chrysomelidae; genus Neocrepidodera; species Neocrepidodera transversa. Next base: position 23,835,893 of record OY725346.1, read on the forward strand.
TTTTTAGCAGATCGAAATATAAGACAGTTTTATAGTGACTTCATTTTTGATACGTTTCATCACGATTCGTGATAATAATAAAGAATTTTTCGGATTGCATTAAATCGCTATATTAAAGAGTTTTCAATATAAAACGCATTAAAGAATGTATCATAAGCTTTAGTTGGATATCCATTTTTATAACAGTTTCTCTTGGCAAATTTCATCAAGTTGACAAAGTTTAACGATATCAAAAGGACTTGATTCATCAAGGGAAACGATATTGGGTCTCTTCTACTTTATCGAGATCATAACTATTATGCAAGTCACTATTTTATCCTTATCATCGGATAATCGTGAAAGAATATCATGATTATGGGATACTTTGCAGTGTATAGCTAACCTATACGCGCGTGAATTACATTTGTAACCCTTTATTTTATTTTATAACTAAAATTTCTTTACGAGGTTGTGTAAATGTGTTCAGGCTTAAAACGGTTAATTTTAACGTGGATTTGTTATGCTGTAGCAGTTTAAAAAGTGTTACCAAGAATCAATTGACCGAATGATTAAATTAAATTATTTAAATTTAATGGACGCCACTCATTTAGGTTTTTTTGTTGTTAACTGGAAAAATAAATGAGAAATAAAAACCGGGGCAACTAATCATGGTAATAGTTCAAACCTATCGATTAGAGATGGATGACCTAGCTTATTAAGAAGAGTTGGCAGGAAATGCAGGATCTCCGTTACTCAATCACAACTAGTTCAAATGCGAATAGATTCTCTCTCCACTGACATCTAGACCTATATATGTAATACTTCTATATCGCCAACGTCCTATCTTTGCCTGTAGAAACAAATCGTTCCGACAGAAGGAGACGCAAGATCGACCATATACATAAATTGCATTAGCGTCGTGTGCCGTGGTGAAAAAGGAACGTAGAGAAAAGGAAAAGGAAAAGTTAAGCAAACGTAGGCGATTTTACAGCTGTGACGCCTATGCCTATCCGAGACTGCTTGAGAGAAACGATCGTCTACACTCTACTATCGACGACACACTTCTCTCTCAAGCTGGCGATATAGGAGTATTACATATATGTCTAGACCAAATTACAACTGCATTTCTGACATCCAGACCAAATTAGAACTGCATTTCTGACATCCAAACAAAATTCATATTATTGTTTTTTTTTTTTCATTATCATACTGCTGTTTTTCCTCTCCCCATGCCAAATTCTGTTAATTGAAAAGAAACATCTGTGAGACGCAAATTTGAACAATAATAATTGTTCTCAGAACCACGTGTTTAATGTTTAGAGTTACAGCTCAAACTTAAGATTCAATTTAATACAATAAACCTATTAGATTATTTTTTTAAAGAGAAAACCTTTAAGCATATGTTTGTGAAAACGAATTAACGAAAATAAAAAAAAATAATAAAAATAACGAATGGGGAGTTTAACAAAAATATAACCTCCCGTTTTTTCTTTATTAGCAGTTAGAATTGATCAAATAGAACCCATTGAATTTAATTATCTACCGTAATTTGAGCTAGAGTTTTGAATAAATTAATTTAAAAATTCAAATTTCTAATTATTTGAATATGCCGCCATTACGATCGTGACGTCACTTATGTGCAATGAAGTTACCGTCAAGCCAATAACTGAAAATGTGTAAAGAAGAGAATACGAATGAATAACAGCTGTTAAATCTCACTTATACAGACAACGATGGAAAAAAACATTATCTGATAATTGAATAAAGATGAAAACTTGAACCTATTCACTGTAAATTCGCATTCCAACTCAAGAGAGATACATATATATTACATTCCGCTGTTAGATAAAGAAAACGACTATTTTAAACAGATTAGGTAATAATTTGCTGTTTGGTACATAAGTGCTGGGTACAAGTGTTCCTAATTAAGTGAAAATATCTGCTTACTGCATAGTTCACTGTCACTGTTGTAGTTTCTACTCTGTAGAGCTGGTTGCTGTTGATAATTTTCCGTATTTATTTGTATTTGTTTTGTGTGATTTATGATTTCTTACTATTGTTGATGATGGCCCAGTCTGTAAAAGCAAACTCTAATAATTTGCCTCATACAGACATTTTTATGGTGCACGAGTTCCTTAAAAAGGATAATAGATTCAATCTGACAGAAATAAAAGGTGCTAAGGCTTCTCAGTAAGTACTTATTTATATAAACTACGATTATTAATATTTTATCATATATGTAATACTCCTATATCGCCAGCTTGAGAGAGAAGTGTGTCGCCGATAGTAGAGTGTAGACGATCGTTTCTCTCTCACGCAGCCTCGGATAAGTCATAGGCGTCACAGCTGTTTTTTTTTATTGTTATTTTTATATATTCAGCAGAAGATATATTGTAATAAAAACGTATAAATAAACAATGTTATGATATATGCATTTATCATTTGTAGAATAATTTTCAAAAATAAAAATCGCCCATGTTTGCTTAACTTTCCTTTTTCTCTACGTTCCTTTTTCCCCACGAGACACGATGCCTATGCAATTCACGATGCAGCTATATACTCATAATGTATATGACGCATGCGCGTTGACACCCGATTCCGATCTTGCATCTCCTTCTGTCGGAACGCTTTGTTTCTACAGACTAAGATAAAACAACGCTGGCGATATAGGAGTATTACATATATGTGATTTATATAATATTGCAGGTATTGGAATAAAATCACTCCCAGTTTGTTTACCCTGAGTAGTTTCATCTGTACTTGTCTCTTCAATATATAAAACATTTTTCTTCTGAATTGGGGATGTCGGAATGTCTTTTTTAAAAGTTAAACTTAAAGTATCAAGTTTAACAGTTTTTTGTGTAAATTGGGTATTGCAAGATACACTCACATATTTCACAGGCACTTCAGTTTGCTAATAATTATCATCGATAACAGGCAAACATTATGTTCCCACACTAAACTTGGTATCTAATACCTCTTCACTTGTTTTACTGGTGGATGGTTCACTTTCAGAACAGGTATCAAATCTCCTCTTCTTTGTATAAGATGCTTCTGGCCAATCGAAAATATGAGGTTCACATTTTTTTTTTGATAATAATTTTGCCTTCCATCATTTTGAATTTCATATAATTCTCCATATCATTCTGAAACTAATACAATATTTACGAATCAACACAATATTGAACTTTGTAAGAAAACATACATTATTCGCAATAGAAATAAGTTGCGTTTTTATTAAAATTAGATAGTCGTACAGCCTCAAACCAACGCCTCCATCGGTCTTCATTAATTGAAACCGTCACAAAATTTTTGTTAGGTGTTTTAATTATTGTATTTAAAAAATATGGGACAAAACAATTTTTATATCGTTTATCCATAACTTTTCCAACGTTTTTACCTCTCGCCCTTTAGATAAGAGAGGTATAGGAATCATGCTAAAAATTGGGTAGTGAGTTTTCAATGGATAAACACGTTTTAGGGTCCCTAGAATACGATTTTAATATTTTCGCGATGATGTCTGTGTGTGTGTGTGTTAGTGTGTGTGTGTGTGTGTGTTAGTGTGTGTGTGTGTGTGTTAGTGTGTGTGTGTGTTTGGATGGATGTTGTAGTAACGATAACTCAAAAACTACTGAATAAAAAAATTTGAAATTTTGCATACAGGATTCTGATACCCTAGATTAGATCTGATTAGATTTTGGTACCAATCGGACAACCGGAAGTGGCAGTTGCTATGGGTGATGACGCTATTACTATACAAAACGGCAATAAAGTTTTACACATTTATTTTGTATACTCTATAGTTTATTTTCGTATCATTAAATTTTTCAAAAGTTTTGCCATTGTTGCCAGATTTACAGAAAAGTAATTTTTTTTCATACTTTTTTGTGCTAACCTGTAAATTTTTGATTCAAAAATGGCGAGAGGTCATGTGTTGGCCACATCAGATTTTTACCTCTCGCCCTTTAGATAAGAGAGGTATAGGAATCATGCTAAAAATTGGGTAGTGAGTTTTCAATGGATAAACACGTTTTAGGGTCCCTAGAATACGATTTTAATATTTTCGCGATGATGTCTGTGTGTGTGTGTGTGTTAGTGTGTGTGTGTGTGTTAGTGTGTGTGTGTGTGTGTTAGTGTGTGTGTGTGTTTGGATGGATGTTGTAGTAACGATAACTCAAAAACTACTGAATAAAAAAATTTGAAATTTTGCATACAGGATTCTGATACCCTAGATTAGATCTGATTAGATTTTGGTACCAATCGGACAACCGGAAGTGGCAGTTGCTATGGGTGATGACGCTATTACTATACAAAACGGCAATAAAGTTTTACACATTTATTTTGTATACTCTATAGTTTATTTTCGTATCATTAAATTTTTCAAAAGTTTTGCCATTGTTGCCAGATTTACAGAAAAGTAATTTTTTTTCATACTTTTTTGTGCTAACCTGTAAATTTTTGATTCAAAAATGGCGAGAGGTCATGTGTTGGCCACATCAGATTTTTACCTCTCGCCCTTTAGATAAGAGAGGTATAGGAATCATGCTAAAAATTGGGTAGTGAGTTTTCAATGGATAAACACGTTTTAGGGTCCCTAGAATACGATTTTAATATTTTCGTGATGATGTCTGTGTGTGTGTGTGTGTTAGTGTGTGTGTGTGTGTGTGTTAGTGTGTGTGTGTGTGTGTTAGTGTGTGTGTGTGTTTGGATGGATGTTGTAGTAACGATAACTCAAAAACTACTGAATAAAAAAATTTGAAATTTTGCATACAGGATTCTGATACCCTAGATTAGATCTGATTAGATTTTGGTACCAATCGGACAACCGGAAGTGGCAGTTGCTATGGGTGATGACGCTATTACTATACAAAACGGCAATAAAGTTTTACACATTTATTTTGTATACTCTATAGTTTATTTTCGTATCATTAAATTTTTCAAAAGTTTTGCCATTGTTGCCAGATTTACAAAAAAGTAATTTTTTTTCATACTTTTTTGTGCTAACCTGTAAATTTTTGATTCAAAAATGGCGAGAGGTCATGTGTTGGCCACATTAGATTTTTACCTCTCGCCCTTCAGATAAGAGAGGTATAGGAATCATGCTAAAAATTGGGTAGTGAGTTTTCAATGGATAAACACGTTTTAGGGTCCCTAGAATACGATTTTAATATTTTCGCGATGATGTCTGTGTGTGTGTGTGTTAGTGTGTGTGTGTGTGTGTGTGTGTTAGTGTGTGTGTGTGTGTTTGGATGGATGTTGTAGTAACGATAACTCAAAAACTACTGAATAAAAAAATTTGAAATTTTGCATACAGAATTCTGATACCCTAGATTAGATCTGATTAGATTTTGGTGCCAATCGCACAACCGGAAGTGGCAGTTGCTATGGGTGATGACGCCATTATTATAGAAAACGGCAATAAAGTTTTACACATATATTTTGTATACCCTACAGTTTATTTTCATCTCATTAAAATTTTCTAAACTTTTGCCATTGTTGCCAGATTTACAAAAATATAATTTTTTTTCATACTTTTTTGTGTCAACCTGTAAATTTTTGATTCAAAAATGGCGAGAGGTCATGTGCTGGCCACATCAGATTTTTTACTATAGCAATCAAATTTATGTCATCAGCACGATTCAAAAGATACGTAAACAAAGGTAAAAGTAAACACAATTAAAAACACATTCACCAAACGACACTTTATAAGCAAACGTCATCTATATTTGAAAGCGTCAATTTTATTTAGAGAAATTGGCCCACGTTAATATTATGCTGCAGCTATTGCACATAAGTGACGTAGGCGCACTACAAGTTGCATAGATGCAGTAATTTTTAAATAACAATTTTTTCATGTTAAATCAAAGAAAACAACAGAAAAAACGAGTTTTTCGTAAAATAAATTCATTTTTTTCTCAAATAATGCAAAAAAGGTGGACTAATATTTCAAGTTGAACTCCCCATTAGCTTAAAAAAATCAATTTTGTTGCAAATTTTATTTCACTGATATAAATAGTTTCAACTTATTCTAAATGTTTATAAAAAAAACCGCTCTTTACATCATTCAAAAGGGTCTTCGACAAAAAATAAACATTTTGTACAAGTCTAAGTCAGTTCTTCAACATTAAAATGACGTGCTGTAGGATCATTTTCAATAATAGCTTTTCTCGCAATAAGTTGTTGCATAATTACTAAAACGGGATAAATAAATAGGATTTTGCTAAAACTATTAATTGTACACTTTTGGACATACTTATTGCATTTTAATTATTAATAACAATCCTATAAACAACTGAAAAAAATTCATCAGGTTATCCATGTCCCAAATGTGGTCAACCAATGAGTAAAGAAACACACAAAGTCAGTACCACAGAAATATATTTGTTAAATTTGTTCAAATGTAAAGTTGGCAACTAGTTTCGGCTTCCGCCATCATCAGGCCATAAACATCATGTAGCAAACAGTGAAATAAGTTTTATTTGGCTTCGCAACATTAAAAAATTGTAATTGATAAAGTTGCGGAAATTAAAATAATTTTTGGGGACACAAGATGTGTCTCATCTTGGAACATGGTAGTACCAAGTACAATGGGAGAAGGATCAGATAAATCCTGACCCAAACCAGGCCATGAGTGGCATTTGAGAATTAACTGTGCGGCGCGGGAGCCAATCGAATATCCCAAGTAAGGGTAGGAGAGAACACCTATGTTGGGGGAGCGAACCCACAAAGGCAGCTAGGAGGAGTTTAAAATGAAAGGAAGTTGTACTACCCTGACCCAATTAAGTGCAGTAAGTAGTAAAAACAGCGATGTAACAAAATATGGTGCGAGTGACCCGAACATTAGTTAGATATCGAAATTTATTTCACTGTTTGCTACATGATGTTTATTGCCTGATGATGGCGGAAGCCGAAACTAGTTGCCAACTTCACATATGAACTAATTTAACAAATATATTTCTGTGGTACTGACTTTGTGTGTTTCTTTATTAATTGAAAAAAAGCTAAAAAACCACTTTTTTGCGGTTTTTTGTTAAAATTTTAAATTGATTGTCTAATTTTGAACTTTCAGCGATCATTTTATTGGTCTTTTGATTGCGCATATTTTCTCTTTTCTCACTTTTCTCTAAGATGCATAGTTTTTCCGAAAAGTCGAAAAAACCGATTTTCCAGCCAAATTGTTTAAAACAAAAAAAACCATCTGACAGTGCTTTTAAATGACTGACACGAGACGAGAGGTCTTTTCTATTGGCGAATACGAGGGTATCGTTTTTTGGGTTTTTTGCGACCCCGTACGAAATTTTTCTCACTAAAAGATATTTAAAAAAAAATGAATTTCCCAAATTTTTTTTCTTTAAAACGTCCCGGAACATACTTTTTTTTAATTTTGAAATCTATTTTTTGACAAAATCACAAGGACTGACAAGGAGGATTTGGCAACATGGCGTCCGGCTGTCATTTAGCATAATAGTATACCGGAGTGCTCGAAATAGACCAGTTATCCACGAATTCTATTTTTTTTATTGTTACACTTTAAATCCATAAATACTGGTATTATTACTACAAAAAATGGAAATAAAGAACTAATAATGTAAAATGGTTGAATTCGTGATGTCATCAGTTGTCATCGAATGATAAATACAAAAATTAATTTGCAATCTGTCACATAAGATGTATTGTTGTCACCACAGTTGTTATTGGTTGTATATTGCTTAAAAATAAGTTCTAACATTGGATCGCGGTTAATACAGCAAAAATCGGAAGAAGCTTATAAAAAAGAATACGACAAGTTCATCACATGGATGGAAGAGCAAAAGGTATTAATTTGAATAGCATTTCTTCTAATTTAAAATACCGAAGTTTTAATATTTCAAACAATACTAACTATACTTTTCACGTTAAATTAAAAAATTAAGATTGGTAAATATTTGAATAAAGCTTTTAAAAAATGTGTTGGTAATATTTTATTTGACGTTACAAGGTACTCCTGTCAGAACAATAATAAAAAGGTTATTTCTGCCACAGTATAAGACTACTATAGTAGCTGAATTTTATTTGCAGTCGGATCAGTTCACTTCTGATCTAGATTACTTCAGATACAGTTTTCTTTGTAAAATAATCGGAATTTATCCGATCTGGATCACTTTCCATTTACCGATGCTGCTCCACCCGCAAAAATTGTTCAAAAGTGAACTATAGAAATGTTAAGTACAAGGTGTAATTAAATTGACATATATTATCATCTATAGACCAATCCAAGATGCTGTCAGATGAAATTCAAGATGGCTGCTGGTAGGCACACAAACCCATATCTTTCACGTAGTTAACATGAAAAGAGCAGTTTATTTTAACATATGAAACGATTGGAGCTTAAAACGGACATTTTAATTTAGAATAGTTGTGTGACTAACTACTTAGGATGCATTATTGATATTTAATGAAGTGAAAATGTACAGAAAAAATATTGTTTGTTAGAAAGAACTAAACATGCACACTACTTGTTCTGTAGTCAATTGTGGGAGTCGAAGAGGTCGTGAAACTGTTAGATTTTATAGAATACCTAGTGAACTACATTTTCCACATAAACCAGAACGGAATGATCTCTCAAAAACCATAAAAAATATTTATATGCTGACAAACTCTTGTAGACGTTGACTTGTTCTTTGCTGTAAAAACTATGTGTGAGGACCAAATATTAGATTATGTGGAAAGCAGTAAAGCAGTCACTGATGATGGAAAGTCATCTTCTCGAGTTTTACATCAATTCCAGGAGTATTGTATATGTATTTTTTTATACTCTCATTATGTATGTTATAAGCTGTTATCTTTTTTTCTTATTTGCTTATTATTTGAAACAGCAATTATTTTTATTTCAAATACTTTCTAAAAGCACAAAATACATCAAATAAACATAAAACACATACAAAATGATGTTTGGTCACGTGTTCTAGATTGCCTTATTTAAACGTTGTTTAGATTTAAGGTATAACCTAAAAAAATATTTACATCTATTTGGAGAAATATTTATTTCTTATTACGAATGCTTATTCTTCTTGTTACATATACTGTGGTTCTGTGTTAAGACATGCGTTGTTGCCATATTTACAAATTGGCTTAACAACTGAGATTTTATTAATAAATGTCAAACTTCTCCAGTTCTTGGATTTTTCAGTTTACAATTGTTAAATATTAGAGCCATTTCAAGCAGATGTAATATTTTTTAAAATATTAGTGATTTATTTTTTTCCATTACAAAGAGATTTCTTGCATTAAATATGTTTAATTTATTAATAATTTTAGCCGTCGCGTATACACCCTAAATATCAGATAATTTAGAATTTCACACAATGGAAATTCATTTTAAGCTCAGTTTTAAATTAAAAATAAATTTTCTTATTCCTCTCTTTGATTTTCAAGTTTTTGAAACATAAAAATTGTTTTTATGAGAAACCCAAAACACCGATTTAAAACGATACCCTCCTTTACTTTATTTTACGATCATTTTTAAGTCCGCTCACTCCGACTATAAGTTAAACGTTTTTCTGTGCCTGCCTTCGTTAAGAGGGGTTTAACCCTAATGTGATTGTAAGTAAAACACTGTACCGCAAAAATCAAACTACTCGGATTGTGGTTAAAAAATTCAAAATATTTTTTTACTTTCGGATTAAGAAAGGTTGGATATAGGCATCTCTCGAAGTACTTTTTTTAATTTTTGAGAAAAAATTGAAGAAAAAAATTGACAAAATGGGCCAGATTCATTATTTTTTATCTCACAAAAAAAAGTTTATTTCAAAAAAGTACTCTGAGAGATGCCTCAATTATACATTTGCCTTTGTTGATAAAAAATATTGTTAAGATCAATCGAAAATTAGACCCTCAAAAGTGATTTTTGCCGAACCCCTGCAAGGTGAATTTTGGAGCATTTTTCATCACTGATCCAAGCGCCCTCGCACAAATTTGCACTTTTATATGAATACTATGAATTGCTGAATGAATCGCAATTTCATTCTTAAACATAACAATAGCACAGGAGATAAAATTAATAGAAGTGTTCAAATAAAAATACTAAAAATAGCACAGGAGATGAAATCAATAAAAGATGCAAATGGGTTGATTGCCTTTTCGAATACCTATGACATATTATTAAGTTATATGTATATATGATGAGCATAATCATTGTCTTAAATGCGTTAAGAGCAATTGCTTCGCGCTCCAACACCGTCAAAACCTTTAAATTTCATGCATTTCGTTTTAATGATAGAGAATACAATACTGAATAAATTTCACTACTTATTGTTTTGTAAAAAAGAAAAAGGATTAATCTACAATTTCGTCGAATTTTTTTTTTTGAAAAAACCAACCATTCCGCCTGGAAAAAATGTAAGGTTTGTTGAAATTATTAAAATTAATAAAACTTTACCTTACAATTACTATATTAAAAATGTATTATTAAAAAAAAAGAATTCAAGCAATCTGCAGATTCATCTTTCCGTAATATAATGCAAAAAACAAATTAAATATTCAATTCGACATGAGCTTCTAATCACTAAAATACGAGATATCGTTCTGTCTCTAAAATAATTATAAATAAGGCAAATATTATCCCTACTACTTAATTTGCAATTCTTTCGTTAGCCGACGTTCGTAGAGTCTCGGTTTCGATCGGTTTGTCGGGGACGTTATTTAAAGAACAGAGTCGGACTCCAAGAGTTAAATTAAATATTTTAATTCAAACCAAACGAAGTAATTTTTAGAATTAGTTGTAAATTTTGAAATGTATACAGTGTGTCCCAAAAATAAAATTATTGTAAGATGTATACGGTATGTCTCAAACCGGTTTTTTGAGGAATACATTTCCTAAATAGTTGGTATATAATATTTGTCTTTTGTTTTCAGAAAATCTCTTAGTTTATACCAGTAAATGTCAAAAAAAAACTTCTTGTAAGATATATACAGTATGTCCCAAAAATCAAAATTATTCAAAGTTGTGTACAGTATGTCACAAAAATGAAAATTCTTATAACAGCATGTCAAAAAAATTCAAGTTCTTGTAAAATGTATATAGTATGTCCCAAAAACGAAAATTCTTATAACAGCATGTCCCAAAAACAGAAATTTTTGTAAGATGTATACAATATGTCCCAAAAATAAAAATTCTTGTAAGATATATACAGTATGTCCCAAAAATGAAAATTATTGAAAGTTGTATACAGGATGCCACAAAAATAAAAATTCTTATAACAGCATGTCCCAAAAATAACAATTTTTGTAAGATGCGTACAGTATGTCCCAAAAATGAAAATTATTGAAAGTTGTATACAGTATGCCACAAAAATGAAAATTCTTATAACAGCATGTCCCAAAAATAAAAATTCTTGAATGATGTATACAGCATGTCCCAAAAATGAAAATTATTGTAAGTTGTATACAGGATGCCACAAAAATGAAAATTCTTATAACAGCATGTCCCAAAAATAAAAATTCTTGTATGATGTATACAGCATGTCGCAAAAATGAAAATTATTGTAAGTTGTATACAGTATGCCACAAAAATGAAAATTCTTATAACAGCATGTCCCAAAAATAAAAATTCTTGTAAGATATATACAGTATGTCCCAAAAATGAAAATTCTTATATACAGAATGTCCTAAAAATAAAAAGTCTTGTAAAATCTATACAGTGTGTCTGCAGTTGAGTTTTTTAGGAATACATATTCTAAATAGTAGGTATATATTATTTGTCGTTAAAAGATTTTTCCTTTTCAAAAATCTTTTGATATTTTTACCTACAGTATGTCACAAAAAAAATTATTGTCAAATATATACAGTTTGTCTCAAAGTTGTATACAGTATGCCGCAAAAAATTAAAAATTGTTCGAATTTTATTCGTCATTTATATTCTTCCCTGTTTTCTTAAGAAAATATCGTTTATTCCTTAGCCCCATACTTTCCGATAAAAAGAAAATTTTTAAAAAATCCACAAAAAACACCGCGAAACTAATGGCACTAAAAATAATCTCAACAATACTGGGCTTGAAAATTTCTTGAGTCCGTATTTTAAAAGTCGACACAAAACACCGTGGTTGAAGCGCTGTTAAATAAAATGTTTACGTGAATCGCCTCGGTCGCTTAAAAATTTGTGGTGGGGGTCTCACAGGAGAAATTTCCCCTTTATCTGAGATACGGTGCACGAAGCAATTGCTCTTAATTGGAAAACAATCCAATATTTAAAAAAAAAATCTTATTTTTGACATTTTCAAACTTTCAATTTTTAAGTATACCTGAGTTACGACTTTATTATGGATAGTGAATTCATTTGTGAAATTGAAAATGAAACACCGATATCCAATAAAAAAGATTTAGCTATTATTATTAGAAAAACCGCTGTTATCGTTTTCTAGTCAGCGTGGACTGTGAAGTGATTGAAAGGGATTTTTGCACCTAGAACAAGTGCATTATTTTGACGGCGACTCTTTGTTCGGCATTTTCTTTGACACGATATTAATAAAAAACATTTTTTGCTAATGCGGCGGTGGGCGGTCAGTACAAAAGGAAAGAAATTATGAAATAAAAGAAGAATTAATAAAAATAAATTGAGGCTATTACAGAAACGGAATAAATATTGAAAAATTATTGTTATGTCTGATTAAAATTATTACAAAATTGTGTCAGTAATCAAGAGTTACCATTTTTCATTACGATCCCACTTGTTATACCATATACCGGGTGTAAATGGGTCTTGGGCCACCCCTATAACGTTTACACGGGTTAATAGATTTATACCAAATTTTGGTGGATTATAATAGAGCTATTTTTGGATTTTTTTAAATAAAAATCCAATTTGGCCGACATCCGGTTTGACCGGAAATGACATGAAAATTAGAAATTAAAATGAAACACCCGGTATATTTCTAGATATTTGGATTCTACGACTTCAAACACGTACAGGTCTACTGTCAAATGTGTCGTAAGACGCCATTTTTTATTCTATTTTTGAATTTTTTTTATCCATCCTATATGGTCATGAGATAATCTAAATTGCTTATAATCAAACTAAAATTAACTAAAAGTCTCAATTTTTTCAATTATTTATTGTTTATTCTTAATAATTATTTATATTTAAAATATGATGTTGTAAATATCCTTTTTTGAACAGGGATCTCTTCAGAAGAATTTTGTATCGAAATTAAAAAAAATAACATTTCTTCTTTATTTGAGAAAAAAAAGTTGTTATGTACATCATTTTAATGGTAATTGAATAAACAATTTTTAATACTGGGTCTCCCATCTGTTTCATTTAAAAAAATTGAGTTTTAGTTAAAAATACTGGATTTGCTGATTTAAATGGTTAATAAAAGTAACAAAAATAAATAATTGACAAAATTGAGAGTTTACAACTAATTCTAGTTTAATTATAAGTAATTTACACCAAATCATGACCACCTACGATAGATAAAAAAAATCAAAAATAAAATAAAAATGGCGTCTTAAGTGACATTTGATATTCGACGTGTACGTATTTGGAGTCGTAGAATCCAAATATGTAGAAATGTAGCGGGTCTTCCATTTGAATTTACAATTTATATGTGATTTCCAGTCGAACCGGATATCGGCCATATTGGATTTCTATGTAAAAAAATCTAAAAATAGCTCTAATCAACCCAAATTTGATATAAATCTGTTTACTCGTTAAAGTGTTATAGGGGTGGCCAATGACCCATTTGCACCCGGTATACTATAATCGATTATGTATGTAATTCTTTAGAGCGCGTCTTTGTACTTTTTTTTAATTATTTTTAATAATAGTGATTTTTTTCTAGATAAATTTGAAAAAAGTAACACAGACATGCTCGTATAATAAAAATTACAATGATCATATTTGCAGTTACTATATTTTTAGTTACTATTAGTTGCAGTATATATTTTAGGGTAATTTTGTTAATAATATTTAATCTGATGAAGTTGTTATATACAACGTAACATGTAACATAATTAAACAACTTTTGTTATATTTGTTGTGAAAATTATAAAAGGTTGTTTTATTGAACTAAATAAGATCTATATTGGAGTACATTTTAATATTTTAGGTATTTTTTAATGAACCAATTATGAATATTTCGAATATTTAAATACTATTATTATTCAAAAACTTTGTTATCAAAATATTTCCTATTTACCTATTCTTCTTATAAGTAATAAACATTGTAACATCCAACAGGGTAAAAAAAATTAGTTGTGTCGCCCCAAAACTTTCCCAACGAGTATTCAGAGATGCACACTTTTTCAGATATTTTATGTTTCAAACTTTGACATTTTTTTATTTTTGACACGTGACAGTTGGACTGGTTTTGACTATTCTGAACAGAGTTTCAAGGGCTTTCAAATGACGTATTACAAATCAAATTCTGTGACATATTGCTTCTGTTATTTTTTGACAGTTACAGTTCCGTTTAACAGATGTCGAATAAAAACTGATGGGTTCTTCCCATGGATAACCGAAACCCATATACCAAATTTGAGCTTAATCGGATTAAGCGTGTTTCTTATATCGTGGAAGAATACACACCATCTGGAAATGGTTATAATCGTCTCAGGGGACCTCAAAATGGATATTTCCCTATTTATCTCGAAGATTTTCTTAATTTTTGAGAAACAATTGAAGAAAAAAAATTGACAAAATGGACCAGATTCATTATTTTTTATCTCACAAAAAAAAGTTTATTTCAAAAAAGTACTCTGAGAGATGCCTCACTTATACATTTGCCTTTATTGATAAAAAAAATTGTTAAGATCTATCTAAAATTAGACCCTCAAAAATGATTTTTGGAACCACTGCAAGCGAATTTTGAAGCATTTTTCATCACTGATTCAAGCGCTTCTATCGTGGAAGAATACACACAGACAAACACAGAAAGACAGACACAGAGACACACAGACAAACAGACACACACACAGACAGACAAAATTTTTTAGCTCGTTCACAATACTTTCCCTTCTCGGATGGTGGGTCGAGAGAGTAAAAATCTCAAGTAATCTGGTGTAAATAATTAAAAATTAATGAAAAGCTACGGAGCCAAGTAACATGTAAAATATAAGAAACCGAACTAAAATACCATATCTTTGTCAGCCGGAGCGATAGGCGGTCACTTACAAAGGACTACTCGAAATGTGTTATGATTTTATTTCGCTCAGACCATCAGATGTTTACGATAATTTTACGCAAAGCCGCATGACAGAGACACTAAATATATATTTCTTTATCATCAGGTCACGCCTTTATAGCTCTGTATTTTTACCTCGCCTTTCACCCCGCAAATATACTCTGATCTTTTATAAAAGGTTAACCCCCTCTTAATAGACCTTTTCATTTCCGAAAAATAAATTCAAACTTATATATTTCGATTGTATATCATAAGAAATGTTTCATGAACTTTGAATTTGATTACGTATTTTTTATTTCTAAAAAATATAGCATTTAAAAATATACCCATGACGTCACGTTCATCGGAAACACCCTCTTCCATAAATCACGTTCAGAAACGCACAATACTATTCTTCCACAAAATATAGATCAATGGTTGATATACACCTTTGATATATAATTGAACTGTTTCACTCATTCCAAAAAATTTTAGCTCCTGGTTGCTTTACTTAAAACATTCAAAGTGTCTGAACGGGCATTCGTTTTGATGACAACGCCGCAAATCCTAAAGATGACTATAGGGTATTAGACTAAAATTGAAAATTTATCTCATATTGAGCGTACATATGTATTATACAGGGTGATTCTTTTAAAGAGCTAATTAAAGGTTTCTGGAGAAGTAGGCGGAATTCAAATTTGAAAATTTGGTATATTAGGTTTTCAGGGATGCTCAATCGATTTAAAATATTTAGAGCAACCAGCTACTTCCGGTTATACCGGAAGTGAACATCAACTTTGTTATTTTAAATAGAACACCCTATATTTTCTTACATTTTTAGATTTGTCCTAAGAAGCTGATTTCAAAAACCTATTACAATTTTAATGTAAACTGATTAGTTTTGAAGTTATAGACAACTTTCCAACTTTAAATGATTGCTACGGCCAAACGACATAAAATCGGATAAAACGGCTTACATGTCCATATCTTAACTTTTTATTCTACTTGATGGCATAAGAACATAATGTATACAGAGTGATCAAAAGTACACAAATTTTGATCACCCTTTATACACTTTCTTCTTATGCCACCAAGTAGAACATTATAAGTGTAATAGGTTTTTGAAATCAGCTTCTTAGGACAAATCAAAAATGTAAGAAAATACAGGGTGTTCCATTTTAAAAAACAAAATTGATGTTCACTTCCAGTATAACCGGAAGTAGCTGGTTGCTGGTTTAGATCGATTGGGCAGATTTTAATTCCGCCTACTTCTCCTGAAACCTCTAATTAGCCCTCTAAAAGAATGACCCTGTACATCTGGATTATTTTTCTTCTGAAATGAACATCTACTTCACGAGAAAAATCATCTTTGATATTTAAACGAGGATTGCTGCGCTAAAAATTTTATTTAAACTCATGCCAAATGATTACGTCACTACGCTAGACACGTAACTACTCTCAAAAGAAAATAATTTAGGTTCTAATATTTCCCTGGTTTCGTTGAAATCGTGTATGATAACTACCAAAGAAATCAAAAATGTATTATATGAAAAGAAAAAACAGAGAAAACTAAAATTAGTTTCGTCTTTTTATAAGGAAAAATTTATAGAAATAAGAAAAAAAGTAAAACAACTGATTAAGAAATAGGAAAGTAACTACATTAAGAAATTACAAGACAACATTGTACCGGAGTTTAATTAATTTTGGAATTACACGAACAATAAAAAAGGAAGTAGCTCAAATTCAGAAAATTTAAACATCAGGAAGAAAAAGTAGATGATAATAAATCCGCATAAATATTTGCCAAATACTTTTTATCGGTTTATTCTTCAGAGGTAGCTTCATATAGTTTGGATTTTAGTAATGACAGTAATTTGAACATTTGCAATGACTTATTTACAATAACGTCTATTACTGAACCAGATTTTATTAAGGCAACTAAAAATTTAAACCTAAGAAATCTACAGGGGAATGCCACCATACATTGTAAAAGCTGCAGTAAATGGCTAAAGGTGCCTCTATTTATATTATAGCTATTAAATCGATGGTATTTCCAACGGTATGAAAAACATCCATAATGATACCCATTTTTACCTCTCGCCGGGTCTATGACAAATCGCCGAATGGACAAAACGCCGAATGGACAAATCGCCGAAAGTCTGGTCAAAACGCTGAAACTAGACTTTGGACAAATCGCCGAAAGTGGTCAAAACGCCGAATGGACAAATCGCCGAACGTGGACAAATTGCCGAATCCTGTAAAACGACGCTGCATAGATCGGGTTAGTGGCGTCGAAGCCGAAGTCACAATTTTAATTAAGATACTCTGATAAAAATATTCAACTTGATTAAAACGCCGAAACTCTTGTTTGGGTAAATCGCCGATCGTGGACAAATTGCCGAATGGACAAATAGCCGAATGGACAAATCGCCGAATGGAGAAGTCGCCGAAAGGCTGGTCAAAACGCCGAAAATAAAAGTCTTTTGTAGAAATACTTTTAAGTAGTATTTTATGAATTGTAGGTGGCATAAATGAGATATTGCTTTAGAATCTAGGAATTGAGAGTTAGTAGTGATGTCTACAGATTGTATATTAAATTAAAAATTTATTTATCCACTTCAGACGATTATTGTGAGTTAAAGAGGTCGCTTTCTAAATTATCTTGTATAAAAAAATAAACCAAATCTGAGGTGTTGTACACATTCTTGTTTTGATAAGGATACAAATAAATTTGTGTACAAGTGTGTACATTTTTTAATGGATTGAATCCAACATATTCATTTAGGCCTATCAGCCTATAAAGGGGCAAAAAATTGTGCAGCTCAAGAACTTGAGAGAAACGAAAAAAATATTTAAATTTGTCATTTTGAAATTTTTTGCTAAAATTTTAATTTTAAAGTGCGCCCCAGAGTGTTTAAATCCAACATGGCAACGTTAACAAACCGAGAAACGTGAAGTCTAAATACCAACTTTTTAATTATTGATCTGACAGGAGTATCTCGTAATGTCAAATAAAATATTACTGTTTTAAAATCTTGATTAAAGATATTAAAACTTCATTGTTTTAAATCAGTGAAAATGCTGTTCAAATTAATACCTTTCGCTCTTTCATCCATTTGATGAACTTGTATTCTTTTTTATAAGCGTCTTCAGATTTTTGCTGTATTAACCGCGATTCTGCTTTATTATTTAATTAATCAATGTTAAAACTCATTTTTAAGCAATATTCAAGCAGTAGCTACTGTGGTGACAACAATTCATGTATTTAAATAAATATGACAACGTTTTATGATTTTCACAAAAATAATAACAAAAGTTCTTAATTTATTAGTAACTAGTTTCGTTGTATAGTAACTTCATCAGACTAATATTATTTACAAGAATATCAAGAAATGTATACAGAAAACATAAATTTCTTGATATTCTTGTAAATAATATTAGTCTGATGAAGTTACTATACAACGAAACTAGTTACTAATAAATTAAGAACTTTTGTTATTATTTTTTGTGAAAATCATAAAACGTTGTCATATTTTTTAAATATATTAGATTTTCATCAAGTAAAAGCCGACACAATTAAACAGCAACAAAGTTATGTGACAAAAACTTTCAAAATGAAAAATTAAAATTTTTCCAAGACAAGTTAGAAAGTGACCTCTTTAACTTACAATAATTAGCAACTGAAGTGGATAAATAAATTTTTAATATAATACACAATCTATAGACTTGTAATTCTCAGTTCCTGGATTCTAAAGCATATTTCAATATATCACTTATGTCACCTACATTTCATAAAATACCATTTAAAATTATTTCTACAAAAGACTCTTATTTTTGGCTTTTTGACCAGCCTTTCGGCGATTTATCCATTCGGCGGTTTGTCCATTCGGCGGTTTGTCCATTCGGCGATTTGTCCATTCGGCGATTTATCCATTCCGCAATTTGTCCACGGTCGGCGATTTGCCCAATTAATAGTTTCGGCGTTTTGATCAAGTTCAATATTTTGATCAGAGTATCTTAATCAAAATTGCAACTTCGGCTTCGACGCCACAAACCCGATCTATGCAGCCTCGTTTTATAGGGTTAGGCAATTTGTCCACGTTCGGCGATTTGTCCAGAGACTATTTTCGGCATTTTGACCATTTTCGGCGATTTGTCCAAATACTAGTTTCGGCGTTTTGACCAGCTTTTCGGCGATTTGTCCATTCGGCGTTTTGTCCATTCGGCGATTTGTCCGGATCCCCTCTCGCCCTTCAGATAAGAGTGGTATAGTAATCATGCTAAAAATTGGGTAGTGAGTTTTCAATGGATAAACACGTTTTAAGGTCCCTAGTATACGATTTTGAAATTTTTGCGATGATGTCTGTGTGTGTTTGTTAGTGTGTTATAATGGATGTTGTAGTAACGATAACTCAAAAACTACTGAATAAAAAATTTGAAATTTTGCATACAGGATTCTGATACCCTAGATTAGATCTGATTAGATTTTGGTGCAAATCGCACAACCGGAAGTGGCAGTTGCTATGGGTGATGACGCCATTATTGTACAAAACGGCAATAAAGTTTTACACATATATTTTGTATACACTATAGTTTATTTTCGTATCAATAAAATTTTCAAAAATTTTGCCATTGTTGCCAGATTTACAAACAAGTTCATTTCTTTCATACTCTTTTGTGTTAACGTGTAAATTTTTGATTCAAAAATGGCGAGAGGTCACGTGATTTTTTTTTGTTAACCTGTAAATTTTTGATTCAAAAAATTAATACCTAAAATTTGCAGACAATGAAAAATTAATCTCTTGCTAGAGAATAAAGAGAAATTACATAAAAAGTAATAATTAAATACGTTGTGTTTTTTTGAGTGAGGCATGCATCATGCTACAAAAGTATTCATCTGAATAAGTGACAACTTACTCGAGATCGTGAGAATGGACCGCCACTATGCAGTTCTCGCAGGCCTCCTATGCGGAGTTGGCACTACTGTTTTAATCACTGTCAAAACGCCATTCGCAAGATCGCAAGGTTATGTTTGATGGTGGTGGTGTTTACCTTAGATCATATATGCTGCGCTAGAAACGGCATCATGTAGTATTTTGTTGGTAGAAGAGTGGTGTAATGTTGACAGCGTACTATGAGTCGGGTACTGATTTGTCATTGGTCAAACTACGTCGATACTGATTTCTCATTGGTCAAACTATGTCGAAATTTCAAAACGACCAATCACTGACTGAGTACCCCCGGACCTACCAAACAAGTACAGCATAGCGGGTATGATCTAAGGTGTTTACTGTTTTTGTTGTAAAGTAGATGAAGTGACGATTTAAGTTGTTGGTCTGTTTGATGAACGAATAACCTTCTTGACAATAAGGAAACAAAATGAGAGGGGGAAGAACTGATGTGATCCAGAAATGTGCCATTTATGTCGAAAGAGAATCAGATTCGCCTCCAAATGATTTCCTACAAAGAGATGACCTAATTGGCGCTTCCCGAGAATTTTCGGGATGTATTTGGATTATTAGTGGTGCTATCCCGCTATACCGGAGGCTGAGGCTTATAATGTACATACTGTTGGGGGGGGGGGGCAATATACAATCAGTCCCTGGACGGCACGTATCTTAATCCGCCACTGCCTAAAAGGGAATAATCACAGATTTCTAACATCAATATTTAGGGGAAATCTGAAAGAACACTATATATGTATACCTAATATTCATCTATTTTTTATCAAGTTATCTTAAAGTTTTACTTAACATTATCTTTGCTCTTTCCCTCTTTCCATAAAATATTAATTGACGGGATAATTTCAGTGAGAAATATATAATAAAATATTTTTTTTCTCAAAGACATGTACAAACGCCCATGGTTCAGAAATGTAACCTTAAATAAATTTAAAAATACTTGTAGATTATGAAAATTTGATTCCTATGCATCCAGGCCGTATACCGGATAGCTGTTTCGTTCCTTAAGGACTCATCAGCGGCAATGTACCCAGACGCATAGAAATCAAATTCTCAACTCGAAATACACCAGTACAAGGCTGAGTTAGAAGGATGTTGTTCTCAGGTAGACAGCTAACGCTATCTAACAATGGCCCACGGTATCACTTATTACTTGGGGAATAGATTCCACCTATGTAATAACGCCAGTACAAACTGGAACCGACAGAGGGGGCCCATATCTCTAAATGGTAATGAAACCAGTAACAAGTTTTAAAAATACTTATAGATTATGAGAATTTGATTCCTTCCTATGCATCCAGGGGCGCTATTCTTGTCAAGTGACTTTTAACTCCGCATACGCATTTTGTAGAATGCGAGCGGTTCGGTATTCTTGACCCATGCTTTTAATGACGTATACGGTTTGTACGCGAATACTTGCAGCGAGCGGAAAATTGTGGTCGTGTAGTGATTTCGAATAGTTTTGACATTTACAAAGTAAATATAATGGCTGAGAGAATTAATCAAATTGTTCTTATTGAAATATTAGATAATGTAGAACGCAGAAATCGACGTAGGTATAGGCCAAGAGGAAATGCATTTGATGATTTAAGTGATAATCAGCAACTTCCATCCAAAGCCTCTGGGCATCTTTATAAGAAAATGCATTGGTGAATTTACCACTTTGCAGGTCTTCGTGCTTCTTAATAAATTCAACAATAATTTTTTTTTGGTTGGGCGTAACTTTTTTTTGTGAGTTATTGGAAGTCGACGGAGTATCCATATTTATTTTAAATTTTTGTCAAACAAGTTATTAAAAAATCAAGCACGATGAATCACACAAAAGACAACAGTGACAACTATCAAGTACCAAATTATTAAAATTAAATTGTACGTGTCACATGTATGTCACATCTCGTAAAATATTAAAAATCAGAAATTTGACATTATCTACAGTGTTGTCAATTCAATTTTTACATACATTTGGTGCGTATACGTTTAGCAAGACGAAGGGTTGCCAAGAATACCACTTTTAGCAAGTGTTCGCAATTTAACCATTCGCATTCAATAAGCATGCGCATTTTACTCACTTGACAAGAATAGCGCCCCAGACCGTATACCGGACAGCTGTTTCGTCCCTTAAGGACTCATCAGCGGCAATGTACCCAGACGCATATAAATCAAATTCTCAACTCGAAATACACCAGTACAACGTTGAGTTAGAAGGATGTTGTTCTCAGGTAGACAGCTAACGCCATCTTCCAATGGGCCACGGTATCACTTATTACTTGGGGAATAGATTCCACCTATGTAATATTGCATTTCCCGCCTCGGTATGTAATCTGCTATTCATTGGAAGAAAGACGTCAAATTAAGACTTGACTTTTTTACTCAAAATAATTGACAACCAAATGAATATACCTATGATTTAAAAATTACAAAGGTTAGACACTCAGCGTCCGAGTTTGCGCATGACGTCGGCTGAAGTCCAATCAACATAATTTAACATTGGATTGCGTAGGGTTATTGTATCTTTCGGGTGGTTTTTATTTTTACGGCTATATATTTACTAAAAATATATTGTAAAGTATTGTACACTAATAAGTGATAACTATTTAAAAAAGCGATAAACTTTTTTTTACGATTCCGATATTCTATATACCTATTATAAAAACTGTGTTATTGCTAGATGTTAAAACCAGAAAATGCGCGATTATATATTATTGCTAATTTTATTGTTAAACTAATTGTCAATTATATAACAAATACAATACTTTAAATTAAGTTTAGAGTGATTTTATAAATTTTTATTCAAAATAATATTTTTTATAAAAAAAACTAATTTGCAATAGCTTTTATATACCTAATTAACATTTTACTGAAAGAGTATGGCATATGTAAATACGAGCATAACTTAGATTTACAGTCATACAAGTTGGTATACAAAATAAATGTTATAAAATTGTTCATGTTGTGAAGTGCTTTATTGTTATTCTTTATTATTATTGAATAAAATGCTAAAATTAATAAATGAATACGTAACTACTTCAAGCTGTTACATAATTCCTACAGTACCTCTTTTGTATTATTTAAAATAAAGTATATGTTACTTTTTTTTTCTGTGCCACCCTGTATTTTGATTATTTCTCTGCTCAGTATATTTTAATTTCAGACTAGCTTGATATCCCTACTTAATTGCTTCCTCTTCTTGGTATTACTACAAAATGTCTTTAGCATATTAAGAATTCTCTCGCTTTGCCTCTTCAGTCAATAGAATTGACTTTTATTCTGTCTGTGTCGCTTATTGAAAATTACTTTTCTTCCCCTCAAACTATAGGGGTTTTTTTTAACAAGTTTTCTTTTTTGGACCAACCGTTTTTTTTAACAATTTTTTTGGACAGACCATTTTCTTTTTGGGACTATAAGTTTTTGGACTGCACAAGTTTTGTTTTGGAACGATCAAGTAGTTTTTTTTTTCTTTGGGACCCAACTTCTCTACTGCCGGAAATTTTTAGAAGAAACTCGAAGAAAAGCCAAAAACCAAGCTAAGTCACATTTCCAGAAAAAAGGAAAAAGTCTCTGAAAGATTTAAATTTTTCTTATTGGCAGGGAGCGCGACGAAAACGCCATCTGATGGTTGCATAAAATCGGGATCGGCAATTGTGAGAAGTATGAAAATTGCGTATAAAAATAAAAATTCCTTATAAAAAAATCTCATTCTAATTTATAAGCAGATAAATAAAAAATGTGATTATATTTTTGAAAGAAAAAATTCAGTAAAACGTGTTGTGATAAACAACGTAAGTATAAAACATGTAAATAAATATCAAAAACTATGAATCTTAGGTTAGTGTCAGGTGTCAAACAAATAATACATGTCAGCTAGAATAATAAAAATTTATATCTGCACAATAATTTCTCATACTTTTTTAAAAAATATTTTTATATTGGAAATGGAACTTACATCATGACTTAACTTAATATATATATTATTTCTCTGTATATTTGTTTTGTAAGTTTACAAAATACTTCATTACTTGTGGAATAAAACACACATTTGTCTAAGTAATCATGCTACAGAATTAGGTTATACATTACTTACTTTTTTCTCCTAACTGTACTTATCCATTTCATTCTTTTTCTAATTTCCAACTAGCTCTTGGAAATGTGTAAAATTTGCACTTGCTGTTCCTTCCTGTATTTTTACAGTTAACAACACAACTATTATGACCCATTTTTACTTTCCGAACCCAACAAAGTTGTATAGAATTAAAGTATTACGATCATGATATTTTGACCATACCCAGATTTTAACGAATCTTTACGTTTTGAGGTCACCTGAATCCATTTATAACATTTTTTTATATTTAATTTTGACGTGTTTATGACAAGAGCCCGACTTCACGAAATTTTGACCACTACGAGCGCTGGGATCGTTGCACTTGTCCACACCATGCACTCTGCACCCAGCGAATAAAATAAAACAAATATAACGTTTAATTGGAGTTTAATTTCCTTAAACCCACAAAAAGAAAGAAAGACAGAACGGATTTTAAAATATATCATAGTTTTTTTGTCAATTGTTTCTAAATACATCAAAAAACCAATTAGAATGGCGTCAAAATTTTTTTGTTTAATATTTTACTTTTTGATATATTTCAAATTCTATTACCCATAATAAAAAGAATGAAGCTTAAATCATATTTATTACTAATTATCAACAAATTAAAAATAACGTTTCATATAAAAATATTAACGAACATGTTTATTCATATAATAACCCACTTTTTTAGTAATAAACAGCACTTCGGAAATCGGAAAAACTTTGTACTGTTTTTAGAGTGAGTATTAGTTTTATAACAAACACTGCACAATACATTTTTAATCAGTTTATAGGTGAAAATAAATAAAAATATATCAAAAAATACAATTTTTATCTAACAGATTTTGAAAAAATATCCTATTATGTTCGAAAACGTATATTATTCAAAATGAATAACATATTTCTGCAGATAATAAAGGATTAGTTAGAAAAAATGATATTTTAGTTTTTCGTTTTAAAATTGGCAACAAAACGCTTGTGAGTGTCATGGCATCGCTAGTGACGTCACGTTTGAGTCAACGAAACGTAAACACTAGAGCTTCCTCAGACGCTCATTGAATAATTTAGTTATTTTGTGTTAATAAATATGAATTCCAAAGTGTACAAGTGATGTGTGGTCTCTCGGTGTGATAACACATCAATAAAATCTTCTGATAAGTTATTTGTGTTCGTTACACAAGAGAAAATACGAACTTGTCTGAAGCTGGATTTATAAACTCTCAAACTTCAACTGCAACCTCAAGGGCAAAAATACAAAAATAGAACCTCACGTTTTTTCTTTACTAACAGTTAGAATTAATCAAATAAAACTATCTACCGTAATTAGAGCTGTATTTTTGAATAAATTAATTTAAAAATTCAAATTTCTAATTATTTGACTATGTCACTACTACGATCGTGACGTCACATATGTGCAATGAAGTTATCGTCAAGCCATTAACTGCAAATGTCTAAAGAAGAGAATACGAATGAAAAACAGCTGTTAAATCTCACTTATAGAGACAAAGATGGAGAAAACCATTATATGATAATTGGATAAATATGAAAACTTGGACCTATCCACTGTGAATTAGCTTTCAAAAAGGAGAGAGATAAATATATATTAGATTCCGCTGTTAGATAAAGAAAACGATTATTTTAACGGGTCAGGTAATAATTTGCTGTTTGGTACATAAGTGCTTTGCACAAACGTTCCTGATTAAGTGAAAGCGTCGCGTCCACGTCTGCTTACTCTATAGTTCACTGTCACTGTTGTAGTTTATACTCTGTAGAGCTGGTTGCTGTTAGGAATTTTCCGTGTTTATTTATATTTGTTTAATTGATTAATGATTTCTTACTATTGTTGATAATGGCCCATAAGGATATCAGCTCGTATACTTTCTATTTACAGTATTGCCTCATGATTGTTAAAAATGTCCATTGTTTTAAGTATATCTGTCATATTTCAATTTTCAATTCTCTTCTCTGGTATCCTGTTTTTTACTATTCTAGAACTATTTTTTGATTTTTTGTAACTTTCTCATTAATTTCGAACATTATTATCATTTTTCTATTCTTTCGTAAATGTCCTTTCCTTCATTTTCTTAAACGCCCAAATAAATTATTTTCACTATTTTTTTTATTTAACTTTCTTTATATATTTATATTTCGTCATTAAATGTTAATAATTTTAATGGACTAAAAAAACAAAGTGTGATTACAGTCGATATAAAATATTGAAGAAGTAATAAACTAAAAGTTATGTGAATAAAAATTAAGTTCGACTATTGATAATTTAGTACAGATAAATATATCGTTAATCCAACATGAAATTAATTTTGTTAATATTTGTTTTCGTTGGTATAAATTGTTTTGACATTAGAGCATCTGCAAAAATTAATTTAAAGTTTTTAAATTTTATTTTAAAGTATTTCAATGATAAAGTTTTCACGATAATTTCAAGTAAACAATTTGAAGATACTTCAATATTTTCTTTAAATTTACAAAAAAGAATAATTAGAAACGTAACTGATTTAAATGTTTTGGTACAACAAGATGGAAATTTTATTTTTATTGAGGATTTCGCACATTGAAATTATTTAATTGTTCTACTAAATGGCGAAGCTTGTCAAAATTTTTAATTGTTGTTGAAAATGGTGATAAAGTTGCTATATTTCGGAAGCTCTGGGAATTATATATTTACAATGCAGTTGTGACAATTAATAACAAAGATTTTTTTACTTGGTTTCCATATTCTAAAGAAAATATTTGTGGACAAGAAATTATTATTAAACGTATTAAGAAAAAAAATCCATTTGAGGAAAAAATTCCTAATAAAGTTGATTTTTGTAAATTCAATTTTACTCTTGCTGCACCTCCAATATCTTTTGACCTAAAGACTAAAAAAGGTTACCTTTTATTACTGTTGAATTTAATTACTAAAAAAGTGAATTTAAATATAACTTATTTCAATTATCACGAATATTTACAGGCATTTCAAAACACTGGCAATTGGAACAAATTATTATATGATATAAATTTTTATAATATTCAGGGAAGTTCAATTGCATTGGTGTTTGAAAAAAGAATTCCTGATTATCCATGTGACTACTCAAGAATGCTCGAAACTGTGTATGAATATTTTGTCTTACCTCCTAAACGAGAAATATATCCCAATTTATTCATATTACTACCGGTAAACGTACATATTTTGCATTTTGTATCCTTTTTGATTGTAATTTTAATCTGGAAAATAATATTTAACAAGTCACTCGAACAATCTGTATTGGATACATATAAACTGTTTATTTCCATGCAAACCAAAAACAGGTATCTTAAAAATTTTAGATCTTGTTTGGTGTTTCTTGTTATTATTTTCTACGTTTTTCATGTGAACGTATTTTATCAGAGCGGATTAAGCAGTTTAATAACATGCCCAAAATTGACACCAAAAATTAAATCCGTTCAACAGTTTATAACATCAGACATGGGATTTGTTAGTAATGTAGCAATAGACGAAATAGTAAAGCCAAGAGGTGAAGAAACTGTGATTCATTTGAAGAAGAAACGTATCAATTTCATTGAGGAAGATACCGTTCGGTTTAATTATTTTTTAAGTCATCCACAATATGCAATTACTTTACCAAGCACATTTTTATTGCAAATTAAAAATTTAGAAAATTTGGAAGTTATGTATGATGATCCAGTAAGTTGAATAAGTAAACAGATTAATTGCAACATTTTCTATTTCACAAACTTTAGCTTGTTCGCACGAAAATTGTTTAACGCTAGACCACCAAACTTGTTTTAAAGTAACATTTCACTAGCGCGACCAATATACTACTTTTAAGGCCGCAGTTTCACTGTATTTTGACGTATATAAACACGGGTTTACCAGTTCCAATTACGTTTAAATTTTACTGAACGAAGGAAAATTAAACTTTGGCAGCTTAAAGTATAATGTTTTAAGAATGGAGTCTCCTATTTTTTATTTGTCCTGTAATTAAACTGAGTTTAAAAAAAAAATAAAAAAAGTGATTTTTAAATCAGAGATAAAAGTAGGAGACTTCATTCTACGTATTTTTGTTAGTAAGCTCCTTAAATATTTCTTTATTTTATTCAGTATTTATTAAATCTAATTAGAAATACCATTGAGAAATATATGTCTAATTTATTTGTCATAATGGAGATTTTCGATAATTTCCTGTAATGTCTTAGTTCATACCCTTTCGAAAAGATGTCGCGACAATCAAATTAGATGATAATCATATAAAAACCATGTTGCCAAACTTTTAGAAAAATCTGAATATTAGATATTTTCGCGGAGCTAATCCTGAACTAGTTCAGAACACATTTAAGGATTACAAAGGCCACAAAGGGACAAGTTATTTGCGCATGTCCTATTCGGAATATATTCAGGATTTTTATGTACCGCGAACGCATAAAATGAAACTTATCTATGACTAATTTAATGATACAGAAGAAATTATTTTTATGGAATATTTGTCTCCAAATTTGGAATATTTGTCTCTCAATATGGAATATTTGTCTCCCAATAGGCGCTAACAAAATTATTTTTATGGAAAATTCGTCTCCAGAGTTTTAATATTTGTCTCCAGATTTGGAATATTTGTCTCCACATTTGGAATTTTTGTCTCCTCATTTGGAATATTTGTCTCTCATTATGGAATATTTGTCTCTCAATAGGTGTCGGTATTGCTGCTGGTGATGAGATGTCACTATTGATCATGGGACTCGCGAGTAAACCGAATTTTTATTATTTTTCCGAGCGCATCAATCTGTTATCTGCTAGGTTAAAACGAAATATTTATATTTGAGAAAATGAACAATCATGGTTTACTGTATATATGTAGCAGGAGAAATATTTTTTGATTTTGATAATGTATATAAAAAATTCTGTGCAGTTTAAAAAAAAAGTCATAATCTCCAACACCAAAAAACCCCATGTACCAAATTTGAATGGAATCGGTTAATAATCATAAATTTCGTCAACCATTTTGGAGTCGCCATCTTGAATTTATTTATTTTGAAAAAAAAAAATCATGATCTCCTATCTCAAAAAGCCCCCAATACCAATTTTGAAATGAATCTATTCATAATTCCATATCTTCACGCAGCGTGGAAGAGAAATATGAAAAAAGAGTAAACAGGCCAGCAATAGAAGATGATAATAAGCATTTTGTGCTTTCTTTCAACCAACTTATCCTGAGCCTTCACAACAATTTCAAAATAGTCAATCAGTTCATGCACAACAAGAATATTATCAACCACTTCATGTTATGACCAGCCAACTTTGGATACTACCTGCAGCACCTTCACCATCTGATTCAGTTTCATCATATATTTCCACTTTTCATTTAGATGGGGATTCCCAATTTTATATTATTAGTTAAATTTAGGTAGTTTAAAAATTTGTGGTTAAAATAAATAAAAAATCATTTGCTTACCGGAGAGTTATTAATAGCCTTTCCTCGGATGTTATTGCCTTTCTCATATGTGTGTTCTTCTTTATTGGTTTATGAGTTAAAATGGAAAGTAATTCGTTAAGCGTTTCGCGTGACATCCTAGTAAAATTAAAAAAAAAGTCTGCGTCTTCTCGTATTTTACTGAACAATATAAAAAATGCCCTTTTGTTGTCTTTTTTCTAATATTGGATGTATCCATATTCTCGTATTCCTTTTTTTTCTTTTTATTAATTTTCCAATATAAATACACTAACGACAAATAAATCACGTCGTCGTCCGTTCCGTACAGAAACCAAAGATTATAAATTATATATTATATTAATTAATCTTTGCTCAAACTACTACCACTTGATAAAACAGCTTAAACAGCTAGGTATGTGTGTTTTGATAAAGCGGGATCGAGTCTGGAATCGCTTCGGTAAAAACACTGTGTGTGTCTTTACCCTAAGTGTACCACTGTTTCCCGTGAGTAAGAACGCAATTTTTAAAGCTAAAATTAACCACACGGAGTTCCAAAATAACGACGCAGCGTCTTCCATCTCTATAGCTGTCTGGTAGGCCCATCTCTAGTTATGTCAAACTTCATTCTTTAAAGTGGTCTCAACTAAGATGCTCATGTGAAGTGAAAGTAAATTCTGAACCTATGTAATGGCTATAAACTAGGTAGGGACGGGACTGATATCTCGAACATGGCGGTTCTATGGTCAAAAAATTATATCAATATTAATTATAGTCAATTCTTGGACTTTTAAGCGAAAACAATTTTAAAACTAAGATCCGCCCATTATAGCTTAAAATTCAAGAACAAATGTATCCCCTTGATCATACGCAAGAGTAAGAGACCCTCTAATCAAAACGCCTTAAAATGTTGTTTTACATAATGGTCTTTTTCTTACTTGTAGACCATAGAAGGACAATGCTGATATTATATTATTAAGAGTGCCGCAAGTTGCACTTATCCAAATCTTTAGCATTTTTTTTTTGAATATTAGAATACGTCCATTCTTCACACAGATAAATAAATAGCTACTATTAATGAGATTACCATACATAAATATGTAGTTTCACCTTCACCAACAGCAAATTTCGATATATAAAGATTCGGAGGTAACGATAGACAAATTGTAGTTACATTATTGTTGTATGAGACAGGAACGTTATTTATTAATCTTTTCATGATTTTCAATAAGAAATTAATATTTTCAATTGCTCCAATATCCATGAAATATTGGAATAAATCCTATTAGGGCTTCAGAAGGAGATAAACCAGTGGCAGCATTTTTTTCGAGATCTTGGGATACTTCTTTATTCCTACGTTCTACTGGATTGACTCTTTGATGGAAAATTGGTACATTAATGTGTTTTAATTGGTGATTTTTACAGAACGTCTCCCAGATATTTGAAACAAATTGCGACCCGTTATTTGTGATAAATGATTTTGATAAATCATATCGAGGAAAAATGTGATCTTCGTGGAATCTGACAATACATTTTGTAGGTGAATCTCTGCTCGGAATTACTTCCACCCCACGTATAAAAACATCGTGTACATCTATCATAAGTGTCTTTTAGTTTTTAGATCTTTTATATGTGCCCATAACGTCGATGCTGGCCATTTTTCAGGGGGTTGATAAGATTCTAATGCAGCGTTAGTCTGGTTAATTTTTTTTTTAACAGATCGAAATATAAGACAGTTTTATAGTGACTTCATTTTTGATACGTTTCATCACGATTCGTGATAATAATAAAGAATTTTTCGGATTGCATTAAATCGCTATATTAAACAGTTTTCAATATAAAACGCATTAAAGAATGTATCATAAGCTTTAGTTGGATATCCATTTTCATAACAGTTTCTCTTGGCAAATTTCATAAAGTTGACATCGTTTAACGATATCAAAAGCAGTTGATTCATCAAGTGAAATGAGATCATAACTATTTTGCAAGTCACATTGAATATTTTATCCTTATATTCAGATAATCGTGAAAGAATATCATGATTATGGGATACTTTGCAGTGTATAATATCAACAAAAAAATGCCGACAAAAGTAAGGACCAACACATTAACTTCACTATCGCATAAGAAAATTTATTTAACCTCGTTAAAGCTCTACTATCTGTAATTAGTCTGAAATGATTCTTCTATATAAAACCGATATATTTTTATTAGCTAAGCATTCTTTTTCGTTTATGTGGTATTTTTGTTCAGCACGATTAAGTCTAGCGCTTGTTATTTTTACCTAACTGATAGACGACAACGTGACATGCATTCATTTGTAATTATAACAAAGGTGTACCTGATCTGTACTAATGGTACTTTATTTCTATCTAAATACCAATATTATTACGACAAAATATCTCTTGTTATGACGAGCTAATCTAGACGCGCGTGAATTACAATAAAATGATAATTATTTACATAATTAATTATACAAGTCTATGTTATCAACAGTGATTGAAGTTCTATCCCATCCTGAGTGAAGTCTATAAAGTTTTACGTACCTTTTCTGTTGATAGGGCAAACATCACACCTTTTCACTGCTTATTAATCAGTAAAGTTGCTTAGTTATTATTATTATGTTTGTAAATAAAACTCGGTTCTTTTTCTAACTAATTTATTGGCGGGGGTTAAGAATACAAACAAAACAAATAATTATTCTCGAAATGAATACGAATTTAAATAAACGATTGATTAATTCTTAGACATTGTCGCTTGTCCGACACAAACTTCCCGAAAATAGGTCTTTACCCAACTAAACACAAAAGTTAACTGACTATTTTGGGATTTCTAACCGTAACCAAATTGGCCATTTACTGAAAAAGGTTTTAACTTATAAATTCTTGGAAAATATTGACAATGACTAAAAATGAATAAATCTTTTCATTTCACTGTGTCAGGCGATCTGTTTAAAACCCCCTTGAGCAAGAGCGACTCGGCAAGTTAAGCCATATGATTTCTGGCGAGGCATCAATGTTTGTGACAAAAACTTATCCAAAAACTGCCAGGTTCCTCCTGGACCATCTTGTATTGCCAATAGAACTTAAAATATATAACATGTTTTTCTAACTAAACAGATTCTTGTTCCTTGATTTGATGAGTCAATTGTATTTGCTATCTATAAAAATGGTCACGTTTACACAATATATTTTACGCAGTACTTAAACTGCCGTTAAACGGTAGCCTACTAAAATGCCGTTATTAGATACGACATCATTGAAGTGACGCGTCTGACGGCTTTTATTTGACGGACGTGTACTGTAACGGCGCTCCGGTCGTTACGTGTCACTTTGGCGCCTTAGTCCGGGTTTCGGGTTTCCTCGGGCGCCACCTTCCGTTTTAAGTGTGAAGGCCACTTGCTCAGGCAGCTTCAGTGGAGAAAGAATACTCCAGGGGTCGTTATGGTCTCGACCAGTCCCGTGTCGGCCGGTAGGGCAGACTTTACTTGCCCTCCTGGGCTGCGTTCCGGAGTATCCGCTGCTATCAGGTTAACGTATGGACAGAAAAAAATAAATAAAAATCAATTAGTTCGATATACCAATTTTATTGTAATGAAACCAAACTTGTTCAAAGAGAAAGAGTATGTAACTTTTGGGAATAAATTTTCCGGTGCAAAATGAAATCCTAAGACTCATGCCAAAATTATTAATTTAAAAAAAAATGCGTGCGGGGTGAGAGGCGGTGAAAAATGATGCGGGTGAAACAATGCGTGCGGTTGCCCAATGAAATGTTTGAAATCTTACAGGTCGGAGAGTATATTTATTTTAAAGCTATTTTTCGTCCAACCCTGGTATATAAAATGACTGAATGAATCCCCGGTACATGAATTCTCTAAACAAACGTGCCCCAGGAACAAAATCGAGAAAACTCGCCTGAATTACTTCCTTGGCTCCGGTCTGGGCTCAACGGTAGTAGTAAATCGGGAAAACTCGCCTGAAATACTATCTAACGTTCCCCCCCGGCACAACAAACAATTTCCCCTTTTAACAAGAAAGTAAATCAGGAAAACTCGCCTGAAATAATTCCTTGGTTCCGATCTGGGTTTCAAAACGATAGTAGAGAGTTAAAGCACTACCAGTTTTCAACACGTATACCTATCCGTACCGATCTGCGACTGAGCACAGAGGATACGGATAGGTTTAACTGATACGTCGAACGTAACTCTACGGATTTCTGCGTTTACGCATCACTCATGTCGTTGTCAAAATATGGAAGGAAATCATATAAAACGAAAACCTAACCTCACTAAACGTCTTAGCAGCATGCACAGTGCAGTACATCCTACAAAAGTGTTTACAAAAATTCAGTATTTTAACTATTCCAAATAGTTTCCAAAAAATAAACTTTATAACAGGTACTTACCAGACAAATTAATTCTATTAAAAACAATTTGTTCAGGCAACCACATGCCCATTCTCAGGTGTTGTATTGTACTTTTTTAAACCGAAATAAAGATAAGCATTGGGTATCATTTAGGGCATTTGAGGTCAAAAGCCCCGTATAGGGCTGCTCTATTACCTAGAAGTGCTAAATCTTGCAAAATATGATTTAAAATCGTTATCTTCAAAATCATCATCATAATCAAAAATAAAATGATCAATTATTGCATTCATTTTAACAAAAACAATATGACAACGAAAAGTTTGGTTAGAAACCACTGTGCAACATTGACGTTACGTTACGTTGTAAAAGAAGTAGTGCTTTAAGTCTTTTTAATGGTACAATTTTTCTAAGACGTAACCCCGATACGTTAAGGTATACGTGATTGAGATGCGTTTACGTTATGTGTTGGCTTTAACTCTCTAATAGTAAATCGGGAAAACTCACCTGAAATACTACCTATCGCTGACCCCCGGTATAACAATAAATGCCCCCTGAATATAAATTAAATTTACCACCCACTTTAAAACAAATAATACTCGAAATGTCCTGTATTGTACCGTATACAAATGTCTCACCGGTATATCCTTCGGGTACGGCTTGTCACTGGTACGGCTCTGGTTTCCGCTGTGGATGCTCCAACTATCTGCCCAGGACGGTCGGTCTGGTTCAAATCTCTAATTGAACTGCTCCGAACCCAACTGTACTCGAACTGAACTGGCTAATGATTAATGAATCGCAAGCCGTGCTATACCATGCGATCGGTTGGGTACCTGTCGCGAGGCGAAGTCTGCCTGTGGCGGATCCATCTTCCGGGCGACGTGTGAACTTTGTACAATCGCGTTTGACAAATTCGACGGGAGACCGCGGTGCTTTACATTTCACGGTGCATACGGTCTATTGCCGGTCGCACTAATTATAGCAAGTATTAGGGAAAAATTAATAAGTCAAAATAATACGATCGGAGATTAGGGAATTAAAACAATGACAAATTCGTAACTTCGTTACAGTACTATAATACCGTTAATCCATTTCCGTGTTATACATTATATGATAATGTCGTAAGGATTTGAAGTGTTATTATTTGTGTTAAATGATACTAGTTTTAAATACAGTGTGAATCAGGATATTGGATAATGTTGGTGTAGACTGGGGTAAGTTAGTTTTCTGATTCTTATGTTATATCCAGATATACTCATAGGTTAGTTATTGAAATGGTGAAAGTTGGCGACAGGTTCAACTCACTTGCTGATCCAAAGAAAGCAATTAAAGATCTTTGTGAAAATACGTATACAACATTTTGGAAAAGAGATGCACGTACTATTTTAAGCAGGAAAATTGTCAGATCATAGAAAGCTGTTTGATATATGCATGTAATCACGGTGGCTCATCTATGGATCAGTTATCTGTGGAATTACCTGAGTTTTATAATGGGGTGATTACACTTTTCTATATCAGTGATTCGGTTTTAAATAACGGCAACAAATAGTCCCATAAAATAGTTGAAATCAATGATATCTCTTTGTCAATAATCAAGATGCCAGTTTGCATAAAAAGTCGGTTGTGTCGTCCCAAAACATTCCCGACCAGTATCAAGAGACAAATACTTTTTCAGATATTTAATATTAAAAATTTTGACATTTCTTATTTTTGACAGGTGACAGTTGGAGAAATAATTTTGACTGTCCTGAATAGAGTTTTTCAAGAACTGTTAAATGACATATTGCAAGTCAAATTCTGTCATTGTTTGACAGTGACAGTTTCGTTTGACAGATGTCGGACAAATACTAACTGGTTCTTCAGAGAATTAACCGAAACCCATTCTATCAAACTTGGTTCAAATACATGAAGTATTTATTCAGATATTTAATGTTCAAGTTTCAAACTTTGACATTTTTTATTTTGGACAGGTGACAGTTGGCGAAATAATTTTGACTATTCTTGCTACGTTTGAATATCCACATCGGATGCATCTGAGATGTTGTGAATTTTTTATCACGTGATAGAGGATTAGATTTAGATGTAAATGTAATAAACAAACGCTTTGGAGGCATTGGTCATGTGGTAAAAATGACAATGAAGTTCTTTGCCTTTTTAATTCATTACGCTGTGATTTTAATGATTTAAATTTACGATATTTTCAGTTAAAAGTTATTTATAACATATTTGTATGGCTACATATAATTTTTTTATACAAAAACACTCTTTTTCGAGACTTTATACACTAACAAGTGTAGTGTTCTTCGTGGCTATGGAAGAAGCTGCAGAAGTTACGGCAATGGCAACATTTTCATTTGCGGCCAGAGACATTTGAAGCACTCTACTTACTAATTTATTTTTTAAATGACAAGTTTGACAATCTAAACTACAACATCTCATTTCACATCAGATGTAAAAAATGTAATCTGGACACATATATCTTGGATAAACAAACGCATATGTAGATGTAGTAGATGTGTCCGATGTGGATAAACAAACGCTCCAGATGTAAAAAATGCATCGGATGTGGATATTCAAACGTAGCATCTGAATAGAGTTTTTCAAGGATTTTCAAATGACAAGTCATTCCATGACATATTGCTTCTATCATTTTTTGACAGCGACACTTCCATTTGGTAAATGTCGTATAAAAACTAATGGGTTATTCTGATGAATAACCGAAACCCACATACCAAAGTTAAACTTAATCAGAGTAAGCATATGGCTTCTATCCTGAAAGATAGACAGACAGACTTTCATCTGGAAATGGTCTTAATTTTAAAATAGATATTTCCATCTTTATCTCGAAATTTTTTTTAGGTCGTTCACAATACTTTTCCTTCTCGGATGGTAGGTCGGGAAAGTAAAAACAAGGGCGCCCAAAAGGACAGGCTTTAACAGTTATAAGGCTACCAAAGGAAAAGAAAATAAATACTGTAGGATTTGCGAAGCAATCCTATCATGAAATTTCTTTGTTAAGGTTAGTAACATTAAATTGCACGAAAATTTAAATTTTAAAAGGCTTTAAAATTGTCAAAGGTCGAGCAGAAACGACTTCGGTATCGTTGGTCTTGTTCTGTGTGAGGTGAAGACACACACAAAAACCATACGACACTTTGTTGTAATGGGTACCTTCTATGGAGATATATTCGTTGTGCAGGATTCTCTAGGCGATTCAAATGGAAACTTTGGTTTTGTAGAGAATGCTATCTTTAACAGTCTTTCGTTTCTCGGTATATGAAAATGAGTTCCATATTTTACATTTTATTTGAAATAGGGGTTCAGTAAAAATTTGCTTAAAATTAACCTTAGGTTATAAAAGTAACCGGAGGTATTCTTTGGTTAAAATTTTAATCGCATAGTTATAAACAACTTTTAACCTAGCGGGTAAAATTAACTAAAACGTTTCAGAATAGACCCCAGAACACTCTAAACCGATAACAGGTAACAGCAACATATAACAGGTATATACTCTGCTCCACGTTTAATATAGCCAGAATAGGACATGGACCGATTATTAGAATGCAACAATAATCAATAATATAAATAATATTCGGTCCTGTCTACTCTGAATAAAATAAACTTGGAATAGAATATACCGATTATGATAACCTAAGCTGTTGATTAAAGCAATATTTGATTAATGGCATTTTTAGGGCCATTTTCACCAGAAGCAAATTAAATGCAGTTTAACAAAACTAAGTTTAGTGTAAACTCCATATTATCAAGGTTGTAAAAGTGATCTTGTCTCTCCTTTATCCACCTAGGACGTCTTACAACAAAATCGTCACGAGTGACTCGCGCCTAACCTAATCTAACATTTTACCGCCAATTTCAAATTTCAAACAATGTTATGTTTTAAACAGAGGTCCAATTTTATAGGAACTAAGCAAAATAGAAAAATTTAAAACAAAATTCAAACTTGAATTAATTAGGTAACTTGTTTAGGTAAAGGATTTCATACAAGTCTACCTTTAAGCTTTATATAGTTTTACTGAAGTTTGTTTATTAAAAATTTTATATTTATTGTATTTGGACTTTTTCATAATAGATGTGATCATATTTTTTAGGACCCATTTTGTATTAAATTCTTTTTGACGTGATTTTAATAGTTAATTATCTTAAAATTTTTACAAGGGTTTTGTGACAGGTAAAAAAAAATCAAAACACAAAAATCTCAGGAATATTTTATTCATAAGGAAAAATTCCTGTTCTCTTACTGATGAAAGATGGCGCCATTTGGCATAAAAGGTATAGGGAAAACCGGACAACCGGAAAACCTAACCACCATCATAATGAATGTATTAGTTTATAAATAATTAACTTAGTAAATAAAACGTTCAAACCTAACCATTCTAGAGCTTCCTGAAAAGATAAGTTATTAGTTTTATATGTTTTTTGACCTTAAGATTTTTAAAATATATAATAATAATCAAATATAGGTACAATATAAATGCATGAAATTTACAATAAAATAATAATGTTTTCTTTTCGTCCTCGATTTGTTCATCGTCTACTTCTGAAACCTGCGAATAATTGAGAATAAGGCTTATATATTTTTATTGATTACTTTGTAGCTAAATTCATTTTACGATTTCTCATGTTCTCTTGGTTAGCTAAATTTTGAATTGACTAACTACTTTACACATATTTGATCTGCCTATATTGGTGCTTTCTGCAAAAGTATCAATTATAAATATGATATAGAGTTAAGAAAGCAAGATTCATTGCCTTGCATGGCTAATATAACTACTTTATTTAACAATATACTCTTTCAAATAAAGCAAAAATTAAATTGACCACATGACGAAAATATCATTAGGATTATTCTTCCAATATAAAATACATATGTTGAACCTTAATAGCAAATAAAAATTTTTAATATTTTATTTTGTCCAAATGATTTCAAACTTCTACTCACCATAACAGAAATATTGACAATAAAAAAAGCTTCCAAGAGATCTGCAAGACATTACCTGATTTTTCTGCAATTGGTATATCACCTAAAAAGCAGTCATAACCTGTATAAAAATATATAAAAAGTTGTAAAACATTCAATTACTCCTCTGTAATATCTACGTATTAAACCATGTTATATGTATGGTCAAACTGAGTGTGAATATTTACACTAACGTCAGTTTTATTTAAAAGGCTATTCATTATATTCTTTTCCTCAATTATTGTAGGTTTCTTAAATTTTGATACTTCTCTTAATTTCCTCTTTTTCGTAGAAAATAGGCGGACCTGGTTTTTAATTTTTCAATTTGAATTAATTTTGTGCTTTGTATCTATATGAATTATATTCTTTTGTTTATTCATAATACTTAAGATATTATCAAAACTGTTCAAAATAGACCTATGTTCTTCATCTGTTAATGAAGTTGTATCACACAGGCCTATTACTAATTCAGCTCTTCTTTTTATTTCGCAGATTGCACTTGACATGATGTATTCACTTCTTGAATTATCTCTTTTACAGCACTATCATTATTATTAGTATTACAAACTATAATATCAGCATTCTTAAAAAAAAAGAAGAACAAGCATGTATATGCTTACAAATATTGAGCTTAATAACATTATCTATACACTTGAAAGAATGCAGACATATGTTACACTCATTACATCTTAAACATAAGTCAGTACAATCTTCATCTACCTTAATTACTACATATTTTTAAGACTTATCTGCTGCAGAGGCAACGAGGAATTCATTTTTATTTTCAAGTCGCTCAATCATGTCTGATTGAATCTTTCTGCTTAGTGTATGACTTTCCCTAATTCTTTTTATTTTATCAGTGGGTGAATTTTTTGCCAATTTAATTAATCTTTTAAATAAGCTGTCTCGCGCAATTTTCATAACAGCATTAATACTTTTGTCTAGTCGTTTAACTTTTTTTCCATCTAAATAAATATGTTTTAAAATTTTGTGTAGCGATTCCAAATACATATTGGTATTAATACCTAAACCTAATCTAAAACAGTAGGCCCAGCATTGTGGACGATTGGCATAAAAGTCGTTAAAATACTAAGCAAATGATAAAGTGTCCTGATCCGCATAAAGATGAGATAAAACTTGAGCTAAACTATCATTGAAATGTTTCCACCTATTTGAGAACCAAAAGGCTACTGGATATCCTGATCCAAATTCATCAACTGTCATTAATGTATAAAGTTGGAAATCGTAGCTGTTTGTTCCATGGGTGCCATCATCTATACATATTTTATCATAACCGAATTGAAGTAATTGTTGAGCTTGAAAAGATGTCATTATTATCAAAGCAAAATCATTGATATCAAGGATGCCAAAATCACTTTCAATCCCTTGTTCTTTAAATAACAATACTGGACACTCATCAAGACTTTTCATTTTTTCTATCCACAATTTAACGCTGATTGCATCGTTATGATGGTGTTTTGTATTATCAATACCAAAATCTCTTTTTATATTATGTAAGTCTTTCTTCTCTAAAAGTAAAAGTCGCTGAGATTCTTCTGTCACACCAGCATCACGAATATGATCTAAAACATATTCCAAAGTAACCCCTTCTTTTAACTTACCTGCAATTACAGCTCTCGTTTCTTTACTTAAAAAAACACGGCCAATGTCAAGAGAATGGCCCACATGCGTCATCCAAAATTTCACCACAACTTGTCCCTGGCTACTTTGTGTTTTAAAACTTCCATTCTTGAAGGACAAGCTTTCCCAATTTTATTAGTTCCTTTACCTTTTGTAGCTCTTAAACCTTTTCCTTTTGGGACGATGGCAATTATAAAATTCTTTTTTACTATTACTTAATACATTTCTTGACTTCTGAATAATATACAATGACAAAGAGCGTTCTTGGACTTGATTTTTCCATTGATCAAATTCTAAAAAATACGTATAATAAGTATCTATAACTAAACTTAAAACATTTTACAAACTTACCTAAAGATGATTCAAACACAAATTCGCTGAACTCGATTTCCACTTTATGCGCACCAGTCAAATGTTTTCTTAAACAATCATAGTTTTTAAAATATTCGCAACAATCTTCAAATGAACATATTATTCTCGAAGTAGGACACACTTCATCATTTGAAGCTGATATTTTATGAAATTGTTTAAGATGACGAGTGCGATTTTGTTTATTCACAAACTGCTGGCCACATACATGACATAATTCCTTAAATATTCTATTTGTGTTAGAATACTTATGGATGTTTCTTAAATGCGCGTATAAATTTTTCTTGTATATGAATTGCATGCCGCATTCTTCGCAAATAATATCACCGTCCATACTAATTTTATTAAATAAGACGAATAAATATATGATAAACTAGAATCAGAAACACAGACACAATTAAAAAACTTAACCTCAATTTAAAATTTGGCGGTGAAATGTTAGATTTGACCTTGGACAGCCAAGATTAGGTTAGCCGCGAGTCACTCGTAAATCGTCATTAAATTATACGCTCTTCTACGTGCCATTCTTTGAGATAGATACTCTTTGAATTAACGTTGATGTTCCAAATATGGTACGAATGTAATGAGACTGAGGTTATGTAAATCTTAAACTGCGTTTAAAGCTTTTAACCGGCCAAAATCGGACAGTTAGTTTTTTAACTCCGGTTAACGCAGAAACCAGTTATTTCGTTTTGGTGAAATCCGTTTTGCTCTTTACTTGAGTTTAAGATGGTTAACTCCGTTTTAAATCGGTGGTGAAAACGGCCCTTAGGGGTCTATTCAGTAAAAATTTAGTTAAAATTAACCGTAGGTTATAAAAGTAACCATATGTTATTTTCCAATTTATATTCTGTATGACATCTTTGGTTGAAATTGACATTTGGGTTAAAATTTTAACCGCATAGTTATAAATAACTTTTAACCTAGAGATTAAAATTAACTAAAACGTTACAGAATAGACCCCTAGTGTGCTACCGTTTGACGGTAGTTTAAGCAAATCCAATAAAAAGACGTCAGGCGCGTCACTTAAATGACGTCATATCTAATGACGGCATTTTAGTAGGCTACTGTTTAACGGTAGTTTAAGTACAGCGTATATTTTACTGGGTGTTTTTACACTTTGTTACACAATACAAAAGGATGTAACGAGCATCATATTGACAGACACGCCAGAAAAGAATGCTTTAGCTGAAGAAAAGGCAAGAGGAGAGAAAGGCAAAAGTCGGACAAAGAAAAAGCGAGTCGGAATGCAAAAGGCATCTATAGGTAACACAGATCTCTCCATGATATCTCTGAGAGGATATAATTAGGATATTATACGAACTTAAAGAAAACACAGAACGTGAATTCACGTTAAAAGAAATACATTTATTGAACTTACGCGATCTCATATTTGATCAAAAAAATAAATACTCGGAAGATGAAATAAACTTTAAAGTAATTAAAAATATATTTGGAGTTGTGGGATATTCTCTATTACATGTTATTAAAACATCTCTATCTAAATGTATATTCCCTTCCACGATTATACCCATACCAAAAGTACAAAGAACCAAGTTACTGGAAGAGTACAGGCCCATCAATACACTACCTTGTCTAGAAAAAATCCTCGAATTAGTTGTCCAGCAACAATTAATTGAATTTTTGAATGAAAATAAACTTATATCTTCAAACTAGTCTGGTTTTAGAGAGGGTCATTCCTGTGAAACAGCATTACAAAAAACAATATATGATATGCAATTGGCAATGGATAAAAACCTAGTTACAGTCATAGTATTTTTAGACCTTAAAAGGGCGTTTGAGGTAGTTGATAGTTTTGTTAACTAAACTTAAATATTACTTTGGCTTTGAGAACTCTGCTTATAAATGGTTTGAATCTTACTTACAAAATCGCTATCAAATAACTAAACTAGGAGCCAAATACTCTGATAAATTAACAACTCAAACCGGAGTGCCTCAAGGTAGTGTCTTGGGGCCCCTACTATTCATAATGTATATTAATGATATATTTTTAAATGACTTAAATGATTGCAAAATGCATCTTTTTGCTGATGATACAATTTTATATCTTTCTGATACTTGTTTATATACAGCTGTCAATAAATTAAATAGTTCCTTAAATAGCATTGAAAGCTGGATGAAAATTAACAAATTGTTTTTAAACCCACATAAATCAAAATATATGGTGGGCGGTAACAAGACACATATTATATCGCAACCGTATAATGCAGATATTAAAATTGGAGGTTTCGCAAAATATTGATTATATCTGTAAAAAAAAATTCTAAATACACCAGTATAACGGTAATGCAAATAACTCTTAATTGGTTACCAATTAAAGTTTATATTAAATATCGAACTCTAATATTCATATATAAATTAATAAATAATTTATTACCTACTTAAATGAAAATATTAAATTCAGAAGAGATATGCATGATTACAACACAAGACAAAAAAATCATGTACAGATTTATCCTACGTTATTAATGAAAACAAAAAGAAACATATATGATAAAGGAATGACAGAATATAATAACTTGTTGTTAAGACCTCTAACAATTTGAATTTATTCAGTAAAAGACTTAGAAAACTCTCGTCTTGTAATTAAAATGATTTTTAATTTTTAATACATGTGTTGTTTACTTTGTATTTTTTAAATTTGTGAAATAGACATTAATCGATTACTACTACTACTCTAATTAATGTTTATAGCTTTTTTTTATCTAATTTTTCTTGTTTTTAACAATTGTTAAATGTTTTAATGTTTTAGTTTAAGTTTACATTTTATTTTTCTTCATGTATATTTGTTAGCATTTTGTTAAAATAAATGACTTCTCTCTCTCCTATTGTGAGGTCTCGGTGATCGCTATATGCTGTAACTATAAGCGAAATTTTCACTAGGTTGCCCAGGAGAAATCTTGGAATCCTATTGCATTTGCCATATTCCATCTTTTTGCGAGTTCCTAAATTTATCCTGAACGTATCCTAAATAAGAAATTCTTACTGCGAATTCCTAAAGTTGCTCCGAATGACCCGAATGTATCTTAAACCTTAAACACAGAAAGAACTTCAATAACCAGAGCACAAAAATATAATACACATTGCATGAATTTGAAATATTGAAACCAAAATCTCATTTGAGGTGGGTTCTAAAAGAGAAATATATTACAAATAAATAATAAAAATTATAAATTTTATAAATATCCTACTAGTACTTTGTCCTCTATCCAACCTCTAATTAAGTCTAACTTCTTCACCACTTGATAT
Organism: Neocrepidodera transversa; assembly: GCA_963243735.1. Classification (NCBI taxonomy): domain Eukaryota; kingdom Metazoa; phylum Arthropoda; class Insecta; order Coleoptera; family Chrysomelidae; genus Neocrepidodera; species Neocrepidodera transversa. The sequence goes on from OY725346.1 coordinate 23,880,094, forward strand.
TTCACTTCTTCTTAGAAGATCTTCTTACCTTGCTCTATTTAATGCATTTACACAACTTACTTAATTTTATACCTGTCTATGACCACTCCGTCTTCTACTGTAATATTTTTTTTTAATTTTCATTTTATTTAATAAATTTAATAAAAATATTTAAATTTATGTCACTGCTATACAACTTTATACCTTCCAATTCCAACTTTACACAATATCTCATTTATTCAACCTTTTACAAATCTTACAAATAAACATTTAAAAATTCTTGATAATCAAAAAAAAATGTTTAATACGTAACCAACCAACCCCCGGTATAGCATATTATTATTTTTTCAGTAATTTAATGGTATTTGTTTCGTCTTATTGAATTATTATTTTAAGAAATTTTAGAGAGATAACCAAAACCCATTATATTTAATGTGTTTTGATTCCCTTAGACTTTGTTGATTTTTTTTAAGACATTCGATATTTTCTCAAACCACTTGATCTATCTGAGTGTAGATTGTCAAAACTCATAATTTTTCATTATATTTTATTTTGGTCTTCGTTTGCATTTTTCCCAAGATACTTTAGATGTCTGTGTTTACAGAAAAACAAATAGTACACGGTACCACAGAACATTATGACGAGGAATGTTGAATTAAACTCGGCATAAAAACGTGGATGAAAGCGGGAGAAAAGACCAGTCAAAAGTCAAATTTCAAACTACCAACATCGTCACCGAAAATCTTGTATCTAGCGTCGCGACGCCGACGCCTATTGTTTATCGACAACCAGTTGGGTTTTACTTCTTCAAGGACCAGTATATTCTCACAAATTAAACTACGATCGCCATTACCAGAAGTCACAATATTCGACGCCATTCCACGACGCTACGCTCTACGTCCCGACGCCAAAGATTTCGGCGTCTACCCTTTTTTACATATCTCATGGTAAACGACAAATTCTTCACTTCGTTGGATTTATTTTACCTTCGTAAAAATAAATCAGAATAAGTATTTTCACATTTTAACTCGTCAACTTCTTATAGTCCCTGAGCTAAAGGTTAAATACGTATCCACTGAAACAGCTGATAAAATTTCCATCTTTCGTTGTTCACGAGGGGGTGACGTTTATACCATCCCTAAATAACAACTTCTATCAAATATTTTTCCAAAATATATTATCAATGTTACGCAGAGGCGTACTGTGTCAATCGCATTATATATTTCTACATTATGATTCAACGAGTATTCAGCCTGAAATATGGGTTACTTCGCTGGTAGTGATCTGGCAGTAATTCAATAGGGCTGTCCATACAAACAATATAAAAATAAAAAGAGGTATTTCTTAAACCCCAAAAGAGCAATAATGCAGAGAGAGACAGTGCACATCTGATGACATTTACGGTATTTAAAGTTATTAAGATCTTTTTGTACATAAATGTCCCAAATTATTTATTGTCGACACAATTGGCGCCATCATTCTTCAGTAAATTTTCTTAATGAATAAATAATTTCTTGAGATTTTTGTGTATTGATTTATGTTCACTTGTCACCAAACTTTAAAAGAATTTCTGGGGTCATTACAATTATTAATAATAATGCTATTATTATTAACTACGATTAATAAATACAACGTGGGTCCAAACTTAACAATACTAGACGATCAGGTATATTTTGTGATAAATTTGAGTACGGAAGTTTCTTACCGAAATGGCCATCGGTGTGTTCCTTTGTACTCGCCTTTTTCATGAGATAAACAGGCCAGGGGGTGTGAGGTTACAATTATTTTCTTTTTTTTTTTAATGGGAGTCATTTTGTTTTTGACCTCGATTTCTTTTTAAATCCTTCTAATATACCCTTAGAGTGTCCCCGAGAGATATAATAGGCCATTAAATTCCTTCAGGAATGGTCAGAATTAGATTTAATTTAAAGGAGTTTCCCTTGATGACTAATCGGTTGGAAATCCGTTGCCTTCCATTCTCTTTAACCCTCGCGGTAGCCAACAATTTGAGATAGATGGATATTAATTCCGAGGTTACCACGTCCAATGTTATATTAAATTACTTCAGACTACAAAAAAGAATCTATAGCCACTTTGTAATGTTACTAGACATTAGGATTATATTTATTCGATGTAATGACTAGCTTTTGCCCGCGACTGCGTCCGCGTTGATGTCGGAATAACTAAAAATTTATTTTCTGTACCCGTTTACTTCCCCCCGGTTTTTCAAACTTTTATGCCCATTTTTAAACCTCCAAGTGGAGTTACTATTTCAAGTGTTATATCAAATGCAAGGTCATTGTTTGCAAATTTCAAAACCATTTTTTTTATAATCTTATTTATTTATTTTTTAATAATTTTATGTGACCTACATATAATGGCGAAGTTTTTAGGTCAAAGTAATTAATTCATACCCATAGATATTTATCTATATTTTAATAAATTTAATAATTTTTGTGAAAATAAAAAAATCTGAAATAATTCACTCTGATTGACAATCATCTACATTTTACACAAATAATAAAATTAAGTTTCAGTTTTATCAAAAACTGAAGTACATATTTGTTTATTTATCAAAGGAATTATACATACTAATTTTTAAGCGCATATTTTTTGTGTGGTTTTCTCCCTTTCATTTTTAAAAATACAGAGATATTCGATATTCAATACAATATTGGTCACAGAGTTTAAAAAGCAGGGGAAGGAAACAGATATAAGAAGGAAACTTTTATTTATTCCAACAAAACCTAAGCGCCTAAAGCACAAAGTGTCTGTTAATCAAGGGGTGACACCTATTGAAAGTACTCAATTATTTCTTTTCTGCAAGTAAACTTGAACTGTATACAAATAGATAATTGTAACAACTACTGTAAACTTTATTTTTATAATCATCTATTGACATTAATCAAAATAGAATTATTTATTATTATAAACAAAAGAATTAACTCTAATCACGATTGCTCAGATATTTTCAACAACACCCACCACTTCTAAATTGATGTACAATTGAAAAATGCTGGAAATTTTTTTTTTACTTTTTTATGTAAGTTCAAACGAAGTGAGTCGTAAAATTAACAAAAATTGTTTTAATCCCTTCGGGGATGAAAACTACCCCTTAATCGCTTTAAAAACCGACTAACCCGTAGACATTGATTTGAGATAAATAATTTATACTTTCTCTCCTATTTCTAATCAAATTACTTGGGGGCAAATAATAAAAAATATTTGCACTCCCTCAGGGAGGAGAGCCACTCCCCTCTAAAAGAATCACCCTGTATGTTTTTGATTGACGCACTTTCTCGAGGGGGTCAATATTAGTTTAACCCCAATTTTGAACCCCTTAAAGTGCGAATTTTCCAAATTCCTCTCTTAGTACTCCCCCACACTACCAAAGAAAACAAAGCTGAACATTTCACATCTCTATCACCTCTGGTTTAGGCTATGCGTTGATTGTCAGTCAGTCAGTCAGCGACACGATAATTTTATATATAGATAGTGGAAAATAGGGAAAAAGGATAAATGGAGAAAATAAGGAAAAATGGAGAAAATAAGGAAAAATGGAGAAAATAAGGAAAAATGGAGAAAACAGGAAAAAATAGGGCAAAATACGGAAAAAAAATGGGGAAAAATAGGGAGAAATCAAGCAAAATACGGAAAAATAAAGCAAAATTGTGAAAAATAGAGGATAATAAAGAAAACTTAAGAACGATAAAGAAAAAAAAGAAAAATAAATAGAGAAAAAAAAGAAAAATAAATAGAGAAAAATTGGAAAAAGAGGAAAAATAGAGAAGATAATGAAAAATAAATAAATAAATATAGGGAAACATCGAGAACAACTGAGAAATATAGAAAATATAAGGATAAATCGAAAAAATAGGGAAAAATAAAGCAAAATAGGGAAAAAAACAAAACAGGGAAAAAACAAATCAGGGAAAAATAAAGCAAAATAGGGAGAAATAAAGCAAAATAGTGAAAAATATAGCAAAATGGAGAAAAATAAAACAAAATCGGGAAAAATAGGAAATACAAGGAAATATATGGGAAAATAGAGAAAAATGGATAAATATAGGAAAAAAATATGAAAAAAAATATGAAAAAAGTATGAAATAAATGGGGAGAAATATGGAAAAATACGAAAAAATTATGAAAAACGGGAAAAATAGAAAGAAATAGGAAAATATATAGGAATAAAAGGAAAAGAGAGAAAGATATTAAATGACGTTTAAAAAAACAATAACGTAAGGAACTTCGTTCCAGATGGGAATCCCTCGACCGCGAGAACTTTTTTTTGACTCTATTTTTTTTTCATTTAATTTTTTTTGTTACAAATATTATATGGTCATTAAATGTTTTCTACGTTAATAATCTTAATGGATATGTATTAACCAAAAAAAAAAAAAAGTATGATTACAGTCGTTATAAGTCAATATAAAATATTAAAGAAATAATAAACTAAAAGTTATGGAAATAACAATTAAGTTTGACTATTGCTGATTTAGTACAGATAAATATATCTTTAATCAAACATGAAGTTCATTTTGTTCATATTTATTTTCGTAGGTATTAATTGTTTTGAAATTAGAGCAACTGCAAAGATTAATTTAAAGTTATCAAATTTTATTTTAAAGTATTTCAATGATAAAGTTTTCACGATAATTTCAAGTAAAAAATTTGAAGATACTTCAATATTTTCGTTAAATTTACAAAAAAGAATAATTAGGAATGTAACTGATATAAATGTTTTGGTACAACAAGATGGAAATTTTATTTTTATTGAAGATGAAATGGAATCATTTTTTAATACCCTAAAGTTATTTAACTGTTCTACTAAATGGCGTAGTTTATCAAAATTTTTAATTATTGTTGAAAAAGGTGATAAAGTTGATATATTTCGAAAACTCTGGGAAATATTTATTTTCAATGCAGTTGTAACTACTAATAATACAGATTTTTTTACTTGGTTTCCATATGCTAAAGAAAGTATGTGTGGGCAAGAAATTATTATTAAAAGTATTAAGAAAAACCCATTTAAGGGAAAAATTCCAAATAAAGTTGATTTTTGTCAGTTCAATTTTACACTTGCTGCACCTCCAATAACTTTTGACCCCGAAACTAAAAAAGGTTACCTTTCAATGCTGTTGAATTTAATTGCAAAAAAAGTTAATTTAAATATAACTTATTTTAATTACCACGAATATATGAGAGCATTTCAAAGCACTGGAAATTGGAACAAATTATTGTATGATATACATTTTTATAACATTCAGGGAAGTTCAGTTGCATTGGCGTTTGAAAAAAGAATTTCTGATTATCCATGTGATTACTCAAGAATGCTCGAAAGTGTGTATGAATATTTTGTCTTGCCTAACAAACGCGAAATATATCCGAATTTATTCATATTACTACCAATAAATGTACATATTTTGCATTTTTTATCTTTTTTAGTAATAATTTTAATCTGGAAAATAATATTTAACACTTCACTAGGACAATCTGTATTAGACACATATAAACTATTTATTCCTATGCAAATTGAAAAAAGAAATCTTAAAAATTTTAGGTCGTGTTTGGTGTTTATTATTATTATTATTTACGTTTTTCATGTGAACGCATTTTATCAGAGGGGGTTGAGCAGTTTACTGACATGCCCAAAATTAACACCAAAAATAAAAAATATTCAACAGTTTATACAATCAGATATCAAATTTGTTACTAATATTGCAATAGATGAAATAGTAAAACCAAGAGGTGAAGAAATAGTAAATGAATTAAAGAAGAAACACATCCATTCCATTGAGGATGATAGCATCCGATTTAATTATTTTTTAAGTTATCCACAATATGGAATCACTTTACCAAACACATTTTTATTTCAAATAAAAAATTTAGAAAATTTGGAAGTAATGTATGATGACCCGGTAAGTTGAATAAATAAAAAGATAAATTGTAGATTTAGTTTCTTTGGATGTATCCAAATTAATATGGAACTACTTCTAAAGCTAGAATTTCTAATATCCATCTATTATTAGAAATATCTTTATTGAGTTATTAGTATTATTTGCTATTATTTCTAGAGATCCAACAATAGAATCTTTAATGTTTTCATGAATTGGTGCTATTTTTAGTCAAGTCAAATTCTATTACAGGGATTCAATAAATTTAGGGTTACTTCTTCAGTAATAACAATTGGAAAAGCTTCATCAATTTAATTGATTGGTTTGCAGGTTCTACTACAGTAACAATTTCAGGATTTGTAGCTAAAAAAATAGAGTCATATTCAATTTTTTAGATTTCTTAATAGTTTCATGATTTGTATCTAAAAAGTCCATTTTACATTATGTTTATTTCATAATTTAATTTAGTTTCAAATTTAATTATAAATTTAGAATATTATTTAGAATTGTGTAAAACGTAAAAATTTAGAACATAATTTAGATTGTAAATTATGTACAAAATTTTTAGAACATGTTCTATTTTCCATCTTGAATCAACTCGTCAAATATGCGTACAAGATACAATTTATTATTTATGGTTATGTTTTTGAATTTTAGGTTAAGTTACGTTCAGCCGGTTATAACAAGTGTTTTTTACTTATTTATAATATAATTTGAGCGATAAAATAGGTCTTATTATAAGTACCGCTAATAAAAGCATCCCTAGGTCCAAACCCTCGATGTCACATCGCCCAGTTCCATGGTGGAGTGAAGACATTCGCGAGGTAATAGCTAAGAGGAATAAAACTCGTAATAGATTTAACAGGTACCCTACCATGGATAATCTTATTGCCTATGAACAAAGCAGAGCGGTGGCTAGAAGAAAAATCGAAGATGCAAAAAAAGCATGTTGGAGAGAATACGTGTCAACAATAAACCCCCAAATGAACCTTGGTGAAATCTGGAAAAGGATAAAAGTAATTTCAGGAAGAAACACTTTCAGTACTCCCGAAACCCTAGTTCTAGAAAATGGTACAGTTATTACTGAAAGCTCAGAGATTGCCGAAATGTTTGCCAACCAGTTCCAAGAAGCGAGCAGCTCGAACAACTACGATGAACAGTTCAAAAACATAAAATCTGTAGGGGAAAGAACACCATTAAATTTTAACACAAACGAAGTTGAATTCTATAATGCACCTTTTTCACTAGACGAACTAGAGTATGTTCTTAAAAACAGTACAAAATTAGCTCCCGGTAATGATGACATCTTATAATCTATGCTAGAATACTTGCCTAGGATTGAAAAAATAAAATTAATAAACTTCTGCAACAGAATATGGATATCGGGTACCTACCCAACAGCATGGAAAGCAGCAATTATTATACCCATCTTACAACCCGAAAAACCTCATCCCGACCCTAACAGTTACAGACCAATCTCCCTAACAAATTGCTTAGGAAAAGTCCTTGAAAAGATGATTAATTTACGCCTCACGTGGTGGATGGAGTTAAATAACCACTTATCCTCATTACAAACTAGATGTCGTAAAAATCTTTCAACAACTGATACCTTGGTACACTTCGAAAACCACATACAAAACCCGTTTTTAACTAGAGAACACTTAGTAGCGGTAAGCTTTGTCCTTGAAAATGCTTACGATAGAACATGGCACTACTCTATCCTCAAACAACTACATATATGGAGACTTAGAGGACACTTACCCAATATCCTTACAAACTTCTAAATGACAGGCATTTCTATGTAAGAATAGGATCCTCTAAATCCAGCTTGAGACTACTCGAGAACGGTATACCATAAGGGTCGGTGTTAAGTGTTTCGCTATTTGCTGTCGCAATAAACTTTCTACTCAATGAAAGGAAAACCAATGTCAGTAGACTTATATGTGAATGATTTAATTATAACGTACAAAGAAAAATCTATGGATGCCGTTAACACACGCTTAAACACAGAAATCTCCACCTTAAATGAATTAGCAACGTCAAGGCGCTTTCAATTTTCACATAAAAAAAATAAATGCTTCCACCTTTGCAGATTCCGTGCTATACATCCAGATCCAGAGCTTTACATATAACATAAATTAATCCAAGTTACGGATTGGATTAAGATATTAGGCCTGATATTTGATAAAAAGCTTTACTGGGCTGAACATATTACACAAACTACAGTTAAGTGCAGAAAGACAGTAAATATTATTAAATATATGGCCAACATAAATTGGGGCTCTGACAGAGAAATTCTACTTCAACTATACTAATCTATCGTTCAAGGGCGAATGGACTATGGTGCTATTGTATATAATTCATGTACACCCTCCAGACTAAAAGAGCTGGATAAAATTCAAAATACGGCATTAAGACTAGCTACTGGAGCCTTCAGAACAAGCCCTACGATAACACTACAATGCGAAGCCAGTATTATGCCACTGGATCTACGACGAATATCGCAAACAGCCATATACGCAAACAAAATTGTGTCACAACCATTACACCTCAATAATCACGTATTCTAGTCCGAAAATGAATACATCAATAGACCGACAACAACCAGACCCACACAAATCCGCTCCGATGAGATATGTAGCAAATATCAGATTAATAATCAACTAACCCTACATGAGCCGATTCTTTCAGCACTATCCACTCCACCTTGGAAGTTAATACCGCCCACTATAAACCTAACCCTAAATAAATGGAAAAAGAAAGAAACATCGAAACGACCTACAGAGCACTCTTCAAACAGTAACTACACTCATACCATAACACATTAACAATTTACACAGATGGATCTAAAACAAATGAAGGGGTAGGAGCAGCAATAAGGGTTAACGAATCAAATTATAGCTGGAGTTTGAGACAAGAATGTTCCATATTTGCTGCGGAACTGTATGCAATCTGGCAAGCCCTATTATATTTTAGCCACTTCAACTACCAACAATGCCTAATATGCTCAGATTCGCTTAGCTCTATACAAGCATTAGAAAACAGGTTTACAAGTAACGGATATCTGAAGAATATCCTCGAACTATGTACTTACCTATTTAACAGTAGAAAAGCAATAACTATAATGTGGACCCTGCACATTGTGGAATTGCGGGCAATGAACGCGCAGATCTTGCAGCAAAAGATGCAACATCTTTACTTGTGGATACGGGCATCCCAATTACTAATACTGACATGAAAACAGCCGTAAAAGGAAAAATAAACGCCGCATGGCAAAGTCGATGGGTATCGTATAACGGCCAATTGTATGAAATTAAAACATCAACCAAAAAATGGTGGTACCCTAAATCATTAAATAGACGCGACCAAGTAATCCTATGCCGTCTAAGAATTGATCACACTAGACTTACACATGCTTACATGCTAGCCGGGGAACGAAGACCACAGTGCAACATGTGCAACTATCAGCTAACTGTCACCCACCTAATGTCATGCCCAACACTCCACAACCACATCAACATCCTAGATCTTAACCCTGAAAACAATGACATTTTATTAACAGAAAGAAATATTACAAAAATATTATCATACCTTACCAGAATAAATGTATACTAAAGAATATAAATTATTTTGAAACCACAGTGGTACAACTAAAATGCTAGTACGCCTAAAACCTAATACATAATAAGATACTTACCAGTACAAAAACACTCAGAAGATGCAACGAAGTATGCAGCTAATAATCTAGTAATTAAAGCTGCCTAAAAAAAAATAGGTTTTGGTTTTAGAATTAATAGAAGCTTATTTTGCACATCCGTGTATATATACTCATTTAAAACTTTATCATAACAAACATACACGGAATTCAGCATTAGAAAATATTAAAGTTGCATTATTGTCTGTGAGGCCAGATGTAACGGTTACAAGAATCGCATCTCTCATGAATGTATCTTTTTTTCTAAGGTCATTTTCAATGAGACTTATTAAAAAATCCACTTGATCTGCACATAATCGAAGAAAGTTTTGGTAACTCTCTGGGTCTTTTAATTCGGAATTTAATATATGCAAGATTGCTCTATCTTCCTACCGCCTTTGTAACCATGAGCGACACCACAACTTTCGATTCCTCATTTTCTTTTTTTTGTTCTTTACAAATTTGTATAAATTCTACTAGCAACAAGTTTTCGTCATTAATTATTATTAAAAGTAATCATTATAAATATTATAAATAAATTCAGTGCAAGTGTAATATTAGCACTTTTCATCAAAGTTTTGTTACTAAATTTTAGTTTAAATAACTACTTATATACGCTAACAATTTTATTTACGAATTTAGTATTTAATTCGGAATTAAATTTGCATAAAATTTAAGCACAATGTTAAAGTGTACCTAAAGAAAATAGCTCACTGCTCAGATTAATTTTTTTTCAAGAATCTTTAATTCTTCCTTAGTAAACTCTGGCTTCTTAAGATTTTCTTCTATTTGCATTTTTTAGGTTCTCCTTTTACTTCTTTTTTTTTTAATTTAACTTTTTTCATTTTTCCCTTTTTTTTGCTGATATGTTATCGGAAGCAGCATTTTCTTCTATCATTATTGAAGCAGTTTTTATTTTAAACTTTTTTTGTATGTACTTTATTTTTTCCAGTTTTGTCACTTTTTCCTTTTCATCTTTATCTTTTTTTTACTGTTACGTTACCGAAACAGCATTTTCTCCTTTTATTATTAAAGCAGCTTTTATTTCAATATTTTTTGTAACTGCTTCCGTTGTTTCTTTCCCTTTTTCTTTATCATCCTCTTCTTAAATCTGGTTCATCGTCATAATCATCATCTTCACTTATTCAATTTTTAATTAAAGTACATCTTCAATAACTAAACATTCAGTGCTTGTTTCAGTATCACCATTTAATTTTACATGTGTTTCAATAATGGTTTCAGTTTTTCTGAAGTTGCCTCTGAAAAAAAAATATTTATCCCATCCACAAATTCAAAGGGGCCTTTTACTTTATCCGCTTCGGTATCCACGATTATAGGTTTACCGTAAAAGTTTGTATTCCCCTTACATGTTTTTTTGGAGTATGGCCCCTTCTTCCACCATAAATTGTACTTTATGCCCTCGCGGGCCATTAAGTTCACTTTACACGGGCATAAAGTACACCATTAGGTCTGTTCGCTGTTTCTGCATGAAATTTATATTGTACACTACATCTTTTAACAATCCACTTGTCGGTTTCGATGAGTGTAATGTAGTAAGGTGGAATCGAGTGTAAAAATTCAACATCTGTTCGTTGCTTGGTTTGTGCGCGAATCGTAGGATTTCTAAGTTATTCTTATTATTTCTATTTGTGTTTGTGAATCTCTTCCTCTTCAATGGGGTCAATTCTATCGGTGCTTTCTTCAATTGTAACGAAAGATTTCCGGGTAATGATTAAAAATTTTGTGGAAGAAGTTGTACCCAATTATTCTGACCACAACTTTAATATGCATTTCCGCAACAATAAAGTTCTGTATACAAGTTTATGCGCAAAACTAAAGGCATCAAATTATTTCATGGACAGTCAATGTTACTCTCCAGATAGAAAATATAATAGAATTTTTTGTACCCAATCATTGACGATTTTTTTTACAGAGAAACCTATTTTAACTTTTCTATGGTTTATAGGACATCAAAATGCTTCATTTTGTGACATAGAAAATCAATTCGATGTTTCTTTAAGCACCCTACATGAATCTATAACAAAAGTTTCACAGTTTTTATGTGACCTCGCACCTAATTGCATCAAGTGGCCTACACCTGAGGAACAAATTGATAGTGCAGCCTTTTTCTTGGAAAAGAAGGGTGTAATAGAATGAATGGAAAAGCCACCAAAGGGCTGGTTATAAAACAATTAAAATGAATCTAAGTAAACGAGTCTCAAAAACGCTTACCTTTGATTGCACAAGTCTTCTTAGAGGATCCAAGATATAGTAGTAGCGGTATGGCATAAAATTGCATCCGATCGGGCCCGAATATATAAGTTAGATAAATTGCAGCAACACGGTCACATTAAAACCGGCATGTATGAAGAGCGATATGTACAGCACGTGTTTTCGCGAAGAAATCGAAAATTGAAGTAAGTACATTCAAGGTCGCTTCAATAAGTGTGTTTTTAAGAAGCGCAGGATTACCGCGAATCATAAGCGATTTGAGACAAAATAACCGCGAATATTTAAAATTAGAAAATAAGATTAATTCATTCTGGAACAAAGGGATTTCCAAATATTGTGGGTTATATAGATGGGTGCCACATTGGTACAGATAAGACTACAACAGACAGCTATATTAATAGAAAAGACTACTTTTCTACACACCTACAAATTATTTGTGACCATAAGAAAAGGATAATAGATATTTTATTGGGTTATCCACGGTCAGTGCACGATGCTAGAGTTTTTGCTTCTTCAGAAGGAATGAAATTGGTTATGGATTTAACTGACAACTCCAAATATATTCTGTGTGATTCAGCCTACCCCTGCATGTATTTTCTGTTAACCCCATATAGGGGATTAACAGAAAAACAAAAGAAATTCAACAAAAATTTAAGTTCCAGTAGGATCTTTGTTGATCACATCTTTGGTATGTTGAAGCAAAAGTATGCTGTGTATTGCATAATCTTGATTCATATGATGATTTTCTCTTTCTTGGTGAAGATTCTGAATTTCCACCACAGGAATCGCCAGAGTCAGAAAAAGCAAGTGATTCTTTATAAAGTATAATTGTATTATTATAGGTAATAAAAGTTAAAAAAAAAATTTTATTGCAATAATTCTCAGTTACAAGTTTGATCAATAGTCAATAAGTGAATAACAAAAGTATATATATATATATATAATTATTCAAACAACTTATATTCTAATTATAACAAAACAACAAAAATACTGATGACAGGAGTGAATAAAAAAGTATTTTGTTTAAGGAGACTCCTGTTCACGAAATTGTAGTCTCATGTATTTTTCAAAATTATCATTTTTTCTTTTCAATTCAATGTTTCTTTCCTCAGTTACTTTAATTTTCCTCTCTCTATCAGTTTGTTTTTGTTTAAACTGTTCTTTCAGATCGTTTTTTAACTCCAATAAAATATCCATTGATCTTCTTACTCTTTTTGGTGAAACAGCAGTCTCACTCTCAATTTTAGTATATATGATATCATTGGAAGATATACGTAGGGCTAATTCTGGATTAGCCATATTTTCTTTTGAATTATTAGCGGATATCAGAAATCATATCCAACAAATTCACATGCTAGTTGGATATAAAAAACTTAACTATTATGTATAAACAACGTTAAATATTGCTAGTAAGTCATGACAAAAAAGAACTGAAGTTACCTCTGTTTTTTATGCTTACCCTATGTTATATTTCTTCCTTAAATCTTCTTTAATTATCGTAGTTCTAGTAGACACCAATATTTGTGGAAAAATTTTTGGATCGTTTTTTAAAAATTTCATGTAATAGTCTAAAAAACAAATAAAATGTATAGTTTATAGTTCCATAAAATACATACAGTGCTTACTCTTTGTAATCAAAATGCTTTCTTCCTCGTCTAGTACCTTTATTATTATTTTTGAGCTGTTTATATCTTCTTTCAAGAGTTTTAAACTTATTTTCAGTTTGTTTCGATCAAAAGTTTAAATATTTATTATGAAAATTGGTTTGCATTCTTTTCCACATCTTAGCTTTAGCTTTTAAAGTTTTCGAAGAAAAAACTTTTATAAAACGGTTTTGTTCGTCCGTCTGTTAGCCTAATTCAACTCGAGAACACTGAGAGATAGAGATAAACGGACGACGGCAATCGATTCAGCATCGTTAAAACCCCCAAAAATGATAATAATCTTTGACATATTGCTGTATATACTTATAAATAAATTTATTTTCGTAACTTTGACTTTTGGAAAACTCGAAATTACGGCAAAAATATTGTTGTTTCTCAATTGTTATCTTCCTGTTTCTAACAAGTTGTATGTATTCCTTATACAATGATAATAAAAATTTAGTGTTCTTATCATCCCATGAATCGTTGTCATCATTTTGTTCTGCTTCATTATCTTCTTCATCTAAGACCACTTTTATTATCATTTAGAAAAATATATAGAATTAAAAAATATAAAAAATAACTTAACCTGATTCGTTCTCAACAGTGTTTTCAGGTTGACTGGTTACATACGATAAAACAATAGGTACCAAAAAACACCTAACACTCACCTGTCACAAACATTTTTGTCCTTCCAACATCAAATAAATTTCGCCGGCCTTCGCTTCTTGGTATATATGTATCCTTTGGTAAAACCATAAATTTTGTCGTACTTTGACGAATTACTTATGCCATATCAATGTGGTTTACCAAATTTTCGCCATTTATTATTGGTTTCGCCTATCAGTTGCCGTGACGGCGTGCAGGAGACGAGGAGGGAGTGTGGAGAAGTTTAGAGCTCTATAAGTTTTTGTAGGTGCGCATCAATGTCCTTGGGTTACACCTGCCTAATCGTCCACCAAGGGCTCCAAGGAGAGAGGTCCGCCTTCTAACTCTGTCAAGAATTTTTGGGCTTCGGTCGCCCAATTGACAGTACGCGCGAAGCATACTCCCAAGTAGGTAACCTCATCCAACGGGACGAGTCTCTCTCCCCAGAGTCTAAGATTGATTTCATTGAGGTCTTGGTTGGATTTTGTGTGTAAATGGGATGTTTGAATATAGTGAGTTGGGTCTTTTGGGAATTCAGGGTAACCCTCCAGTTGCTACAACAGTGGGGAAGTCGACTGAGAAGTTGTTGGTTTTTGGTATTAAGAGCTCTGGTAGGGATATCGTGGGTGTAGATGATATATAGGACAGGGCTAGGACGGAACCTTGAGGGACTCTGGCTGAAGGAGTTAAGGGATCAGAAAGGGAGTTTCCTACTTTAACGCGGATGGTTCTGTTTTGGAGGTAGGAGTAGATAAGTTTGATGAATTGAATAGGGAGATTGATATTGGAAAGCTTGCGAATAAGTCCGGCATGCCAGACTTGGTCGAAAGCCTTCTGAACATCAAACAGGACTGCCGATGGAGTGATCAGACCTAAATCCATGTTGGAATTGGGAGATCAATTCCATTTCATTCAGAAAATCCCAGATACGCTCTTTGCGTAGTATTTCAAAGAGCTTACCCAGAACATTCGTCAAGGATATAGGTCTGTAGGAGTTAGGGGATGTTCGGTCCTTTTAAGGTTTGGAGATAAGGATGGTGTGGGAAGATTTCCAGCAAGTTGGAAAGTGGGAGTGCTGAAGGCAGGCGTTCATTACGATAGGAAGGATGGGGAGTATGGTAGCAGGTAGGTTTTTTTGGCGTTTTATTTGGTCAGGACCAGGAGCGGAATTTTTCCCCTAAAGACATGCCGTGGCGATGTCCTGAGGTGTGAAGGGATTTATGATTGGGTGTGGGATAGGGGAATTATGAGTTTGGAGGATCTCTTCAAGTAGAAATTCCGTGTCTCCTTGGAATAGGGCATGGAAATTTGGAGTATGGGGGGTTGATTCTGGTATTTTGGAGATGGTCTTTGAAAGCCAAGGCCTTCTGGTAGGAGTGTGAAGAATTTTTCCGTTGACAAGGAGGTGGGAATGTGATTTGGTTTTTTAGCCAGTGAGTGCCGCCAGTTTGTGTGAAAATCTAGACCCGTCCCTATGATCAAGGTCAGAAGTGACCTCAACCCACTTATCTTGATGATAAGTGTTAATCTGAAGCCTTATGAGGGCATTTAGCCGGTTCCACTCGGTCTTGTGGACTCGACCTTGGGTTTTGACAAGACGAGAGGGGTAAACAAGTCATACTTATATATGTACAAGAAGGTAGTAAGGATTTTGTCTACTCGGTCATGAGTAACGCCATTGAAAATACTGAATGACTTTCATATGTATTTTTAACAGAGAAGACATTAAATTAACGAGCGCGCTAAACAGGCCAGTTAGATCGAGAGCGGCGTCGTATTTTATAATCGAGAATTGAAAATAACAATATTAAAAAAGAAAAAAAATCGTTTTATTGATATTATTATATAATATAGCCATTTACCAAAAGATAAGAAAAATCGTGATAGATTACAATATTCATCTCTTTTCTGCAATGTTATTCAATATCTAAAATTAAAATAACATCTTTTTTACTAATTTTGTATTTTTTATTTTTTGCCTAGTTTTGGTTTTAAAAAGTGTGTTTTCCGGTGTGTTTTATTCAAAAAATGTGTTCTTTAAAAAAATTTTATTGCAATTATTTAAAAAGTAGTTTTATTAATATAGTTTATCATATCTTAGAGTTTATCAAATATAAATACAAACAAATACAAATGTATAATTTTTGAATGAGCTATAACAATGTAACGGAATATTTAATCTTATTTAAATAGAAACAATCGAGTTTGTACTGGAATCTATAATTTTGTATGTGTGTAATAGTACTTTGTGCAACAAGTGTGGATATAATGAACAATCTACACGAGTTGAACAGTCCATTTTTTCTGCAACCCACTAAAGCAAAAACTAGAAAATAATATACAAAAAAAATTAAGCCACCGGGTTTGAACCGAGGACCTTCGTTTCCAAAAGCAAGAGCGTTATTACTGGGCTATCACGAGCTGTCACAGATTTATTATAAAATCATATAAAACTGCCTTGTATTTATAAGTAGATCATATTCATATATAGTTTTTGATTTTTGGGGTAATAATAATATTATTATATATCTCTATAAAAATTCAGACAGTTATTTTAATAGGTTATTTAAAAAAAAATAAGTGGTGGGTTACTAAATATTAATTATGATTATATCCGTTCAGTAGATTAAAATTGTCTACATATACATTCTGTAAAGTGTGCGTGGAATCGACACTATCCGTGTGGGAGTAGAAAAAACTGTTTCACATGATGAACGACCTATCTACACACAAGTTTGTACAGAAATCTCGGTGAGTAAGTCAGACTCCAACTTGTCCGATTTTTTTTATATTTGTATGCTTTTCAATACTCTCTGTATTTTTTAGTACAATTAATATGTTGTCATTAAACGTTTTTACGTTAATGACTATATAAAAGATTTTTGTATTAATAATTTAGAATTAATTTAACTAAAATACTTTTATAAAAAAACATAGTTATTAGGATTTTTACTACAGTATAATAAAGTATATTATCAATTCAAGATGAAATTAATTTTGTTGATATTTATTTTTGTGGGTATACATTGTTTTGAAATTAAAGCAATTGTAAATAATAATTTGAAGATATCAAATTTTATTTTAAAGTATTTGAATGAGAAAGTTTTAACGATAATTTCAAGCAAAAAAATCGAAGATACTTCAATATTTTCGTTAAATTTACAAAAAAGAATAATTAGAAATGTAACTTATATAAAGGGTTCGGTACAACAAGATGGAAATTTTATTTTTATTGAAGATGAAATGGAATCATTTTTTAATACCCTAAAGTTATTTAATTGTTCTACTAAATGGTATAGCTTATCAAAATTTTTAATTGTTGTTGAAAATGGTGATAAAATTGCTATATTTCGAAAACTCTGGGAAATATTTATTTTCAATGCAGTTGTAACTACTAATAATAAAGACTTTTTTACTTGGTTTCCATATGCTAAAGAAAGTATGTGTGGGCAAGAAATTATTGTTAAACGTATTAAGAAAAAAAATCCATTTAATGAAAAAATTCCTAATAAAGTTGATTTTTGTAAATTCAATTTTACACTTCATGCAAATTCAGTGGCATATGATAATAAAACTAAAACAGGTTACCTTTTATTATTGTTACGTTTGATTGCAAAAAAATTAAATTTAAATATGACGTATTTCAGTTATCATGAATATGCAAATGAATTTAAAAGCACTGGAAATTGGAACCTAATGTTGTACGATATATATATACATAACATACAAGGAGGTATAATTGGATCGGCATTTGACAATAGAATTCCTGATTATCCATGTGATTACTCAAGAGCGCTGGAATCATTTTACGAATATTTGGTTTTACGTCCTAAACAAGAAATATATCCCAATTTATTCATATTACTTCCGATTAACGTACATATTTTGCATTTTTTATCGTTTTTGGTTATAATTTTAATCTGGAAAATAATATTTAAAACATCACTAAGACAATCTGTATTGGACACATATAAACTTTTTATTTTAATGCAAACCGAAAAGAGAAATCTTAAAAATTTTAGCTCTTATTTGCTGTTTACTGTTATTATTTTTTACGTTTTTCATATCAACGGATTTTATCAGAGCGGGTTAAGCAGTTTACTGACGTGCCCAAAATTGACACCAAAAATAAAAACCCTTGAACAATTTATAAAATCAGATAACAGATTTGCTAGTAATATTTCAATAGATAAAGTATTAAAATCAAGAAGTGAAGAAACATTGAATCAGCTAAAGAAGAAACGCATCTATTCTGATATGGGAGATAGCATCCGGTTTAACTCATTTTTAAGGGATCCAAAACATGGAATCACTTTATCAAGTGTGTTTTTATTGCAAATTAAAAATATAAAAAATTTGGAAGTTATGTACGATGATCCCGTAAGTTTATTAAATAAAAACACCATTTACAAACTTTTGTTTATTCGCACTACAATTTTAATGTTCTGTTTGATATTTTCTGCTCGGCTTTCAATATAACTTGTCTTCGCATGATATATCTGTGATCAATAGGTACCTACCGTCAATAGATAAAGCATTTATTAACCCAATTATTCAATAAATAACTTATGGACCTTTTAATGAACCATGTGAAAACACTTCAATTAGAAGGTATAAGTGCTAATATCACTTGGGAATTTTTTTGGAATTTTCTGATAGCTAATTTTTCCATAATCAGGAAAAAAGAGTGTTCGTGACGTCACGTTCACTAAAATTAAATTTGGCATCGTTGTGTAAGGTGCGCACCATATAACCTCAATTTACGATGAACGTAACGTCATGGGATCATTTTAAAACACGATATTTTTTCGAAATCAAAAATCTATTGTGGAAATCTAATTGAAATGGACGTTTCGTGTAAAATACAATCATCTTATATAAGTTTAAAAAATTATTTTTCGTAAACGAAAAGGTCCAATTCCTTTCAAGTCCAGGTCACTTATCTTAAGCAGTAATATAATTATAATTGTCAAATAAAATTTTTCATTTTTTTAATCTTAAATGGTTAATAAAAAGCAAAAACATACTGGCACACATGTTTCATCCTTATTTTTTAAATATCCTCCACAATCTTTATTTAAAATAACTAACTATAAGAAGTCCTGAAACCACCCCTCAAATAAAGTAAATATAAAGTCAATAGATTCTTGGTGACGTTGTTGAACATTATCATCATGATTTACGTTATCGATTGCTCAGCATTGAAAGTGGACGGGTTATAGGTTCTGCTGGCTTCTTTGGTGTTGCCTTTATAGACCCGGATAAATCGGTAGAAGGGATCATATGTATAATAGAATCTGTCATCAAGATGCCTATAACCAAGTAGAACGGAAGTGGGGGAAAATGTCATTTAAAATTTTTTCACCCCTTACATAGAAAGAAGCAATACAACAAACTCCAGGGGGCTGGTTGAGGATGTATTAAAGACTCTAGACAGGTAGTTGTTGCATCTTAGATGGTGTGTAACCAGGAGTGATCAAACTAGTCAGAGAAAAAGATGCATAAGTCATAGAAATGGGTTCTCTGGGCCACAGTATGACGAAAATTTGCAAAACAATATGCCACCTGACCCGTGGCGGGGCAAACAACAATCGATCAGGGTAGACCCTGGTGGCCAAAAATGCAATTTGCTGCATCGTAACAGTGCATGGGCTAAGGGGTTGCAAAAATTTTCAAAACTTTTCCTGTCTTCTGTGGTACTTTGTTTGCCTCTTTACCATACATAAGAAAGATAACACCCAGCCTTGTTAGAATATTAAAACCGTTTAATATTATTAAATTAGCTAATAAAACAATAGTATCACTAAATCCACTTCATTCAAAATTAAAAGACAATTCAAAAATTTTTTATTCTAACGTAATTTACAAAATATATAGGACAAACTGCAAGATTCATAAAAGATCGAATAGTCTTACACAAAAATGATGCAAGACTATATAGATTTGACCAAAACTTTGCGGGCCATATAGGGTATTTCATACAACAGACAAGAAACACAATAAACGATATGCGAGGAATAGGGACAAACTATTTTGGTATACACCTTTTTAAAAACATTCGTAATTTATCTCAGTGCATCGGATCTACGTCGGCCGGCGTTTGAGAAAATATACAGACTATCTGAGTTTATCGTACCAGATCGAATCCAGCTTTAGCCGACTTCTGATTATCACTATACAAGAGGTTCACAATTTTATATTGGTAGGTTTATTTGAACCCTTAATTAATTTTTAAAAATATTATTTTATTATTTTTCTTTCGTAACTGGTGAGGTGGGGTTAGCTGCACCCCAAAATAATTTAGATTCGAGACTGCGCAATAGTTAAGGCGCGGAGGACAAAAAAATTCACAGTACCTCTTCATCAGTGTATTAGCTAGGCTGCCAGTATACGCTCGCATTATTGCAGGTTCGTTATTTTGTATTATCACACTTCATTTGCTCAATGGGGTTTGAATAACCCCACCTCACAAGTTACGTAACTTTTTTGAAAACAGCTTCTTGTTTTTTTATACCTAAAAAAGCTATGAGATCTGATAACCCTAATTTTGAGGAATGGGCAACTGAAACTCTAGACGATTTAGAAAGCGACTACAGCGGTGAAGAGGATGTTCAATCTGATTTTCAATCTGATCACAACTCAGAATCTGAAATTGACTTGTCTGATAGTGAATCCAAGCATGGTAGTGTCCATTCGGAATCTGAAGATGAATTGGTTGGTAATGCAGATGATGCTCCTGAAGTAAAGAAACGAAAAAAAAAACCCGAAAAGTTATTATGGAAAAAATAATTTCAAGTGGTCAGCGGAGCCATCGAATCCAAATATCCGCACAAAAAGGCACAATATTATATCGCACCTTCCAGGAATAATTAGACCCGCAAAACAGCTTGAGGTGGTTTGCAAACCTATTTCAGCCTGGAAGCTTTTTTTCACTGATGACATTCTCAATGAAGTAATTTGGAGAACAAATGAAAAACTAGCTGAAGTAAGAAATCAGCATGCAGATCCGTTATGGTATGATTATAGAGACATAGATATGCAAGAGTTGTTAGCATTCCTTGGGATATTAATGTACTGGGCAGTTTTCAAATCCAATCACGAAGACCTCGCTGCTTTGTTCGCTACAGATGGAACTGGGCGAGATATTTTTCGTTGTACTATTTCTTTGAAGCGCATTCTTGTAATTTTACTCCATCTTCGCTTTGACAACGTGTCAGATAGGGACAAAAGAAGAAAGATTGAAGCAACTGCAGCAATTATCTTCGATATTCGAAATATTTGTAAAGAATTATCAAGACAACTAGTTTTCCCCTATGGAGCTGGTTTCATAATTAAAAAATCAAGGCTTAACATACGTCGGCACCTTAAAAAAGAACAAACGAGATGTTCCCAAGGAATTTCTTCCCGAAAAATCAGCCGTGTATGGATTTACAAATGACTTTACGTTAGTTTCATACGTTCCAAAAAAATAAAGCCGTTCTTCTACACTTTAATTAACATCAGTCTAGTTAATTCGCACGTTATATTTTCTTCTTTTGCTAGGAATCCCACAGTTAACAGGCTGCATTTTATAAAACAGCTTATTGCCAAAGAACTGAGAACTGGTAGAACCGCAATTAAATGTCTACGGATCAATATTGCGAGGATCCTGAAGAAAACCGTCCCTGTTATCACAGAAGAACAACTTCAGAAGCAGGTTGGATGTGAAAAATGCCCTAGGAGTAAGGATAAAAAGATAAAACTGATCTGTTCCGAATATCTGACACCAATTTTTTTTTTATTTTTTGTATTTATTTTATATTATGTTATTTTAAATTTAAATAAATAAAACAACGTTTTACGATTTTCACAAGGATAATAACAATAGTTATTTGTATGCCTAGGCCGCGAAATACCTTTTTGGCGGACCGAAAGAAATATTATCGCCGAGGCCGCTTGCGGCCGAGGCAAGATAATCTTGAGGTCGCCAAAAAGTTTCGCGGCCGTGGTATACACACTATTTTTCGTGCAATCATTAAAATTATGAAAGTAGATCATTGATTTTGACAGTTCTTGACAAATCACAAATATGTCTGACATTGATAGTGATATTTCAGTATCTTGTTGATTCAACTTCTGGAGTAAATACAAGTAATAATACGAACTGTACAATTACAATTAATATTTATCTTGAATTATATAAGTATGTATTTGTTAATTTAAAAATTAATACTGTGTTTAATAAAAAATAATAACATTGTTAGTTTCGTATTGTAGAAATCTGAAATTTGAAAGTGACCTTTGCTTTTTCGGCCGTTACCATGGGCAACGGCTGCGAAATTGAATTTCGCGGCCGCTGTGGAGAACGCGAAGTGCTCACTTCGCGTACGATTGCACGAAAAAGTTATTAGTTTAATAATGACTAGATTCGTTACCAAGTAACTTCATCAGACTAATATTATTTACAAGAATATCAAGAAATTTATACTAAAAACAACTAAGAATATCTAATATTATGAGGGCTTAACCAATAGCTACTAACAATCGTTCAAGCAATTAAAAACTAAACAGAATTTAAAATAATTTAAAAGAACATTTGTCGAAAAGGCTTAAGGTATTGAACGAATTATGAATATTAGTATTCATAACTGTTGAAATAATACTAGACTGCGAACGTGATTAAATAAATTTCAGAATTTCTCGAAGGACCAAACTTCTTAGGTAGAAGTTAAAACAATATGAATGTTAAAATAAAAACAGTATTTGAAATAGGAATGTAATTTTTATTCCATTTTTTCCAAATACGAAACATGACCAGCAAAAATCATAAAGCGGCACATTAAATTGAATTATGAAACCAAAACATAAATATTTAAATTGTACTTAATCATTTCGCTCACTGTAAAAACTATTTACATTTTTTTATTATGAAAACTTTTTGGGTGCTGTTAATCACGCACCATTTTATTTATTTGAAGAAACTTTTTTGCTCTATTGAATGCATGACTGAATTGGTTCACAGTCTGGATGCGAGAGATCGTGTCTGCTCTGAATTTTAACGGAGAGGAGGGTTGATGGTTTTTATTGGTAGGAGACATGTGACGTGGTATGTAAATAGCCTTGAATTAAGCATCGTAGCGGGAAGAAACATATCTATATTTTTGTCTCTTATAATGATGGGATAATATGAGAGAAAGATAAGCTCGCTTATGAATTTTATTTTTGTTAACAGTATTTTGCAAGGTGACAGAAAAAAGTCTGAGAAAAAGACGGAATAATATTGTGTTGATTTTAAATCTATTTTTAGAATATAAAAATAGTAAAATATACAATAATAGACATTAATATGAACTGAGTAAAGGAGCTATGACAGTTCAAGCACATTATCAGCAAAATCTACATGTAAATCTCCATAAGAAAATCTAAGGTTCATTCTGGCAATTTTTGTCCATATCAAAGTCATTCGTTATCACATGGCGGTAAATCGTCACGGAGGTCTACAGACGTCTGAACTACGTATTCTGTAGACATCTGTAGACCTCCGTGACGATCTGTAGACGTCTGAAGTACGTCTTCTGTAGACGTCTGTAGACCTCCGTGACGATTTACCGCCAGCTGGGGATGTGATAATGACTGACCTTGATATGGACAAAAATTGCCAGAATGAACCTTAGATTTTCTTATGGAGATTTACATGTAGGTTTTGCTGATAATGTGCTTGAACTGTCATAGCTCCTTTACTGTGTATCATAATGTCCGTGTGCGAGGGTTTGTGAAAAATGAAAAATTGGTGTCTCTTATTAAATTTTTTAATGGTTAATGGCTTATTTTAGTGTCTGAAACTTCTTTTTAATTTTATACTTCAATCCAGGATTTATTTTTGCTCAATTAATGCAATCAGTGTTTTTACCTCTCGCACTTCAGATAAGAGAGGTATAGGAATCATGCTAAAAATTGGGTAGTGAGTTTTCAATGGATAAACACGTTTTGGGGTTCCTAGAATACGATTTTGATATTTTCCCGATGATGTCTGTGTGTGTGTGTGTGTTAGTGTGTGTGTGTGTGTGTGTGTGTGTGTGTGTGTGTTTGGATGGATGTTGTAGTAACGATAACTCAAAAACTACTAAATAAAAAAATTTGAAATTTTGCATACAGGATTCTGATACCCTACATTAGATCTGATTAGATTTTGGTGCCAATCGGACATCCGGAAATGGCAGTTGCTATGAGTGATGACGTCATTACTATACAAAACGGCAATAAAGTTTTACACATTTATTTTGTATACACTATAGTTTATTTTCTTATTATTTAAATTTTCAAAACTTTTGCCATTGTTGCCAGATTTACAAAAAAATAATTTTTTTCTTACTTTTTTGTGCTAACCTGTAAATTTTTGATTCAAAAATGGCGAGAGGTCATGTGCTGGCCACATCAGATTTTTTTGGATTACAAATACAGTTTTCTCAATATAATTAATTTTTACCTCTCGCTCTTCAGATAAGAGAGGTATATGAATCATGCTAAAAATTGGGTAGTGAGTTTTCAATGAATAAACACGTTTTAGGGTCCTTAGAATACGATTTTAATATTTTCGCGATGATGTCTGTGTGTGTGTGTTAGTGTGTGTGTGTGTTAGTGTGTGTGTGTGTTAGTGTGTTAGTGTGTGTGTGTGTGTGTTTGGATGGATGTTGTAGTAACGATAACTCAAAAACTACTGAATAAAAAAATTTGAAATTTTGCATACAGGATTCTGATACCCTAGATTAGATCTGATTAGATTTTGGTGCCAATCGCACAACCGGAAGTGGCAGTTGCTATGGGTGATGACGCCATTATTATACAAAACGGCAATAAAGTTTTACACATATATTTTGTATACCCTATAGTTTATTTTCATCTCATTAAAATTTTCGAAACTTTTGCCATTGTTGCCAGATTTACAAAAGAATAATTTTTTTTCCTACTTTTTTGTGTCAACCTGTAAATTTTTGATTCAAAAATGGCGAGAGGTCATGTGCTGGCCACATCAGATTTTTTTTTAATTTGTTGCCTTAAATCTAAAATATTTTGCTGCACCTCTGTTGTAGGTACTATAAAGAGATTAGGTAAATAATATAACTAAAGCATTTTTTGAAACAAGTTATCTTAGGAGCTTAAATAAATCTGGGGATGTCAAACCCCACCTCACCAGTTATGTCATAAAATTTCCGCCTCACCAGTTACTGTTTAAAAATACCTACTTATTTAATGTTCAAAGTTCTTGTGGCTGAAAATATAAGCATATCCAATAAATCTAAAAATCTGATGTGGCCAGCACATGACCTCTCGCCATTTTTGAATCAAAAATTTACAGGTTGACACAAAAAAGTAGGAAAAAAAATTATTCTTTTGTAAATCTGGCAACAATGGCAAAAGTTTCGAAAATTTTAATGAGATGAAAATAAACTATAGGGTATACAAAATATATGTGTAAAACTTTATTGCCGTTTTGTATAATAATGGCGTCATCACCCATAGCAACTGCCACTTCCGGTTGTGCGATTGGCACCAAAATCTAATCAGATCTAATCTAGGGTATCAGAATCCTGTATGTAAAATTTCAAATTTTTTCATTCAGTAGTTTTTGAGTTATCGTTACTACAACATCCATCCAAACACACACACACACACACTAACACACACACACACACTAACACACACACACACACACACACACTAACACACACACTAACACACACACTAACACACACACACACACTAACACACACACACACACACACACACTAACACACACACTAACACACACACTAACACACACACACACACTAACACACACACACAGACATCATCGCGAAAATATTAAAATCGTATTCTAGAGACCCTAAAACGTGTTTATCCATTGAAAACTCACTACCCAATTTTTAGCATGATTCCTATACCTCTCTTATCTGAAGGTCGAGAGGTAAAAATTAGAAAATATTTGGCACTAACAAATATTTTCTTATTTTAAAACTTACGATATAGACGTAAAAATATAGTTATTTAGGATCAGCCACAAATACCCACTTCAGCAGTTAACAAATTACACCTGAGTGGTGGAAATTGTTACATTTATACCAAATGTTGGTATTAATGAAATACAATGCGATTTACTTTAGTCTTCAGAACCATGTTTATTCTAAACAACCGGTGATCTGACAGTTGATGTCTCATGTTGCCAACCTGCGATTCATGACATATAAGACACCATATGTCACAGAAATAGGGTGGAGTCAATGTTTTGTCTATGGAGGGTATAGAAGGAGGCACATCTCAACGTTATAAAAAGTGGCCCGATTTTGGAAGCCAGTTGGTGGCGCTGTTGATCGACTGTTGATGACAGTTTTGACATTTCCTTTGATTTTTTTCAAATAATAATTTTAATTCATTACGTAAACTTTTAAAAGATATGTATTTTATAAAAATTGGGTGGCTTATTAAATAAAAAACGTTATTTGAGACTATGGATCTAATCAATACACAAACAGTTTTTGAACATACGATCGTCAGCGCCACGTCGGTTATTTTATGTATCATTAGTTGCATATAAAATTTTGGCCACATTTTAAACGTGTTGTCCATTAGAGATTACCGTCCTTCTATACGCTCCATAGTTTCGTCTTATTTGTCTCCATTGAATCATTGCATAAATTTATTCTTCTTCCTCTCATTACAAATTCCCTATGTCCCTTAAAAATATTATCAGATGTATATACTAAGATGTCTAAAAACCCTGGTGTTTTCACTTATACCTGTAAAAGTTTGGGTCACACTGGGAGATCTCTACCTACTTAATTTTGACTAATTTTGAGAGTTTCAGATTAGAAATTTTAGATGGTGCATACATCGCTCATAGTAAACTGTAAAACAGATCACACAGGGTGTATTTATGATCTGTTACTGAATAAAGACGAATGCTCGAATCTGCAGCTTTACATTGTCCATATAAAATGTGACAAACTCAGCAAGGACTCGAACAATTCTTAACAGCGCCATCTTACAGAATTCTGGTAAGTTCTATTGAACGCAACAGGTGGTATTCCCAAAAAGTTCGAAACAAAATCGAATCAGTAGGTACACCAGGATTTTTAAACATCTTAGTGTATACTGAAAGTTGTGCTCTTGCAGTCATATAAATCAAACAGACCAGTCGATGGGAAATAGCGGTACAAAATGAGCACTAGCATTTTTGTCTCTTCTACCTGTTCTAACTTGAATATTTTGTTTTTAGTATCTAAAATTCAATATGCTAAAATAACTTTAACAAGAGAAAGCATTACCTTAAAAAATTGCTGGAACGCTCATACTAAAACACTCTGCATACCTTACTTCCATGTATTGTTTCTAAAAAACTATTAATTTTATCCATATTAAATGTTATTCATTTTTTTCACTAAATTAAACAAACAATTGAAAAAAAGAATTTTGAAAAATTTTCCAGTGGCGTAAAAAATTGGGGGCAAATTATTTGGCCGTACTCAACTGGAACGCCACTGGTAAAAGGTTTTAACAAAAAATATGTATCGTCACAATGAGGGTTATTAGTCTGGTAACATACTTATTTTTAACAAAACTGATTTTGTTTTAACTTTAATACCCTGTATTTAGAAAACTAAGTATTTTTTAGTATTCATACCTAACCTAGGTATTAGATCAGTTAAAAATATTTTTAGCACAATTTGATTCCAATTCTGACTGTATTGTACTGTCGGAAACTTGGAAAATAGATAATATAGATTTAGTTCAAATGACTGGGTATAATGTAATATATAGCGAAGGAGACATAAATAAGGCTGATGGTATCTTAATATATATTAGAAATGGCTTAAACTATACTAAACAAATAATTAATATAGGTATACACAAATGTGTTGAGGCTAAAATTATGGTCAATGACAAAACCATTATCATTACGGACATTTACAGATCAAGTAATATAAATGCGAATGAATTTATAAGCAACTTCAATCTCTACTTAGAAAATAGAGGTAAAACTAAGTTAGATTACCATTTAATAATTGGAGATATAAATATTAATATTTTGTCACCCAATGATGATACGGTTAATGAATATCTGGATATACTGAGTGAATATAACTTCATCTCTACTATAAATGTACCAACTACAGTAATAGGTCATAGTAAGAGGTGTGTTGATCACATTCATGTAAAAAGTACTGATTTTGATTTAAATGAAATATTGCCATATGTAATAAAAAAAAAATCGGCTGTGTCACCCCAGAACTTTCCCGGCTCGACCGTAGAGAATATGTTATTTATTATTATTATTTTAATTACAAGATACTAAGCATTACATTGATTTATGGAACACATTAAAAATAGCGAGCTGATGGTGAATTGATATTTCAATGTTGATAATGACATAAGCTGCGCATGCGCACGTTGTATATCACACTGCTACAATAGGATCTCCTAAAATCATGTGTGAAAACTATTGGGAATTCGGGAAAATTTTTCATACAATAGTTGTAGGGAATTTTAAATGTGTATCTTTCTCGCCATCTAGCGGCGAAACTATGAGGAATTCGATAAAAGTTCAACATAAAAGTTAAAGAAAATTTGATGTTTTACAACTTTTCACAAGAAAATTTTGCACTAAATACATTGTTTGTCCTCAAAATCAAGAAAAACTAGAGAAAAAATACATGCACATTTTTTACGCGCCCTCTAGTGGCGCAACTATTGGAGATTATAGATGGAGTTTGAGACAAAAGTTGTAGGGAATTTTATGCTCTAAAACTTTCTACTACAAAATGTTGTACTAAAGTATATTGTTTGTCCTCAAAATCAAGAAAAACTATAGAGAAAACATACATGCACATTTTTTACGCGTCCTCTAGTGGCGCAACTATTGGAGATTATAGAAGGAGTTTAAGACAAAAGTTGTAGGGAATTTTATGCTCTAAAACTTTGTACTACAAAATTTTGCACTAAGGTATATTGTTTGTCCTCACATTTTTTACGCGCCCTCTAGTGGCGCAACTATTAAAAATTCTGGAAAAAGTTTGAAACAAAAGTTATAGAGAATTTTATGTTCTAAAACTTTGTACTACAACATTTTGCACTAAAATGTATTTTTTGTCCTCAAAATCAAGAAAAACTAGAGAAAACATACATGCACATTTTTTACGCGCCCTCTAGTGGCGCAACTATTGGAAATTTTGGAAAAGGCGTAAGACAAAAATTGTAGGTAATTTTATGCTCTAAAACTTTGTACTACAATATTTTGTGCTAAAATGTATTGTTTGTCCTTAAAATTTAAATAAAGCAAAAAATTGTTACATGTATATTTAAACAATGTCGGTCTTGAGGACCCTCCACTGTACCAATTTAAACCAAAAACTAATGGTCGTATTCTAGGCACACACCGACCCTATATACCAAGTTTCAGCTTGATTGGTCAAACAGTTCGGCAGTTATCGTGGAAGATTACACACAGACACACAGACAGACCATACGCTGGAAATGGTTTCAATCTTCTTGGGGGACCTCAAATGGATATTTCTATCGATATCTCGATTTTTTTTTGCTCGTTCACCTTACTTTCCCTTTGATGGGTCCGGGAAAGTAATAGTATAACCGATCACTATTCGGCAGTAATACATTTGCCTATTTTTAATTCCACTAAGAGTATATATGAGTGTGTAGCTAAAAAAATTAATATGAAAAAACTAAAATATGATTTGAATAAAATAGAATGGGAATAAGCTCTATAGCATAAACGATGTCGTACAGGCGACGACATACTTCATGGAAAATTTTACAACTTGTATAAGTAAAAATACTGCTACCTACAAACAAAATAGAAATGAAAAAACAACGGAATGAGTGGATAACAAACGCCTAAATTAATCAATTAACAAAAGAGACATTATGTACAAAAATTATAAAAAAAATTTACACGGCCTAAAAATTAAACAAGAATTTTTAACATATAGAACGTATTTAAATAATTTAATAAAAAATACAAAAATCAATTACTACAAAAATCAAATTGAAAAAAATAGTAATTCCGCAAAGCATATTTGGAAAACAGTAAAAACAATGACATCGAATGTAGAGGAAACAAAAAGTATTAAAAAGATTAATTATAAGAACAGCATTATATCTGATGAATTAGAAATTGCAAATACATTTAATAATTATTATTATTCAACTGTAGGAAAAACATATGCTTCTAAAATAACCAAACCTTTAACTACTCCTCCTCCTAAAAAATACGTAGAGGATAGTATTTTTTTAGTTCCAGCTGATAAAAATGAGATTACCAGAATTATCAACTCCCTAAAAAATAATAAAGCCCCTGGTGTAGATGATATAAATGCTAAAAGAAGTTTGTACTGAAGTAAGTGAACCCTTGACATACCTTATAAATCTAATATTTCAAAATGGTACCTGTCCCACTATCCCACTATATTCAAATCTGCAAAAATAACACCAATATTTAAAAGTGGAGACCGACTTGATGCAGCAAACTATCGACCCATATCTTTGATTTCTAATATTGCAAAAGTGTTTGAAATGGCACTAAAAGAAAGACTATCAAAATTTTTAAATAAACTTAATGTACTTAGTGACATGCAATTTGGGTTCAATGAGAGGCTCAGTACGGAAGACGCAATTGCTTTACTGTCTGGGGAAATATATAAAAACTTAGATAACAATGCTGCAACACTATGTGTATTCCTCGATCTTGAAAAGGCATTCGACACTGTGAGTCATCCTCAGTTACTGGACACTCTGCAGGACGTTGGAAAACGATGAACACCGATGAAACTCTTTGAGAGCTATCTCACAAATCTGAAACAATTTGTCAAAATAGGTAAAAGTATCAGTAGAGAAAATTCGGAAGAGTATGGCGTTCCACAAGGCACGGTTTTAGGACCAATACTATTTCCTATATATTTAAATAATCTATTTCTAGTAAACTCCGTGGGAAGAATTATATTCTTTGCAGATGATACTGCAATTTTATATGATGCACAAAGTTGGAAAGAAGCTCGAGAAATTGCGGAGGCGGACTTATTAAAAATTGTTAATTGGTTTTCATATAATGTATTAACAGTTGATTACAAAAAAATTGTATTTCTTCCCTTTACTTGTAACAAAAGTACATTACCGGACTTCAACACATTAAATATTAGTAACACAAATTGTATAATACATAGGGCGAAAAAAATAAAATATTTAGGCGTAGTCATCGATCAACATTTACGGTGGGATGATCATGTCACTAATATAGCTAATTCCTTAAGACCAATCTTATATAAAATAAAATACCTTTCAACAACTGAAAATGGTCTACTATGCACTTGTAGAAAGTCGACTCTCTTATGGTATTCTAGGATGGGGAGGAGTAGCTTAAATATTATCTGAAAAAACTAGAAGTTATCCAAAAGCGTTTTTTAAAAATAATATTTAAAAAAGAACCCACTTATCCGTCTTCTGAACTATATAAGGATAATAAGGTCTTGGATATTAGGCAAATGTATTTTCTTAGAGTAGTAAGTTATAAATATAAAAATTCCACTAACTATTATTACGTAGAACATAATTAGTCTACTAGATACAAACGTCATTAAAATTTGAAAACGGAATTTTCAAGAATAAACTTTTGGTCAGAGAAGTTATATTCATTTGTGTCCAGATTGTTTAATGCCTTGCCATCTGAAATTAAATTCTGCATTAACTCAATAAACTTATATAAAAAAAAAGTTAAAAATTTCTTACTTGCTACGGACCGAAAAGAAATTAGAATTCTAATATATCCACAGTAGTAGAAATTCAAACTTATTATTTTCTTTTGCACTATTTTGCTTTGTTTATTTTTTCTTCTTCGTTATCTATCTTTAATTTAACCATCGTTTTTTGTTTTATCTTCTGTTTTTTTTTTAATTATCATATGGGAATACATTTTGTTTTTAGGGAGCACATATTAACATTAATGTAATAATGTACACTTTGTTAAGTAAAAAAAAAATAAGAACTTGCCATGAGCAGTTTATAACTTTGTGGTGCATTCTATATTTATTTACGTACTGGTACAGTATTTGTGCATTGTACATTTTTTCATTTGGTAAATAAACATTACTATTATTATTATTATTATTATTCCTTATTTTATTAGCAGTGTTATATTACCATACATAAAAATAAACAAAGAATGTATTCGTAAAAACAATATGTACCTATTATTTATTTTGTATTTCATACATCTAAAATATGAGTTCCTTCTAATTATTTTATTAATTTAAAATATATTATATTTTATTTTAACTTATTAAACTAACTTATTTTTTAGTTGATCACGTTAAAGGGATATCTCATATTAAAAAGAAATCATCCTCTTCTTCCGAGATTTAATTATTGGATACTGGCAATACAAGAAAGTGGATTATTTAACAAATTTATTTACGATAGTTCTATGGCAATGAAGATATATAAAGCAAATATTTATACCCCTGGTGGATTGCGAAAACTAACAGTTAATAATCTTAAAAGTTGTTTTATATTTCTTTTGGTAGGATTGTCGGTTGCAATGGCAGTATTTTTAATTGAATTAAAGTTTGGTAAAAAACGTTAATAAAATACCACATTTGTCTTTAAATTAATTAATTAGTTTTAAGGGAAATAAGTAATAACTAAATATACACTGTATTTAATTATAATTGAAATAAATAAATAAAATAATAAATAAAAAGGAGACTTTGACGAATCTGTTAAATCGACATCAATATCGTATTTTAGTAATAAGAAATCTTAAATAATAAAAATTTTAAAAAAGTTACAAAACATATTTAATAACACAATTGGATGCTGTTATGCGTAAATTATCCAGTCCAAATGAGAGTCCAATCCAAGTCGCTTGGATCAGTTTTGCTGATTGCATTTTCTTTGAATGTTTATTGTGGGTTGGATAACTATTTTTAACAGGATCTCATACTAAAATGGACTGGATAATTTTTGCAAAACAAAATTAGTTCTATGTGAGACAGTTTGGACCATTTAATTCATATTTTAGGATTTTGTGGTTGGATCGTTTATGCATAACAGCGTCCAATTAATGCTTACTTACAGTCGGGCCAGCGAATGATTACCCGTGCGTCATCAATAATATTCAAACGAAATTAGTCGAAAAGTTTTAATCAAAACAAAAACTGTCTTGTGTTCACAATCAACGTGCCTACTGCCACCACGTACGTGCAAATATTGGTTTTTACATTAAATTACTAAATACCTATTATAATAATTTCGTTATATTGCCACAACATATTTGGAAGATATTTAAGTATGTAATTGAAAAATATGTGGATTTTAAGGAGATATAAGAACTAAACTCAGATTTAACAATCAATTACAATAAAATATCAAAGAAAAAAAAACGATTTAAATATGAATTTTGTTTTGGTAAGATGTAAGATACAATACATAATTAGAATTTTGCACTTGTATTATTTACAATGCATAATTGGTATTTTGCACTTTTATTATTAATAAACAAAGCGTGCAAATAGCAGCTACACAAGGTGATTATATAAATATTTAGGGTTCAAGAACTTTATCGATACCCTGTCATCTAGCAATTCAATAAAGAAAGTGTTATTATTACTATTTTTATTATTAAAAATATAAAAAGCCTTTCATATATATCATAATATTTGAATACAAAGAAAAATATATTTTTTACATGTACAACTTAAAAAATACAAATTATTCTTCATCATCACTTTCAGAATCCGATTGGTCACCTAGGTTTATAATTATTTGTTCAACATCTGTGTCACTTAAATGTTGCTCTCGCTCATACCATTTTTCAATGAGTTTGTCTGTATGTCTCAAACAATTAGCCCACACTTCAGCGTTACACTTTTCTAATGCTTCGTTCCACATATTTAGAACGTTTTCATCACTATATCCATCTCTGCCAATATATTTGTTATAGTATGTCTTTGCATCAGCCCAAATTAACTCGATAGCATTAAACTCACAATGATAAGGAGGTAATCTTAATATTTTATGGCCATGTTCTCGTAGCAATTCATCAATTATATACATATTTTCTTTTCGATTCATTTTTGCACATTGCAGTAATTCTGGTCTTTTAAATTTTTCATCAAAATTAATATTATTATCTTTAAGCCAAGATATTATTTCAGCTTTTTTTGTAGAAGTCGAAAGTTGTTTATTTTGTATTTCGCTGTGGTACGGTGCATTGTCCATTACTATTAAAGATGGCTCCTCTAAATTGGGAATTAACTGTGTTGTAACCCATTTGTTAAAAATCGCACTGTTCATTTCTCCGTGATAATCTAAAGTTAAAGATTTTGAACAAAACAGTAAACTTGCTCCTTGAACAAATCCTTTCGATGAACCAGCATGAACAATAATAAATCGTTTACCATCATAACCTTCTGGATTACGAATGCTTTTGACATTATTATCTTGCCAAGACATTGTTTTGTTTCCTTTAGAATAATTCCACGTTTCATCTAAAAAAATTAATTCCTTTGCATAAATATTTTCACGGTTTTCCATATATTTACGAAAGAAACATGCTCTTTGTGATGCAATATTTGTTCTTTCAACCAAGGCTCTTCGATTATCATCCTTTTTAAATTTAAAACCCAGTTCCTTCAATAGGATGCTTAAAGATGATTTTGAAGTAGAAACTATTTCTTTATTCCTTAGTTCATTATTTAAACTTTTGAGAGTAACATGTTTTTCTAAAAAAAAAATTGATTTAGTTTTATGTGTTTAATATTAAGTGAGTTTACTAACTTTCCTCATACATAGTATATAATGTATTTCGTACTGCCATTCTATTTCCTTCAGGTAAATCTATAGTCTTCAGTTTCAAACGAGGCCTATTTTTTCCAGGGGAAGATAAAATTGGATTATTCTCTTTCCTTTTCCTAATAGCATACACTGTTTTTCTTGATATTTTAAGTGCAGCTGCTACTCGCTAAAATACATTTAAAGAGTTAGTTTTTTCTTATTTTATAAGTTAAATATTTTTTATTTACCTCTTGAACAGATGACAGTGGTTCTAAAGGTCCTCCATTCCTTTTCTCCATTTCAAAGTACTCGCATAAGTTTAAGACGAACTGCTGCGCTTGTGTCTTCAGAGTTTTTCCAGGCATATTCTAAAAATAAGTAACGATACCAGTTTTACCGTATTATTATTCAGCATGTTTAGGTTTTGATATTATCTTTCATCTAATTCATTTTAAAACGACTCGTAACCGTAAGATTAGTCACAATGTCCAAATGTAATTGATAAAAAATATACTTACTTTAAACTGAAATATAACAATAAACTAAATTAGCCCTTAAAAGAACTGTTTTTAATTAGGAAATATGACTTAAAAACGAAAAAAAGACACAAAAACTGAGAAATAAAAGTACAATAACAACTAAGAATGACAGCATTGACAGCTACTAAATTAGTCAAAGAAAAGCTATAAATATTACAGCATGAATTAATAAATAACGTCATCTTATGTTTCTGTCTCACTTTATTGTGTTAAGTTGATCTAAACCAAATTCCAACGACGTACTTCTTAGATGGCATAGACAATACTTTATAGTTTATCCTTTTCTGTCGATTGTAAAGGAACTTTGATAAGATATAAGACGGATATCTTTGATATCGTTGTGTATCCGTGACGCACGTGTAATCATTCGCTGGCCCAACAATACCTTGACGTCAATGAAAGGTATAGGATAGCGATGGCTTAATCCGCAAACAAGCCAACTCCATTACAACACATTTGACAGAAGCAACTTAAAACTGTCTAGCTGATTAGTTTTCTTAAATATTACAAGGTTGATCTACTATTTAGATATAAATGCTGCCCCTTGGCATATTAAATAGAAAGAATAAAGTAGATTTTACATGATTGTCTAATTTTGAGTGATTAATGGAGTTAGCTTGTTTGCAATTTACCATACTTGTTTTTTTGGAGTTAGTTAGGATTAATGGTTAGGGAATTACACTGAAACAATATTGTAATGCAGTAAGTTGTTAATAAAAAATAATGTATTTTAACATTTAATAAAACTTAAAATTAGGTGAATATAAATTTAAGTGAGTGTCGGTTTCGTTAAATTTTTTCCGTTAACAGGGCCTAGGTTACCTC
This sequence comes from Neocrepidodera transversa, assembly GCA_963243735.1. NCBI lineage: Eukaryota > Metazoa > Arthropoda > Insecta > Coleoptera > Chrysomelidae > Neocrepidodera > Neocrepidodera transversa. The sequence goes on from OY725346.1 coordinate 23,916,365, forward strand.
CCAAAATAATTAAGATCTATGTGGTAAATTATCGTGGAAGTCATGGTAATCCAAAGGAATGGTTGTTTTCAGATCTTGAAGATCTCGAAATTTTCTGTTCGTTATAGGCACCCGATTTTGATACAAGTTGGGGAACATTTGAAATTCTTTTGCTTCAATTCTCTCTCGACTTTGAGGGAGTAACTGCCATTTGTCTTTGAAATTGAGTTTGTAGGAAATGTTACCATTCGGCCTGTACTGCAATGCCCGAATATCTATTACTTTCGGATCAACCTTCATTCTACCAGGACGAATGGATTTAATAAACTGGTCACGTTCAAATGATTTAAAGAATGCATGTGTAAGATAGTCCACATGGTAGGACATTGGATTTTTACGAGCAGGTAAACAGACGTTAACATATTCAGCTGGTACATTATTTTCCTTATTTCGAAGTTTTCTCTCAATACTTTCGTGCATTGCATCCACCTCCAGGTATTTTTGTTCGATAATTATACTGTTGACCATCGCCACATGAAGTAATGCGTTTGAAATTGTAACATTTCGGTTTTGTGCAGTACATCCATCACTATAAATAATGATTTTTGTGTTTGGGTTTTCCCTGTTCATTTGTGGTAGAATTTCATCTAAAATGAGCTTAACAACAATAGACGAAAATTCTTGTGCTGAAACGCCGCCTTCCGTTTCGTTCCACAAAAAATAGTACCCATCCTTTGTTTTTAGATTATACGCACAAAAGTTGTGAATATTTAATTTTGATTTATAATACAACGCTGAAACGTTTGATTTAGGAGCTGACAACAATACCTGAACATCAACCGCAAATACAATAACTTGTTCAATGTTTTTATCAGAATCTTTTCTTTTTACATGAAGCTGATGCTCTTCGTTATTTATAAACCGTAATTTATGCGACCTACATTTTTCACATTGGTCGTTTTTGGGACGGAAAAGACCAATATTTTCTGAAGTTAAGGCATTATTAAATGTAGCAACTGATACAGCCGTTACATTGTGTCTCGAACACCAGTCAGAAACATACTGGTCATATAAAGCTTTTTTAGACGCCCACTCTGGTAATAGATATTGTTTTGAAGTCTCTTTGCGACAATAATGCGACTCCATTTTAGGTAGTGCTCCAAAAAACTCTTTAAGGCTATCAACTGATTGCTTAAACGCATTACTCCGAGTTTTACTTTTAGAAGCTATTTCAGCAGTTGACTGATTGCATTCTCTTGATGTCGCGAAGTTTTCTTTTGTGAAATTTTTCCACGTCCATACAGCTGTTTTTCCAATAGCGAACGTATTTAGAAACATATCTTTACATACACGATATGACGTTTCACCTATTTTTAAGTGATATAACATAGTCTGAGACCTTTTTGAAGTGGACTTATTTTTTCTATCTCTCACTCTAACAGTTGGCATTATTTTAACTAGGCTATCGATATAATATTTTTTTTCTCCCCAACTCATCAACCAGAAGGCATCGAATACTTGCTTTCTGTCATCATCTGATAATTCCAAGCATTTAACGACTGTTCCCGGTTTATTGCCTACTGAACATTTACAACGGGGTTTCATTTATTTTGCTTTTTGGGGTACTTTATTGTCCCACTTTCCATCTTTCTTTTTTCTGCAAAAATATTGTTGGCCTCTTTCTCTATTGCGTGCATTCTGACTATCAGTCCATGTAGATTTATTTGTCTGACATCTCTTTCGCCTTTTTCGTTTATTACTCTGTAATTCAACAGAATAACAACTGTCAGAATCAGAGTGAACAGCATACGGGACTAATCCGAAACTGCCATGTTCTTTTGATCCATGCGTTCTTTTTCTTCACAGCTCTTCATATTCAAGTCATCCAGAAATACGATTGGCATATTCGCAATTGCATTTAAATTAGCATTTTCAGGTGATATTCCGGCTAATGCTAAATCAATCATTCTCTTAGACCTTGACATCTGTAAGAGAAAAATCTCTGTATAGACACACACAGCATACCATGTTTGGCTTTAGCAGTTTTTCCGTATTTTTATAAACAAGTTGAGCAGTTATGAGGTACTTACTTGTATTAAAAAATACGAAAAAAACCGCCGCTACCAAATTTTATAAATATTAAAAAAAACTGACAATAACCTCCGATATGCAACGCTGAAATTAACAATGTGTTAATAGCGGAATCAACAATTCATTTAGTTAAAAACGTTAAAACAACTTACCCTGAAAATATTTGTATATACAGTGTGTCCGTAAAGTATGGAACAAATTCATTTTTAGCTAAACAGGCCATTTTAAGAAATAATCCTGAAACACGTCGATTTTTGATTTTAATTTACCGTATTTTAAAATAATAATCTAACAGGGTGAATTACTTTCGAGTAATGAAGTCACCGTCATTTATTTTAAATGGAACACCCCCATTTTGTTTCAATTTTCGGATTACTCTAGCTGAGCTGATTCCAAAAATGTATACAATAGTTTTGTGTGTGCTCATAAAGTAACGCGTGTAACGAGAAATTATTTCTTATCAATTTAAAAAAAAATCATAGTCGTCTAGTTTTTTGTGAAATGTCATTATTTGTTTAGTAATTTATTGATGTTCAGTGACAGTTTAGTACTACAATATTTTTGGTATTCGTGAATGTTTTAATTATTGCTTAGATTTAATTTGAAGTAGAAGTGGAGTTAAGTGTAAAACAAAAAATTGAAATACTTATGATGATTGGGTATGGAGACAGATCGCGAACTCAGATGGAAGTGTGCAATTTGTTTAATGATAAATATCCAGAAACACCTATAACGCGTTCAACAGTCAGTAAGATAGAAAAGAAATTTCGAGCAACTGGTACGGTTGAAAATGCACGCAAATCAGGTCGTCCCTCTGCAAATGCTGATACAGCATTAGATTTTTTACTTAGTTTTGAAGAAGATGCGCACAATTCTGTGCGTAAAGTTAGTCGCTATATCGGTGTTAGCAAAACAACGGTACACAAACTATTAATGCTTGAAAAATGGCATCTTTATAAAATCAAACTTGTGCAGGAATTAAACGAAGATGATCCCGATAGAAGAATCCAATTTTGCGATTAAATGATGGATAAAAGTCACAGAGACCCTCTCTTGAGACAAAACATTATTTTTTCTGATGAGGCCACTTTCACGTTAAATGGCGAGGTCAACCGTCAGAATTGTAGATACTGGGCAAAAGAAAACCCCCACTGGATGCGTGAGCATCATACACAATACCCACAAAAGGTAAATGTATGGTCTGGAATTGTAAGAAATCGAATCATCGGACCCTACTTTAGCGAAGGTAATTTAAACGGGGCAAAGTGCCTTGAATTTTTAAGGGGGTATCTCGTACCTACTTAACGTAATTTGTTTCGCAGCAGACGTAATCCTGGAGATTTTGATGAAAGCTTATGGTTTCAACAGGATGGTGCATCTCCACATTATGCTGTAGATGTTAGAAGGTACCTAGATGAAATTTTTCTGAACAGGTGGATTGGTAGACGTGGACCTATTGAATGGCCAGCGAGGTCACCAGATTTCAATCCTTTGGATTATTTTATGTGGGGCCATCTGAAGAATGTTGTGTATCAAATGAAACCAGCAAATATTCAAGAATTAAAAGAGAGAATTCGGACAGCAATAAACAATATTTCTCAAGACACAATAAACAAGGTTCAACAAGAATTTGTACACCGTTTGGGTTACTGTCAAATACAGCAAGGGCTGCAGTTCGAACATTTATAAAGTCATGTATTTCATCATATTCTGACCGCTAGACAATAAGTATTTTTGATAATATTGTTAATTTAACTAATAAAGAATGTTACACGTAACTTTATGAGCACACACATAACTATTGTATTTTTGTCCACCCTGTACCAATTGGAATCAACATGTGATACATTTTTGGAACCAGCTCAGCAAGAGTAATCCGAAAATTGAAACAAAATGGGGGTGTTCCATTTAAAAAAATGACGGTGACCTCATTGCTCGAAAGTAATTCACCATGTATATTAGATTATTATTTTAAAATACGGTAAATTAAAATCAAAAATCGACGTGTTTCAGGATTATTTCTTAAAATGGCCTGTTTAGCTAAAAATGAATTTGTTCCATACTTTACGGACACACTGTATATGTACACAAATTAACACGCTGTACTAGAAACTGTCAGTAGTTTTGTCAAGCTTTACGAAATGACAACCGTCCACTAACAACGTTCAATACAATATGGCGTAAGTAGCTGGAGTTGGCGCTTATTCTAAATTGCGATGTATACGCACAGAGATAGCTTATTTTTGTGTATCGCGTTTTGACCATTTTTAGTAGATCTATGAGTTGATGTATGTGCAGAGCTATGCGCACGTAATAAAAGAAGCTAACTAACAATTAATCTTATTTTCGGTAAAAAGTGGAGTTGGCTTGTTTGCGGATTAAGCCGTCGATAGGCATCTTTATTTACGGTAACGCTATTTAATTTCCTACCATCAAAAACAATACGAAAAGTAGGGTCACTTTTTTTTACTAACTAAACAGGACTACAATAAGAAGACTTACTTTCCTGAATTATTCCTAATTGTAACATTTTATCAATTTCATTAAATAAATGCTCTTGTAAAGCCTGCGTTAAAGGATATTTCATCTGTTTAAAGGAAAGAGAATCTCCAGTGTCAATAACATGCTGAATAACATTTGTTCTACTAAGAGTGTCAAAAGGAGTCAAAGTTTCGAACTTTTTAATGATTATATCAAGTTGTTCTTGTTGCGAAGAGGAAAGGTGAGAAAAGTGTTGAATTGTTTTTATTACTGAGGTATTTATAGAGCCAACATCGGCAGAAAAATCAGAAAAATCGATAGTTAAGTTAAATAATTTAATAAAGTCCATACCAGCAACAAGGATCGATTAATAGAAGGTATAAGATAAAGTTTGATAATTTTTGTTATATCATTAACAGTGATGGAAGTTTCGATATACCCAGAGACATGTAATAACTTTCCATCAGCGGCGGTAATTTTAAGAAAATTTTCAAAAATAAGAGAATTATTATTTTTCGTTATAAGTTCATGGCTGAGAGATCCAATAATTGAGAAATTAGAACCAGTATCTAATAATCCACGACAGGTTTCGTTAAAGATTTTAATGTCAAGGTAAGGGCGGTTATCTCAATCTTTTTTATATAATAAGAAATTTACGCTATTAAGATTATTATTATGTTTAGATGAAATAGTATTATTGTTTAGGTTTGTAGATGATATAGTTGACATATTAAGATAAAAATTCCTGACAGTTTTTAGCCAGATTTTCCAATCAGAAATATTGTTTTTTGAGTTGGCTAGTTCAAAACTAGGAGCGCCATTACTAAACCAATTTCCCATATTAAGTAAAATCGCACGAAAATATTTTTGGTAATTATTTTTGAAGCCGGACCTAGCTTTTTATTTTGCTTACTATGTCAATTTAATGTACTAATTAGACTCAAACAAGCTTGGTAAATATGAAATAAATATTTCTTTTCTTCTATTCAAAATATTTTTCATATTCACTTGTTTTTTTATTTTATTTATTTCTCCACATAACTTTATTTCATTTTTAAAATTTTCTATATTTTCCCCAATCTTTTGTTCAATATTTTCCATAATCCTTTCTTCTACTTCCTTTATATTCTGTTCCACTTGCTTAGCTATTCCTGCAGTAGGATTTAACCATTTATTTTTCAAAATTGCATTATCTTGTTGACCTAATTTTACTTTCTCTATTTCTTCTTCTATTTTATTATCCGTATAATTCTTTAATTCTTCTATTTTTTTGTTTATGCCTTCATTATTTTGTTTAATTTCTTGACTCTCTTGCTTTGTTTTTTCTAAATTCTTATTCATATTTTCATCCAATTTCTTAATGTTTTTATCCATTTTCTTAATATTTTCGTCCGTTTTCTTCATATTTTGTTCTCTATGTTGTTTTTCTTGAGTTAAATTTGATTTGACTTCTTCCTTAACATTTTCTATTTCCTTAGTAACTGACATAATTTCTTGTTTGTATTCGTTTCTATTCTTCAATATTTCATCTTTGAATTCTTTTCTTAATTCTTCGTTTTATTTCTTTATTTCATTTTTTTAAATCTTCATATTTTCTTCTGTTTTCTTACTTGCTTCCTGTATACTATTTTGTAATTTTTCTTCTGTTTTCTTACTTGCTTCTTCTGATTTCTTACTTGCTTCCTGTATACTATTTTGTAATTTTTCTTCTGTTTTCTTACTTGCTTCCTGTATACTATTTTGTATTTTTTTTTCTGTTTTCTTACTTGCTTCTTCTGATTTCTTACTTGCTTCCTGTATACTATTTTTTAAGTCATCTCCCATATTCATCATAATTTTCATCATCATCTCCATAATCGTCTCTTGTTCTTTTATTTTAATTGGTTCTTTTTCTTGTCGTTCCATATTTTCATCAGAATTTTCTGTCACATTATTAGTTTCTACATCTATCACATCTCCTTGTCCTTCTAGATCTTCATGTTGAAATTCCTCATCAACAACTATATCTTCTTCTCTTATGGGGTTTCTTCTTGTATTCCTTCTTGTTTCCATTATTTTTTTTTTAAATAACACTAACACTTAGCACTTCTATTGATTACTATTAAATTTCGTTCTACTATAATAATATTCTCCCCCCGTATAAATTTATTTTATCCCAAATGTCAAACTTTAATTTAATTTGAAATGTCAAATAATGTCAAATTAAAATACTGTAAAAAAAATCTGATGTGGCCAGCACATGACCTCTCGCCATTTTTGAATCAAAAATTTACAGGTTGACACAAAAAAGTATAAAAAAAAATTATTTTTTTGTAAATCTGGCAACAATGGCAAAAGTTTCGAAAATTTTAATGAGATGAATATAAACTATAGGGTATACAAAATATATGTGTAAAACTTTATTGCCGTTTTGTATAATAATGGCGTCATCACCCATAGCAACTGCCACTTCCGGTTGTGCGATTGGCACCAAAATCTAATCAGATCTAATCTAGGGTATCAGAATCCTGTATGCAAAATTTCAAATTTTTTTATTCAGTAGTTTTTGAGTTATCGTTACTACAACATCCATCCTAACACACACACACACTAACACACTAACACACACACACACAGACATCATCGCGAAAATATTAAAATCGTATTCTAGGGACCCCAAAACGTGTTTATCAATTGAAAACTCACTACCCAATTTTTAGCATGATTCCTATACCTCTCTTATCTGAAGGGCGAGAGGTAAAAAACCGATGTTAAATTTAATAATTCTAATTTATATCCTAAACAACGTTAAATTTCAATCACTCAAATATCACTAGTTTCAAATCAAAAGGTTAGTTTCAACAATTATGATACAAAATAAAATAAAAAAATCTTACCAATTTTGATGATGCTTCCGAAATGAAAATGATGTGGAATTTAAAATAAACCTGGCCCCACGTTGGGCGCCAATTTATATTAGACTAGCTATCATGAAAACTCTTATCCCCTCTTAGGTTGGGTTCCTTAAAAAAAATAATAAACCTTACAAAAAATAAATAAAAAAAAAATTATAATTTTGGGTGCCTTAAAATACTTCTGGTTCTTCTCTCTCTTGTGCCTTCCTCCAATCAGCTGCTTTCTTTTCTTTTCCCGTATCACCACCTAGTTAATTCCCTCTTATGTCTTCTGTATTTTTTTTTTATCTCCACCTATTTCTGTCTTTCCGTCTAAACTAATCTTCACCACCACCTCGTCCTCCTACAAACCAATTTGTTCTTTGTCTTCTTTGTTATTTTTCTTTTTATATTCTTGTAAAAATTTTTATTATTTTAATAAAACTTTTGTTTTAATAATTGCTTTTATTTTTCTTAAACTATAACTTCCATTACTTAATTCACCATTTAATTAACCAATGCTTAATATCTCATTTTTAAATTTTTATCTGACATTTTTTTATCAATTTTTTATTAATTAATCCTCTAAACACAAACATTCTTAAATAAATCTTAACACATTTAAATACATTCCCACGCACCTTAAACTTCTTATCATAACCTTATTTTCATTGTCAAACTTACATTTGACAATAACCTTCTACCTTTGAATCTCAGTCAACCACAATACATACAAAAACAGAACTAAAACTACGCATATAAATAAAAATCTGATGTGGCCAGCACATGACCTCTCGCCATTTTGAATCAAAAATTTACAGGTTGACACAAGAAAGTATGAAAAAAAATTATATTTTTGTAAATCTGGCAACAATGGCAAAAGTTTAGAAAATTTTAATGAGATGAAAATAAACTGTAGGGTATACAAAATATATGTGTAAAACTTTATTGCCGTTTTCTATAATAATGGCGTCATCACCCATAGCAACTGCCACTTCCGGTTATGCGATTGGCACCAAAATCTAATCAGATCTAATCTAGGGTATCAGAATCCTGTATGCAAAATTTCAAATTTTTTTATTCAGTAGTTTTTGAGTTATCGTTACTACAACATCCATCCAAACACACACACACACACACACTAACACACACACACACTAACACACACACACACACACTAACACACACACACACAGACATCATCGCGAAAATATTAAAATCGTATTCTAGGGACCCCAAAACGTGTTTATCCATTGAAAACTCACTACCCAATTTTTAGCATGATTCCTATACCTCTCTTATCTGAAGGGCGAGAGGTAAAAAACCATATCAAAATATACAGGGTGGTTCCGAAGAAACGAGGGTTAGAAGAAATAATCAATTTTGACAAAACACCCTGTAACTCACTTATGAGGCGGGTTTGACCCAACACATATTAGTTTTTTGGAATCACCTAAGTGGCCTCTATTTGCAGTTAACGTATGTCGGTTTACCTATGAATCACCCTGTATAATTATTGTTTTTTCTATTCCTATTTTATAATACGCTAATTAAAAAGATTAAAATCTGTTTCATAATGAATTTCAATATGATACAGATTTTCATTATGATACAAATTATTTTTTAGCGAAACAGACAGGTATTTTGATAATACAAATTTGTACATATTTTGTACCGAAATTTAATTGTTTATTAAATAAAAACATAAATTAAAAAAACAACATTTATTTGACAAACATGGAAGACTCTTCATGGAAGCATATCTTTTCAGATACTATAAAAGCGAAAAATAAAACTATTACATTATAATATACAATATTTATAAATAAATATTTTAATTTATTAATCCATAAGGAATATATTCTCTTTGGGCGTATAAATCAGAATTCTTGTGATCAGGAGTGTGACCATGGAGCAGTTCTGTCATAAAACTGATATACGTGATTGCCAATCTTAGAGTTTCAATTCGAGATAAGCGTTTTTCATAAGCAAAAGTTGGTACCTGAAAAATAAATAAGTTATAGATTTCAATGTAAAATTAAGGTTTTGAGCTTTTATTTAATATCACACTATTTATTAATATCACTGGACTATTAATATGCAGGGACGTTCCAACCAGGAATACAAAAAATGTACAGCACCGGGGCGACATATTAGAGTAAAATAGAATAATTAATCATGTAGAATAAATATCGAACCCACCTTTTCTATTATTCACATGTCACAGTTTGTCAATAGGGCTTCACACGAGACGAGATAAGGCGAGAATTTTAAAAATATCGTCTCGGTCTCGTTAGTTTAGAAAAAAATAGGTCTAGTTTCAGTCTCGGTCTCGTTTCGTAACCGTTTGTCTCGTCGCGTTTCGTCAAGTTTCGTTATTGTTAAAATCTATTTCTAAGATAGTATTTCCATGATATTTAAATACCTTTTTACATAAACCACAAACTACTTCTTTAGCACCACTTTGAGATTTATTAAAAAAATTCCATACGTGTGATTTAACTCCGGTTTCATTATCGAAAAAACGTAGAAAAGGTTCGAACCAAAAGAGAAAACCGAAAAATGTTTTCATAATCAAAAAATAAAAAATAATTGTTACTAACACTCAATAACTTTAAAATGTATACTTGAAAGTTGTCTTTACCGAAAACTCCGGAAAGCTGAAAACTCAAAACTGAAATCCGAATCCAAGTAAAAATTAAACGCTACTAAATATAATAATATAAAAAATAAATTATGACCGTACCATAAGCAATAAAATAGATGCTCTTTTTTTGTATGTCCATTTGTTTTTCACATGTTTTAAAGTTTATGGATTTGTAGGTACTAGTCGGTAAAAAAATAAAAATAAAAGATCTTTGCAAGATAGTTTAAGTGTTTCGTATAATAATTTTTAGAATAAGAACTAAACCTCTTTTTTCCTATTTCTTATAATTATTTTCATTAATTTTATTCCACCAAATGGAAAATACGAATACAAATGCATGTTAGCCAAACAATGCATAACATTCAGCTTTTTTATTGAATTTTTAATCAAAAATAACTAACCGCATTCGTTATATAAACGTTAATTTTTGTTATCAGAAAACAAATAAATACTATGAGTATACAATAAAACTATGGTAGTTTATTATGACTACGCTCTTTACGTAATCATGGCTTTTCATTTTATTAGTTTTATCACTTCGTCTATTCATCTAAGTACTCAATGTTTGACTCGAATCATTATTCGATTCTTACACCAAGGGTTCGATTCTTAAAAGTATTCGATTCGATAAATTATAAAATAAAATATTTCACAGACGGTTACCAGATTTTAGATTTCGTAACCTATGCAGACCTTTTATTGATTATAAAAAAAATTAAATATTTATACTGCGTGCTAGTTTATTTTTCTCAGAAATTCCGAAAAAAATTCTGAAAAAATATAAGCGAGACCAGAAACGAGACTCTCGAGTGTCGCCATATGTGTTCTCGGTATCGCCTAAATAATTTTCAAAAAGGTCTCGTCTCGCTCTCGTCTCGGTTTTACGAGACAAGGCCTATTTATTAAGTAATTTACAATACTTGAACTACAACATATTCCCGAACTTTAAGATTTTGTTAAAGGAAAAAACATCAGTCCAGTGAAAAGGCGATGTATTTTAAAGACCTTGAAATAGGCATTAACAAGTTGAAAATTCCGTTGGCTTTAAGGAGATAGTAGTAAAAATGAAATATAATTTAAAGATTAGGTTAGGTTTTATTCTTATTCTGAAAATTTCTTCGTATATTAGAATACTGTACGAGAACGAAAGTTAGTTTAAAATATAATTTACCTTTCGTCTAAGTTTGTCAAATGCTTCATTCAAATTGAACATTCTTCTTCTCTCTCTTATATTAGCAGCTCTTCTTTGAGCTATTGTGGCTACCCTTCTACGAGTTTTTTTCGTTGATGCACTTCCATTAGATGAGCCACTTCTTCCCAAACGATTTGTAACTAGCCCGCCGCATTGCTGTCTTTGCCAAACTATAACAAATCAATTTAAAAGGTTATACATATCTTAAATGAGGTCAGGATAACATAGAACTCTTAATGATAAATCACAAATCCAGGAACTTCTTATCTACCAAAGATGCTCTAAAATTTTAAAAATATGGTAGGTACAATTTTATCAGTCGTATGTCGTTAAAGTTGTAAATAAGCAATATACAGGGTGTTTCATTGGGAAACTGACATACGTTAACTGCAGATAGGGGACACCTAGGCGATCTCAAAAACTCCATACTTAATGGGTCTAACTACTTTAATAACCAAGATACAGGGTGTTTTATCTATTTTACCAATTTCTTGCATGGTTTATAACTTTCTACTCACACTGTATATTTTCATGATATTTGGCTGACATATTTTGTTTTAAGTGCCCAATCGATCAATAAATTTACAATAAAAGAAATCCAGGTCCAGACTAAAAAAATATGATAAAATATTCCGACCCAAAAACAACACCCTATATATTAGATTTTTCTAAAATAGATTCTGTATTTGCAAAGAGCACGAAAAAAATGAGTTTATTGATATATTTTGCATTTTTGGTAAAATGTTTTTTCTAGTAAAATTTTGAGTTTGAATTCGGAAATGGTGTTTTTTTTTATATTCTTATTTTATAATTTTGGCCTACCATAACACATTGCACCGGGTCCAGCACTTCTGAGTCCGATTCTGCGGCTGTAATTAATTATTAAAATTTGAAAATTGGGGCTATAGTGGCTTGTGACGTGGCCCAATTGAAACAGATTATATTTGGCTATGTTGTCATATCGATAAAACTGGCAACTCTCTTTCTCATTTGTTATATGATTAAAAGAAGGAAAGAAGTATGTCAAATTTTTCTACAAACGAACAAAGCAAGAATCTTGGCAATGCTGTAGAAAGTAAAACGTTAATTATTGGTCAAGAAGCAGGGCCACTTTCAAAATATATTAATTACTTTTTATTGATTTTGATTAATTAATGAATATTATAAGAACAATGGAAATCAACATAAGCAACTAGCTTCTTTAAGCTATTCATTCATTAATATAAAACCAATAAATTCGTTCCTACTGGATAAGTCCATTGTGAGAGCCCAAAATTGAAACTATGTTTTTTTAATGTGATTTAGTTTTAATGTAGACTAGTTACCCTAAATTCGTAAAATTTTAATATTTTAAGTATTACTTTCCCGACCCACCTCCTAGAAGGGAAAGTATTGTGAACGAGCTAAAAAAAAAATTCGAGATAAAAACAGAAATATCCATTTTCGGATCCCCTGAGACGATTAAGACCATTTCCAGATGGAAGACTGTCTGTCGGTCTGTGTGTGTGTGTATGTATTCTTCCACGATAGAGGCCACACGTTTAATCCGATTCAGCTGAAATTTGGTATAGGGATTTGGGTTACCCGTTGGAAGAACCCATTAGTTTTTGTACGACATCTGTCAAACGGAAGTACCACTATCAAAAAATGACAGATGCAATATGTCACGGAATTGGACATGCTATAGGTCATTTGAAAGACCTAGAAAAACTCTATTCAGAACAGTTAAAATTATTTCTCCAACTGTCACCTGTCAAAAATTAAAAAATGTCAAAAGTTGAAACTTTAACATTAAATATCTGATAAAGTATTCGTGGATACTCGTCGGGAAAGTTTTGGGTCGACACAACCGATTGTTTTTTGTATTATTTCCGATAAATAATCCACAAAAAACATTCAGCTTTAATTAACGAATAAATAATAAAAAATTTACAAAAAATAAATAACTTTAATTAAAGAAAAACAACAAAAATTATAAAAAACATCTAAAAATTAATGATAACAAAGTATAGTAGATTCTGTAACAAGGTTAGAATGAAAAATTCGAAACGAGTGGAAAATTCCGAACGCGAGCGAATGCGAGTGTGAGGAACCACGAGTGTCGAATTTTTTCATTCTGACCGAGTAACAGACTATATTTTCTCCACGATCAAAAAGTATAAATCAAAATTAAATTAAATCTGAACACAAGTTATTTGTTGACATATTTGTATTACATTGTATTAATATTTATAGTGCTGTGGTACACTTACCGATATTAAAATCTGGTGCATTGGTTTTTTTTTCATAATTTGCAATTTCAGATATTATTAAATTCTATATCTACTTCACTTGATTTTTCACTCATTATTTTGTTTAAATTAAAACTTGTTTGAAAATAATTATTACCGTCGCCATTTTATATCTGACACTGACACTTTTGAAGTCCACGGCAATCGATATTGTTTAATTCGATTACAGAAAATCCATTCTTTACCTTGATAAAGAATGAAAATACATGCAAAATGCATAAGAGGTAAGTATTATAGAATAAATATTCAGACTCTAGAGTGTAAATGTTTACATTCTATTATTAAAAATGATTTCAGAATTCATACATTCAGTAATGGTCGTGGAGAAAAACCATTATGGATTAACAATTTTCAAATACAATTTGTATAAAACTTTTTTTTATCCGACCTGAAACGGGAGGGGGTTGAAATATCAAAAAAAAATTATATATCCGCCATTTTTAAACATATCGAAACAGGTAATATCGTAAAAATCGTAAAAATTAGTAAAAAACGTAAAAAACCGTATATCGTTAAAAAACGTTAAAAACTGTAAAAAACGCAAAAAATCGTAAAAAATTGTGAAAATTCGTAATGTCCATAAATTTCATGTTGCGTATACTTCTTGTGTTTATTGGTAACGTGAATTTTTCTGGCCGAAGTACTAAAAACATCATATGTTTTTACCCCGTGTAATATTTTTTTAAGCGTTTTTTAAAATGTTTGTAATTTTTCATTAATTAAAGTTATTTATTCTTTGTTGATTCATTATTATTTATTCGTTAATTAAAGATGAAGGTTTTTTGTAGATTATTTATCGCAAATAATGAAAAAATACATGAAATATTAAAATTTTACCAATTTAGGTTAACTAGTGTTCATTTAAATTAAATCGCATTAAAAAGAAATCGCTTTCAATTTTGGGCTTTCACAATTTTCACACCATTTGAGAATTCCAACTCAAAATTTTACAAGAAAAATATTTTGCCAAAATGAAAAGTATATCACTAAATTAATTTTTTCGTGCTCTTTGCAAATACAGAATCTATTTTAGAAAAATCTGATATACAGGGTGTTGTTTTTGAGTCGGAATATTTTATCATATTTTTTTTAGTCCGATCCTGGATTTCATTTATTATAAATTAATTGATCGATTGGGCACTTTAAACAAAATATGCCCACCAAATATCATGAAAATATACAATGCGGTTAGAAAGTTATGAACCATGCAATAAATTGGTAAAATAGATAAAACACCCTGTATCTTGGTTATTAAAGTAGTTAGACCCATTAAGTATGGGGTTTTTGAGATCGCCTATCTGCAGTTAACGTATGTCAGTTTCCCAATGAAACACCCTGTATACACATATTAAAATTTATATCAGTGTAAAGTGTAAAAAAATATATTTATGAATCCTTATAGATAAAATTCAGTAAAGTCATTACTTAATAAAACTGCAACTAAAACTGTTTGTCTGTATTATTAGTATTAGTGATATTTTAATGTGATTTTAGAAAAAGTAGTGTCAATACAGTTTGCTGATTTAAGTGAAATTATTATAGTCCCGTCAGTGTGTTTAATTTCTTTAATAAAAATTTAAAGAAACTGAAGAAGATCAGCTATAATTCTTCTCAGCGTTTTTGAGTCGCCACTAAAATAATATAAGAAGTTTTTTCATTATACCATCATCTCCCTCAGTGACATTCGTATATGAGACTTATATTCACAAAAGTTTGTTTTTAATAAGTCAATTTACGTAATTATATCTTATCTCACAGTCTTCGTACGAACTCCCGCTTCGTATGTTTTTTCTTGATTCGTATTTGATTATCAGTGTCGTAGTTTCCTTGAATTTTTCATCATCTGCTTATTAAATATCTTTGTATGTGATTAATGTGTCTTGAGAACATTAACTGCAATAAATCGGGAGTTTGTATTAAAGGAGTATGCCCGTATAAGCGTTAGGTTGTGGTGCTTAGGGTAAATCGTATTTTTGGTCCGGCATTTTCTCCAAATACTTTTGTTTTCTTCATTTTTGCGACCTCTAACCAGACATCAGTAGCTCAGCCAGTTTTTTGGGCATGACTACTAGTACTAATCCACTAGATTATACTATAAAATCATGGATAGTGTCCGGTGACCCTAAGGTCATCTATAACTTTTTCATACCTCAATATTACGTATTTATTTTTTAAAGGAAACTATGTAGTGAACATCTTCCGGGTTTTTGGGCATGACTACTAGTACTAATCCACTAGATTATACTGTAAAATCATGGATAGTGTCCGGTGACCCTAAGGTCATCTATAACCTTTTATACCTCAAAATTACGTTTTTATTTTTTAAATGAAACTATGTAGTGAAAATCTTCCGGTTTTTTTTGCTTAACTAGTAGTACTAGTCCACTAAATTATACTATAAAATCATGGATAGTGTCCGGTGATCCTAAGGTCATCTATAATCTTTTTATACGTCAATATTACGTATTTATTTTTTAAAGGAAACTATGTAGTGAAAATCTTCCGGTTTTTTGGGCTTGACTAGTAGTACTAGTCCACTAGATTATACTATAAAATCATGCATATTATCCGGTGACCCTAAGATCAGCTATGACCTTTTCATACCGCAATATTACGTATTTATTTTTTAAAGAAAACTCTGTAGTGAAAATCTTCCGGTTTTTTGGACATGACTAGTAGTACTAATCCACTAGATTATACTGTAAAATCATGGATAGTGTCCGGTTACCCTAAGGTCATCTATAACCTTTTTATACCTCAAAATTACGTTTTTATTTTTTAAAGGGAACTATGTAGTGAAAATCTTCCGGTTTTTTGGGCTTGACTAGTAGTACTAGTCCACTAGATTATACTATAAAATCATTGATGGTGTCCGGTGACCCTATGGTCACTTATGACCTTCTCATACCTCCGAATTGGGTATTTATTTTTTAATGGAAGCTATGTAGTGAATATTTTTCGGTTTTTTGGGTTTGACTAGTAGCCCTACTCTTCCATAGTATACTAAGATCGTAGATAGTATCCGGTGACCCTAAGGTCATCCATGACGTTTTCATACCTCCGAATTACGTATTTATTTTTTAAAAGAAACTATGTAGTGAATATTTTCCGGTTTTTTGGGCTTACTATAAAATCGGAGATCGTGTCCGGTGACCTCGAGCTCTTGAATTGATTAACCACTCAAACCTATTTCAAGCGAGATTGGAAGTACAATTACATTTTGCTTGCATTTCGGTATGTAGTTATGCTTTCTAGACTAATAGCAGCTTTACAATTAAAAGGCCAATGCTTATATCCAATCAAAAATTCAGATGTGAGGTTTCAGAATTAAAAGAGCAAGAATTCGTATTGATAATGAAACAGTATATGGTGAGGTTTTTCATTCAATGTAAGTAATCGTATTCAATATATTACGTGATAATAAATGTTTTCCAACTTTGTTTAAAATCAGATAACCCATTTTTAAGTACCAATCCACCACTCAACATGAAACCTTTGTATCAAGTACAAACATCCCTAGAAGACATGAAATGTCCAAATGGTACTGCACCTGCAAAAACGAAGCCAGAACAATCGGCATGTGTTGTCATTCAGCTGCACTCTGATTATGGCTCGGGGTCTACCGTTTAGATGAAGAAACCAGGTTTCCATCAACCAGTTTCCTCAACTCATTTATTGCAAGACCAGTATTAGAAAAAGAAAGTTCAGATGAGGATCATGAGGAATCAAGTTCAAGTTCTGATGATGAAGATGAGACAAATTCCAAAATAGGGGTAGTATTCCCTCTTCTATTACTCCAATTACACAAACTTATAATTTCGTTCTTTGGAGTTATATATCTATAATAAAACTATTATTTAACTTTTTCATTACGTAATTCGGAGGTATGAAAAGGTCAACAGCTGACAGTAGGGTCACTACATAGATGATCTTAAGGTCACCGGACACTATCCGTGATTTTATATTATAGTGGACTAGTACTACTAGTTCAGCAAAAAAAGGAAGATTTTCACTACATAGTTTCCTTTAAAAAATAAAAACGTAATTTTGAGGTAGGGAAAGGTCATAGATGACCTTAGGGTCACCGGACACTATTCACGATTTTATAGTATACTCTAGTAGATAAGTGTTACTAGTCAAGCCCAAAAAATCGGAAAATTTTCACTGCACAGTTACCTTTAAAAAAAAATAAAGTTATAACACGGTAGCACCAGATATGGGCCTACTCCTTTGTTAGATTACTTCACCAAGGAGAAAGAGAACAACTGTCTTTTACTGCTAGTATCATCGGTACAGAAACAAGTTGCAGATACATTCAAAATGAGTATTTGGAAGAGAAAAATAATATGATAACAGAACTTGTAACGCCTGACCAGTCGCATAATGTACACAAAAGAAGGACTGCTGATATATGTGATGTTATATTCGGATACAACTCGCAAGAGTACTGAGCAACCCCTCCACTGATATTACACTTCTGCCTACTTATTTCGTATGATGTAAAGCTCAAGAACGCTGAAAAGGACTATAGTAGATTCTGATAAGTATTCTTTTAAAATGTATCAAACTTATAGCAAACTGCCAACAACAAAATATGGAGTAGCAAAAAACGTTATTCTTAGTTGTGTTTGCTCTTTAAATCCAATCGATAACGCAAATAAAGAAATTGATGAAGATTCTTAACGACACTCCTCCTTCTTTTTCTCCTCCTAATATCCTCCTCAGTATTTTTCTTTCTCATATATTCATTTTACTTTCTTCCTCCTTATTCAATATCCCTAATTCACTCCATAGAGTGCCGTTAGTCTTACATAAAGAAATATTATTCTGCATTTATCATAAATATTGAATTTTAAATATCAAGTAATTCGAAATATTTTTGGGATTATGTAAAAAATAATCGCTGTAACTCACAAAATCGTTCACAATTTCTTTAACGATAAATTTATCAATCGATTTGTCAATTGAAACTTAAAACGTGTGCCGAATATAAAACAATATACAGAGCGGTTCGTAACTTATAATAAATATGCAAAATTGATAAAACACACTGTATCTCCTATATAAAGGATGTAAGATCCATTAAATAGTGTTATTTCGAACCACATCGATGAGATCATCAACCCTTAACGTACGTCCGTATATCAGTGAAACACCCTGTATTAACATTAGAAAATCTGACGGGGTCGAATTGGCTCCCGGTATTTAGAATCATATCTGAACTGAAATATGTAAAGACTCCACAACTATAATTGTATTATCTGATGATGTTATCAAATAACAATGTTGTCAGCTCTACCGATATTTAGGATTTTGTTTATTTTATGAGTACATTAAAGAGA
This sequence comes from Neocrepidodera transversa, assembly GCA_963243735.1. Lineage (NCBI taxonomy): Eukaryota > Metazoa > Arthropoda > Insecta > Coleoptera > Chrysomelidae > Neocrepidodera > Neocrepidodera transversa. The sequence continues at coordinate 23,935,261 of OY725346.1, forward strand.
TAATCTGATTGATGAGGATAATTAAAATACATTTTAAAATAGTAATAGTAATAATATATTTACCTAAATCAGAATTAAACGCTGTTAAAATCTCCGGATATCCACTTAGAGCACTGTTTTGAGCAGAAAGGCAGTGATGTGGATCCCATATAGCTGGATATCCATTTATATCTGGCGGATAAGCTGGAAAATCTGGACCCTAAAAATGTTTATTATTGAACAATACTTTTTCAAAATTACTGTGAAATATTATAAATTGGTCAGTAAAAATCTTTTTGTCAATAATTCTTACACTAAGACACAAAACTCTTCATTTTTACAACAATTTAACTGTTGGTCAAGGGAACGTCTATGATCAAAAAACAGTATGTCCTGGAAGATGTCTAATTCAGTTTCTTTTGTGGTGGGTTGGTGAATATTAGCCGTCTAGGTGAGTTAGGTTAATGTTAGTGACTAATAAGGCCCACGTTATAAACCCTTCTCCCTGGCCCCATTTAGAACATAATCTTTATGGTCTACACTTATGGTTGTTTTATTTCGGATATGTTAAAATGCCAAGAAAACGAATTTTATGGTATGGTTATCAAAATAGTTAGTGCAACACTGAGAATTCCAAAAAAAACACTACGAAACCTTCTGGTAAAAGTAACAAATTGGCCCTCATTGGATTAACTGAAGTAGGTTTGTCAAATGTTTTAGATGATTTATCTTTATATTGCAGATTGCCCATAACTTTATCGGACAAACTGCAATGTCCGGTAGAATTTATTTTTAGAGGAGAATGTGGAAATGCATTATGTCGAACAATTTCACCTATGATTTTGATGAACGGAGTCAGACAAAAGCCGGAATGGTCTATGCATCTGCCACCAGGTTCATCCTCATATGATCCCTAAAACAAGCATCATCACTTAGGTGTTTGTACAAATTACCGGGCAAAGTTCTTCTAATCTTCGATGTGGCATCTAGATTACACCATCGTTGAGGTTACAGAAAAAAATGAAGTGGTATTATTGTATTTACAAAGCAATACCACTCACATGTTTCAGTCTATTTTAGTCCTTCTGGGGTGTGTTGCTTTTTTGAACAAATAAACCGAACAGTACAATTAATAAAACTACCTTGAACTGATATTTTCTGAAGCGGCTAGTCCAAGCAACATAATGGCTGGTTTTCGAGCAACGGGTATATATCCATATGACCCAAATATCATTCTGGATGTAACCTTTGTACCGTCCAAATTTACAGCCAGGAAAATAATAAAAATGAAATCTAAGAAAGTTCTACAACTAAGGATGATGTAACTACGGTACTGTTCGAAGAACAAAATGATCAACGATCAAAAACAGAAAAATATTAAAATGTGAAAAATATCAAGAAAGTGGGCCAAAATTGTTCTGCCATTTCTGCAAAGAGGATATGGGACTTTATAATAATATATCTCAGATATATTATTGAGAAATTCGTGTGCCTTTCTCTTGAAATGCATGAGTAGAACAATCCAACCTCTTTTCTTAGGGCACAACTGTTTTGTTGTAATAGCCAGCTCGTCATTTTAAGAAGACTGTAAACTGGAATAACTCAGTTAGTGTTTTATTAAAGCAATTTCATATTTAGTTTTTATGCTGCAATTCTTATCTACTTTTAGCCAACCTTTCCCAATATTCATTTTTATGTAAGGATATTACTTGGAATTTCCTTGAGCCTTATTAAGTCCAATCCGTGGTCCTTGTTTAGATGAGTGATACTAAATAAGACTCTTTACCAAGTCGTGGTTATTATATAATTCGAATAATACTTATATTACGTTTTATTGTATCCTGACTAAAGTTTAAATGTCCAGATGGAATTTGTAGCCCAAAAAAGTAAAATGTACAATTCAATGTATTTTTTATGAGAACTAAACTTAAGTGTATGTTCATGAATTAGTTAAAATTCAAAATTGTTTAAATTTAGATAAACTTGAATAATTTTAAAAATATTAAAAAAATTTTTTTACAAAATTTGTTTACATGTTATAACAGAGGTAGAGCAGGTAGTCCCAAGCGCCGTGCCGTTGTCAGAGGGAGCCAAAATTTAAATTTTTGGCTCTTCAAAACTTATTTGGAATATTGGAAACGATAAAATTAAAAAAATACTCAAAACGTGCACCTTTACTGAAAGTACAGCATTCTGGTAAAAAAACTCGTCTCATCCCCGTTCAAATATTTCTATATTCTTCAATAATCCTCTATTTTAATATCTCGATGTTATTTAGTTGAAATTGGCCATGAATCACCTCTATAACTTTTAAAATAGTTAATAGATCATTAGCACCTAGGATGGATAAAAAAAATTAAAAATGAAAATAAAAAATCTGATGTGGCCAGCACATAACCTCTCGCCATTTTTGAATCAAAAATCTACAGGTAACACAAAAAAGTATGAAAAAAAAATTACTTTTTTGTAAATCTGGCAACAATGGCCAAAGTTTTGAAAACTTTAATAATACGAAAATAAACTGTAGTGTATACAAAATAAATGTGTAAAACTTTATTGCCTTTTTGTATAGTAATGACGTCTTCACTCGTAGCAACTGCCACTTCCGGTTGTCCGATTGGCACCAAAATCTAATCAGATCTAATCTAGGGTATCAGAATCCTGTTTGCAAAATTTCAAATGTTTTCATTCAGTAGTTTTTGAGTTATCGTTACTACAACATCCATCCAAACACACACACACACACTAACACACACTAACACACACACAGACATCATCGCGAAAATATCAAAATCGTATTCTAGGGACCCCAAAACGTGTTTATCCATTGGAAACTCACTACCCAATTTTTAGCATGATTCCTATACCTCTCTTATCTGAATGGCGAGAGGTAAAAAGGCCTCTTAACAAGTGACATTTGACAGTTGACTCTTAGGTGATTGAAGTCGTAGAATCCAAATATGTAGAAATGTACCGTGTGTTCTATTTGAATTTCCAATTTTCATGTCATTTCCATATTTACATATTTGCATATAGAAATTTCAAAAAATTACGACAAATAGAAAAAGGTATTAACAATAAGAAAAAAATATTACAGAATCATAGGATTTCCACATTTTCAAGAAAAAAATAATGTTGACAAAAAGTGCACTTTTGCTAGTTCTCAGCCACCAAATTCTAGTTCGTATACCGATTCTCGGCTACCTACCCAACATTGATGCCTTTTTTCGGCCATGGATCTTATGTTCCCCATCAATATGATCGATATTAGGCGATTTCTCGAATGAACAGCTCACACAACATATTTCTTGAGTTCATTGAAAGAAAACCGTAGACAAAAACAAAAATATAGAAAAAAACATTAATACAAACGTCAAAAATAAAATACATCAATACAAACGTCAAAAATAAAATACTCCTTAAAACAAAAGGACGGAATTACAATTTACGAACAGCTACAATTTTTGGATATATAATCCATTTTGGCAGCATCAGAATAAGGGAGAGAAGAAATATTGGTACATCGTAGGTGATACCACCTTATACAGCGGTCTCAGCCAATATTTTTCTCTTCCTCATTTTTGCTTTGGCTTCCCAGGTTTTGATGTGGATTTCAATTTTGATTTCCGTTCAGCAATTTTCTTCCTCCTAACCACTCTAATTTTCTGCAACTTCGCTTCTCTTTCTGGCTTCAAAGTTGCACTGATCTTGCATCTATTTTCTATTTCTGAGGTTTTTTCGATTTCTCTTCCTCATTAAGCTTACTTATGCTTAATTCGGATACGCTATTTCACTATTTCTTAGAGAAAATAGCTATTGGGAATTTTTTGTCCCCCTTCTACTCCCAGTATTGGATCAGGTCCAAATGTCCATTTTTTATCTACGATTCTTCTGTGAAGCATATCTTGAATGATCGATCTTGGAACTCCGTTTAGTCGACAGGTTGCTGAAATACCCAATCCTGTGCTTATTAATATCTTTAAGGGTCTTTATCAAAGCACCTTCATCATACCTTAAAAGGTGCTTTTTTGATCTAGATCTCATTAATTCATTTTTCTTTTTTGCTATTTTATTGACTGGTGCCATCTGAAAACAAAGAAGTTGCGTACCTACCCATTGAGGCTTCAATTCTTCTTCACAATTCTTTTCAAAGCAAAATTTGTTGAAATTCAATAAAATAAAGTGAAAAATAGATAGTAATTCCTGATATGATAGGCTGGCCGACAATAGGCGTTTTCGAAGCTAGTTGTTGACCGCAAATATTTTATAGAAAAAGGTGCTGGTCGACAACTGGCACACACTATACCATTTCTCGGCCATATGCAAGCAATGGGGAGTTCAACTTGAAATATTAGTCCATCTTTTTCTTCATTATTTGAGAAAAAAATGAATTTCTTTTTATGAAAAAATCGTCTTTTCAGCTTTTTACCTCTCGCCCTTCAGATAAGAGAGGTATAGGAATCATGCTAAAAATTGGGTAGTGAGTTTTCATTGAATAAATACGTTTTAGGGTCCCTAGAATACGATTTTAATATTTTCGCGATGATGTCTGTGTGTGTGTTAGTGTGTGTGTGTGTGTGTGTTAGTGTGTTAGTGTGTGTGTGTGTTTGGATGGATGTTGTAGTAACGATAACTCAAAAACTACTGAATAAAAATATTTGAAATTTTGCATACAGGATTCTGATACCCTAGATTAGATCTGATTAGATTTTGGTGCCAATCGCACAACCGGAAGTGGCAGTTGTTATGGGTGATGACGCCATTATTATACAAAACGGCAATAAAGTTTTACACATATATTTTGTATACCCTTTAGTTTATTTTCATCTCATTAAAATTTTCGAAACTTTTGCCATTGTTGCCAGATTTACAAAAAAAAAAATTTTTTTCATACTTTTTTGTGTCAACCTGTAAATTTTTGATTCTAAAATGGCGAGAGGTCATGTGCTGGCCACATCAGATTTTTTCTTTAATTTAACATGAAAAAATTGATATTTAAAAATTACTGCATCTATGCAACTTGTAGTGCACCTACATCACTTATGGGCAATAGCTGCAGCATAATATTAACATGGGCCAGTTTCTCTAAATAAAACTGACGTTTTCAAATATAGATGATGTTTGCTTATAAAGTGTCGTTTGGTCAATATGTTTTTAATTGTGTTTACTTTTACCTTTGTTTACGTATCTTTACAAATACAAATAAATACGGAAACCGAACTTAACTCTTTTAATTTTGGTGACCGGAAACTGGCTACAGTATCAACTTCCATAGGAACTCCAAAATGGACAGAACAATAAATGTCTATAGCATTGGGCCTTGTCACCCCTCAATTTAAAGAAAAAACCATTTATTTATAGTTTTTTTTCGCAATAAAATGGTAGTTCAACACATATACAGGGGTATCCCAGGACTGATGGGAAAAAAGTCGGGAGGGTATAGCTTGAGTTAAATAATGTTAGTATACTTCATATATAATCTTTTTTAACAAGGGCCATCGTTTTCGAATTATGGGCCTAAAAAATGGGATTTTTAAATTGGTTTTTTATTTTTTATTTTCATACTGTTTATTCGATCTTTATAAAATTTTCTGTTATGTTATATCCTCCCTAAGTTGGAATCATATGGAAAACTTTTTTATTATTAAGTTTAGGAAAAAACGTTATTCTTTATAAAAAGTTCTGCATTATCTAAAACCTAGAATACAGTCATCAAATATCAAATTTGTTCAGTGGTATACGAGGTTTGTCAAAAAATATGAGTTTTACTCAAGAGTAAAGTACCTTTAAATTTGACAATATTAAAAAAATGTTACTAAAAAAAGTTGATCAGAATTAAAAATTACGTTTAAATATGCAAGTACATTCATTTAAATTAAAACTTCAGGTTATTTTATTTTTTACCAATATTTCTATTTTGAATGAACATTTATGTCTTGTGATTACGAAACACATGATAACCTTTTAGTTTTTCGATGTTTTCTAATAATTTTGCATATTTCAAATATTTAAACGTAATTTTTAATTCTGATCCACTTTTTTTAGTAACATTTTTCGATATTGTCAAATTTAACGTTACTTTACTCTTGAATGCAGAACTTTTTATGAAGAATAACTTTTTTTCCTAAAATTAATAATAAAAAAGTTTTCCATATGATTCCAACTTAGGGGGGCATACTGTATATTTTATACGTGTAAACAGATTCACAGTATTGCCTTAAAGACAGGAACGTACTAGTCGTAATAGTTAGGCATCCAAAATTTTTGTATCGATGACACACCCTGTATAAAAATTTAAAAAATAGCTTCCTCATACCTTGACCTAACAGAAAGATACTCTTGTTGGAATTCAATAAAATTAGCCGTTTGGCTGATATTTGCATTTATTTACATACCAATTCGCGCGCATTCGCCATTTTTTGTAAGGATAATCCCAGATAACGAAGTAAAACTAATTTAATAATGCAATGCCCAAGATTCACCTAATGTAGTAGAAATTAACAATTTAGCGATAGTAGAAGGTAACAACATTAACAAGTCATTAATTTGAATGTTGGTAAAAACGTTTTAATTTTTTTTTTATAAATTTCATCAAGTGGGCTTAGGAATAGCTGTCAATCGTCTCAGTACTTGTCAATAATAATTAATATCTAAATTAGGTCACAATTGCAGATTTCACTTTTATTGAGTATGCATATGCATTTAATGTATGGATTAGCTTCCAGAAACTGTTTAGAGGCCAGAAGGCTTTATGCTGAAAATTTTAGAAACAGAGCATTGCCAGAAAGACGAATGTTTGAGTGTGTCGATCTCAGGTTACGATAGACAGGTAAGAGTAGGTAAATTAATTTATTTTGCATGTTGTACAAAAATAAATTTATAACTTTAGGAAGTTTTTTGGCAAAAAGAGGTGGCGAAGGTCCAGTACGAAATATACGTACTGTGGCAGTTAAAGAAGGTTTATTAAATGCAGTTGATAACGATCCATCACACAAGTGTACGAAAACTGTCAAAAGAACATAACGTTACAAAATCAGTTGTACATCGCATTTTAAAAGAGCAACTATTGTATTCTTTTCATGTACAAAAAGTACATAGTATGACAGCAGCCGATTATCTCGCACGACTTGATTATGTTCAGTGGTTCCTGCAACAACAACAAGTAGACAATACATTTATTAGTAATGTTATTTTCACGGACGAATCCGGTTTCACCAGAGATCGAGTCATTAATTCTCATAATTTGCACTTCCAAACAAAGAACCAACATAGATTTATAGTAAATATTTGGCAGGAATAGTGGTAAATCATTTAATAGGGCCATACTTTATTGACTGTACTCTGACTGGCCAAAAATATTTGGATTTTTTGCAAAATTTGTTTTGGAAACTGTTTGATGATTTGCTACTACAAACTCGTAGGAATTTATGGTTGATGCATGATGGTGCCCCTCCTCATTTCAATTTTCTCAAAATCAGTTGTGAATCGCAATTTAAAATAGCAACTATTGTATCGTTTTCACGTACAAAAAGTACATAGTATGACAGCAGCCGATTATCCCGCACGACTTGAGTATGCACAGTGGTTCCTGCAACAACAACAAGTAGACAATACATTTATTAGTAATATTTTCGGTTTCACCAGAGATGGGGTCATTAATTCTCATAATTTGCACTTATGGGATGATGGTAAACCACATGGCATTATCCAAACAAAGAACCAACATAGGTTTATAATAAATGTTTGGGCAGGAATAGTGGGAAATCATTTGCCACTACAAACACGTAGGAATTTATGGTTGATGCATAATGGTGGCCCTCCTCATTTCAATTTAGTTGTACGGCAATATTTAAATACAAGGTTTCCTAATAGATGGACTGGTCGGGGAGGTACGTTTGGATGGCCACCGCGATCACCAGATGTCAATCCTATGGATTCCTTTTTGTGGGGTTATCTTAAAGATTTAGTATATGCAACACCTGTGCAAACAATATAAGGTGTAATAGACAGAATTGTTTTTCATTGCAGTGATATTTGCAATAATCCGGGATTGCTTTTTAAGGTGCAAAAAAACAACATTCGTAGACTTAGGAAGTGCGTGGACTTGGGAGGAGCTCATATTGAACATATATTAAATAATTTTATTTTAACTAAACAACTAATTCCGTTCTTTAGTTCTACTTCATTAGGTGAATCTTGGGCATTGAATTAAATTAGTTTTACTTCCTTATCTGGGCTTACTATTACAAAAAATGGCGAATGCTCAAATTGGTATGTATAGTGCATTAATAAAATGCAAATATCAGCCAAACGGCTAATTTTATCGAATTCCGTTAGCTTAAGGAATGAGGAAGCTATTTTTATAAATTTGTATACAGGGTGTGTCATCGATACAAAAATTTTGGATCCTTAACTATTACGACTAGTACGTCCCTGTCTTTAAGGCAATACTATGAATCTGTTTACACGTATAAAATAAACATACATGTACATTATTACCATATAGAAATTTTTTTAAAGATCGAATAAACAGTACGAAAATAAAAAATAAAAAGCGAATTTAAAAATCCATTTTTGAAGGCCCATGATTCGAAAACGTGTGACAAAAAGTTTATATGAAGTAGTAACATTATTTTAGCTCAAGCTATGCCTTCCCGACTTTTTTCCTATTAGTCCCGGGACACCCTGTAGATACCCCCTACAGATCTAGAAAAAATTGACTTGAACTTACTATTGAACAAGTATATCCTTCTACTTTTTACCTCTCGCACTTCAGATAAGAGAGGTATAGGAATCATGCTAAAAATTGCGTAGTGAGTTTTCAATGAATAAACACGTTTTAGGATCCCTAGACTACGATTTTAATATTTTCACGATGATGTCTGTGTGTGTGTGTTAGTATGTGTGTGTGTTTGTTAGTGAGTGTGTGTGTGTGTTAGTGAGTGTGTGTTAGTGTGTGTGTTAGTGTGTTAGGATGGATGTTGTAGTAACGATAAATTAAAAACTACTGAATAAAAAAATTTGAAATTTTGCAAACAGGATTTTGATATCCTAGATTAGATTTGATTAGATTTTGGTGTCCATCGGACAACCAGATGACGTCATTACTAAACAAAATGGCAATAAAATTTTACATATATATTTTGTATACACTATAGTTTATTTTCGTCTCATTAAAATTTTCAAAAATTTTGCAATTGTTGCCAGATTTACAATACAATTTTTTTCATACTTTTTTGTGTTAACGTGTAAATTTTTGATTCAAAAATGGTGAGAGGTCATGTGCTGGCCACATCAGATTTTTTTAAATTGATCAACACACCAACATTCACGGTTTAAGAGATATGTGCAATTTTATGTGGCACTGCTCATCAATGGCGCGTTCACCATTTTTTAAAAATCTGATGTGGCCAGCACATGACCTCTCGCCATTTTTGAATCATAATTTACAGGTTGACACAAAAAAGTATGAAAAAAAATTATATTTTTGTAAATCTGGCAACAATGGCAAAAGTTTAGAAAATTTTAATGAGATGAAAATAAACTGTAGGGTATACAAAATATATATGTAAAACTTTATTGCCGTTATGTATAATAATGGCGTCATCACCCATAGCAACTGCCACTTCCGGTTGTGCGATTGGCACCAAAATCTAACCAGATCTAATCTAGGATATCAGAATCCTGTATGCAAAATTTCAAATTTTTTTTATTCAGTAGTTTTTGAGTTATCGTTACTACAACATTCATCCAAACACACACACACACACACACTAACACACACGCACACACACTAACACACACACACAGACATCATCGCGAAAATATTAAAATCGTATTCTAGGGACCCCAAAACGTATTTATCCATTGAAAACTCACTACCCAATTTTTAGCATGATTCCTATACCTCTCTTATCTGAAGGGCGAGAGGTAAAAATACTTACGATTAAAGGAAACATCTCGTATTACTATTAAATTATTAATAAATCAGGACAGTCTACATTTAGATTAATGATTAATAAACTTGTACACTTTTTATAAGTTTTATTTATTTACTAGTTTTATTTACAATAGTGATGTAAGAAAAATTGATTGAAAATGAATAGGAATATCTTATTCAACAAAAGTAAAAATACGAAAACAACAATAAAAACATTAAAAAAGATATTCGATGTAAGAATGAAATTTCACATTTTCTAGTTTTCCCACAAATATTAGTCATTTACAGCAAGTCAGCAGTAATAACAACTTCCTAAAATAATTTTTGAATGTGACTCGTATTTGTAATATTTTAATTAAAAAAAAAACATTATTCTAAGTAGGCCACTGTCAATTCACTTTAAATTCATGTCAATATTTGTTGTATGTATGTCGACACTTGAGAGGGTGGGAAAGAAAAAAATAATTTGTTGTCACATTATTTATTTTAATTTCAAAAAGGGAATAATTTACTTTTCTCCACGACCATTACTGAATGTATGAATTCTGAAATCATTTTTAATAATAGAATGTAAACATTCACACTCTAGAGTCTGAATATTTATTCTATAATACTTGCCTCTTATGCATTTTGCATGTATTTTCATTCTTTATCAAGGCAAAGAATGGATTTTCTGTAATCGAAATAAACAATATATGGATTGCCCTGGATTTCAAAAGTGTCACTGTCAGATACAAAATGGCGACGGTAATAATTATTTTCAAACAAGTTTTAATTTAAACAAAATAATGAGTGAAAAATCTAGTGAAGTAGATATAGAATTTAATAATATCTGAAATTGCAAATTATGAAAAAACACCAATGCACCAGATTTTAATATCGGTAAGTGTACTACAGCACTATAAATATTAATACAATGTAATACAAATATGTCAACAAATAACTTGTGTTCAGATTTAATTTAATTTTGATTTATACTTTTTGATCGTGGAGAAAATATAGTCTGTTACTCGCTCAGAATGAAATTATTCGACACTCGTGGTTCCTCACACTCGCTTTCGCTCGCGTTCGGAATTTTCCACTCGTGTTGAATTTTTCATTCTAACCTTGTTACAGAATCTACTATTATGTAGTATGCTGATTGTACATGACGTTTGGAATGGCGAACGGTAATTCCACCCTTGCTAGAAGGCTTTATTCGTAACGTTATCCAAATCGAAAGTTACCAAATAGAAGAAGTTTTTAACGCGTAGATCGGAGAAACAGGAACGTTTAGCTTAATGTGGTAATTTTATAAACGGATTCTTGACATGGGTAATTACATTTTAGGATTATTTTTAGGTGGTGAAGTATAAGAAACGTACGAATAGAATTGTTAAAGAACAACTGTTGCATCCTTTTCATATTCAAAAAGTTCATGCTATGACAACGGGAAGACCGACATTTCATACAAAATGTATTATTTACAGATGAATCAGGTTTTACTAGGGACGGTATAATTAATTCCCATAACCCACATCTGTGGGATGATGAAAATCCCCACGGCATGATTCAGACTAAAAACCAAAGCAGGTTCTAGTCAACGACTGGGCAGGTATTATAGCCAACTACTTAATTGGCCCGTATATCCTCAATGATCGTTTAAATGGACAGTCTTATTTACAATTTTTAACAGAATAATCTGCAAATGTTATTAGAAGATATGTACCTATACAAAAGCATCAACGTAGGTGGTTTATGCACGATGGGGCACCCCCTCACTGCAGTCTTTGTTGTACTAAACAATATTTTTCCAAATAAGTGGATAGGAAGGGGTGGGCCATTTCATTTTCATTTATGGGGCTATCTTAAAAGTTTATTTTACAGAACACCTGTAAATACAAGAAACGAATTAATTGATAGGATACGTTTTCACTGCGAAAACATACGACATAATCCTGGAATGTTATACCAAGTGCAAAGATCTAATCTTAAAAGACTTAGAAAATGTGTGGAATTAAGGGGAGCCCATATTGAAACTTTTTTGTAATTTTATTTTACTGTTTGGCATTTTTTTATTATCGTTAATTATTTCGTTACTTCTTACTTTGATGTGTTCTAATGAAATTCTGTAGCTTTGTTAAAATTTGAAAGTATTTTTTGGAAAACTGGAAAATGTGAAATTTCATTCTTACATCGAATATCTTTTTTCAGGTTTTTATTGTTGTTTTCGTATTTTTACTTTTGTTGAATTAAGATGTTCCTATTCGTTTTCATTAAATTTGTCTTACATCACTATTGTAAATAAAACTTGTAAATAAATAAAATTTATAAAATGTGTACAAGTTAATTAAACTAAATGTAGACTCCTGATTTATTAATAATTTAATAGTAATCGTAAGTATTTTTTAAAAAATGGTGAACGCGCAATTGATGTGCAGTGCCACATAAAATTGCACATAACTCTTAAACCGTTATTTTTATCGAGTTGTCACAAGAGGACGTTTTTCTTTTAAAGATGTTTGTGGAATTAAGCTGTTATATTTAGAAGTGAAAAAAATGATAGATAAAAAAATGTGCCTCATTAACCATTGAACTTAGTCCGTACCTAACTTCACAAGGGTAGTGCAGATTTGTTTATAACCACATCTCCAACGACTCATTCATAACTTACTATTTGTTTACACGCCAACATTAAACGTGGTCAGGTGAGATGAGAGGAAAGGGGAAGGTAGGAGTGGGGATGTACCGGAGTGAGTATGACGTCGCATTTAAAAGTATATATATAATAGGCGTAACGGTAAAGGGTAAATTTCTTCGATATGGCGAAAATTAATACTTAAAATTAAAGACAACGAAAAATTAATCTCTTGCTAGAGAATAAACAGGAATTACATAAAAAGTAATAATAAAATACGTTGTGTTTTTTTGAGTGAGGCATGCATCATGCTACAAAAGTATTCGCGTGAATAAGTGACAACTTACTCTAGATTGTGGGAATGGACCGCCACTACGCAGTGCTCGCGGTCCTCCTATGCGCGGTTGGCACTACTGTTTTAATCACTGTCAAAACGCCATTCGCAAGATCGCAAGGTTATCTTTGATGGTAGTGGTGTTTACCTTAGATCATATATGCAGCGCTGGATACGGCACCATGTATTTTATTTCTTTATTTATTTACTGTTCAAACAGGTTGTCACCCAACTATAGAACAGATCTACGAACAGTATAAAATACATACAGAAATACATACATATCCAGGAGTACACATTAGCAAATTAAAAAAAAAAATATAAAAAAGAAATAACAATTAACAATTAGCTTCCCAAGAAGTACGTCTTTATGGCCGAAATACTAGTATTAAAGCTGGTAATTCACTATGTTGCTCATTGAGCACATTTTATGTAAGGGAGAAAATTTTAAAATACTAGTTCGGGGAGTGGGAAGGTAAAAAGTTTGACATGTTCTGGATGTTATTCTTGGAACAATAGAAGAGTGGTGTAATGTTGACAGCATACTCTGAGTCGGGTACTGATTTGTCATTGGTCAAACTATGTCGATACTGATTTCTCATTGGTCAAACTACGTCGAAATTTGAAAACGATCAATCACTGACTGAGTACGCTAGGCCCCCCCTGGCCCTACCAAACAAGTAACCTACATGCCGCATCTAGCGTAGCGTATATAATCCAAGGTGTTTACTGTTTTTGTTGTAAAGTAGATGAAGTGATGATTTAAGTTGTTGTTGGTCTGTTTGATGAACGAATAACCTTGTTGTCCATAAGGAAACAAAATGAGAGGGGAAAGAGCTGATGGAAACCCGGGAATGTGCCAGTTATGTCGAAAGAGAATCATATTCGCATCCAAATGATTTCCAATAAAAAGATCACCTAATTGGCGCTTTCCCGTGCATGTTCGGGGTGTATTTGGACTAGGCAGTGGTGCTATCCAGGATTACTGGAGGCTGAGGTTTGCATACTGTTGGAGGGGGACTGTACAATCAGTCCCTGGGCGACAAATATTTAAATCCGCCACTGTCTAAAAGGGAATAATCACACATCAATATTTACGGGAAATCTGAAAGAACTTGTATATGTATACCTAATATTCATCTATTTTTTATCAAGTTATCTTTAATTGACGGGATATTTTCAGTGAGAAATAAATTGTAAAATAATTTTTTTTCTCAAAGACATGTACCAACGCCCATGGTTCGGAAATGTAACCTTAAATAAATTTACTTATAAAACAATAAAAATTAATTTAAATAGTCCAATTTTTTGCTCACTTGACCTGTTTAACCACATTCATCTAACGTAAAGTCTATAAATCACTAATGAACTCCAAAAACACTAAATATTCGAATATTCCAAATGACATATAAGTAATGACATTTAATGCAAGATGGGCTTAATATTTTACTATTAAATTTACAAATCCGTCATTTTGAAAGAAATCCTAGTGCACACAGTTGCCAAATGGCAAATTAAATTATATATGAATTGACAAACTAAACTAAATATAGTAATGTATTACTGTTATGGATTTTTAAATTTGTCACTGGTAGCATCAATTTAAAAATGAAACTTTTATAAATTTAAAACAATCATTTAAGCAACTTAAAGTGTCTTTCTGATCCTTTATTGAACTATACTTTAGTAAATACTGAAAATTAAAAATAAGTTTGGCAACAATGAACGATCATTGTGACTTTATACCTCTCGGTGGTTTAGACTGTGAGGTGTTGTTGGCGTCCAGAATTTTGTAAACAATGATATCTCTATTTTTATTTATCTATATTTATAACGCTATTAAGTGCGCATTTATGGTGTTTATAAATGGTTAATTTTTGATTTATTTCAAATAAGTAGTTTAATAATAAAAACCGTTTTTAATTTTTAACTTTGGAGCCCTATAATTCGTTAACGAAGGGCGTAAGGGACAAATTTTATATTAAGTACCATCATTAATTTTAGCCCCTCTATCATCTCCCAAGTTTTTAAACATCCTTTAAATAAATGTTGATTTTTATACAGGGTGTTATTGAAATACATGTACATATTAAAACAAGTAAATAGTTGCACTGTCCTTGAATGTAGAAAACTATTATTTTGGAAAAATAGCTGTAATTAAAGGGGATATATATTTTTTAATTAATAGCGAAACAAAACGCATGTCCTGTTGAGGAAGATTACTAAATATATTGTATTTAAAGAAAGAAAAAACAGTACGTACTTTCAAGTAAGTAATAAAAGACTAGAAAAATATATTTTTCTTTGGTCAATTAAAAATACATGTCGAGCGCTTTCGGCAAAACAATGTCATCATCAGGACAAAAAGTCTAAGAAACCAACTTGAGAGCAAATAGAAGGGTTAATGAAAATATTACAATTTAGTTAGATGAGAAGTAAAGATGTTCCACAAACAATATTAATTAAATCAATATTAACAATATTGTTTTTTCTTACGACCACCTATGAAAACTACAAATAGCACAACTGTTTTGATATTTGGAAAGTGTCTCATATCAACATACACGCATACCAGCCGTGTGTTATAATACCGCGCTGCGTGTTATTATAACGCACGTTTGAATGAACTATCAAAAACAGGACGAAATATGCTACTTATGTACATACATAATAAATTTTACTTACCATTTTAAAACCGATCTAATAGTTGCTTGTTATTTTCCTACGACCACCTAATAACTAAAATGTTTTGAAATATTATTTTAAGGTTATAACTGTCCATATGAATTATGAAACAACTTCAGTGTGAACGAATGTATGCAACACATAAGACGTTTGGGTATTGTGTATTGCATACCCGATTCTTAAATTTATTAATAGTTTGTAATTCAAAATTCATTTTAGGTTTAAAATTGCAAATTTTACAAGTTATTAAAGTAAAAAATGTATAAAAATTATTTAAAATGTTTTTTTTTTAATTGGCTTGGTGCTAAGGTAATTTTTTTATAAAAGTGAAATATAATAAAGTAGGCTTATGTCAAAATTTTAAAGAAATTACTGTTTCTATGTTTTGTGAATTCTGAATTGAATAATTAGGTACTTTTATAATAGATATTTTTAAAGTTTAAATTATTCTACTTTATAGCAAATAAACAAAAAATTTAAATTTTGATTTCTTACAAAAAAAACTGAAATTGATAGTGATAGCGAATGTGAATGTACACCACCAGAAATAATCGTGTCATATGAGAAAACCAAATAGACTATTCTTAAAATATTGTTGGTCGTAGGAAAAATAGTGTACAAAACTCGTGGGAAAGTGGATTTCATGCACTCGTTACGTTCCGCGCGAAAAATGCCACTTTCCTCACTCTTATGTAATATACTATTCTACGGCCAAGGCCTTAAAGGTGAAACAACATTGATAATAGTATCATTAATTTCAAAGAAAAATATTTTTTTCAATGATACTGTAATGTTCCAAGGGGTTCAAATAAAACAAGGTATACAATTGAACCCTATATATTACCCATAACCACAGACAAGCAAATAGCGACTAACTGTATTCGGATCAGTTTTTAGTGTGCCCTTCCTTATCAGTAACACAAAGAAAAAACCTAACACGTAGAATTAAATTCTCTAATACAGAGTGATTCTTTTAACTGAACATATATAAATATATTACAATATCCTCCCCTTTAAATCTGAAAATAATTTACTATTTAAATCTCTATTTGTAAACGATTAGGTTTTTTTCTAATTCGATTTGCTTTTCTTAAACTGTTAGATTCTAAATTGTTTTCAGATTGATTTTTAGGAGTAGAAAGTTCTTTATCAGCGTTAACATCATCACAATCATTGCTTATATCATTTACAATTTTGTCACTATTTTCCCGCTTTTCTTCCTCATTATTTTCGTCACTAGTATCTTGCACTTCACTACGAGGCGCAAAAACACAACTTTCGCGTTGAGGTGAAGTAACTATATCTAAATTACCAAATTCTAATATTTGGTTTAGATGCCGGTGCCAGGTTGTGTTTAATTCCGGAACAAAAATGATGTAAGTTCGCGGACCTATTTTCTTTTTAATCACACCTTTGATCCAATTTGTTTTTAACCCCCTGTAATCCCTAACCAGCACCAACTCATTTTTCTGAAAAGTTTTGTCTCTGTTACCTCTATAATATTTTTTTTGTGATTTTAAACTATTTGAAACATTTTTAGATAAACTATTGTTCTTTTCTATAAGAGACTGCCGCTCTGGAATTAACAAATCCAACTTACTTCTCAAATTTCTACCTATCATTAATTTGGCAGGGGTAATCCCCGTCGAACAATGCGGTGTATTTCTATATTCCATTAAAAATCTATTAGTTAACAAATCTAAATCATTTGCACTGTATCCTGATTTTAAAGACTTAATTAAACTATTTTTTATCGTTTTTACAAAATTTTCAGCCGCACCATTCGTCGCAGGATGATATGGAGGACTGTGTCTACAGTTAGTCGCTATTTGCTTGTCTGTTGTTATGGGTAATATATAGGGTTCAATTGTATACCTTGTTTTATTTGAACCCCTTGGAACATTACAGATACTATTGTCAATGTTTTCTCATAGTATCATTGTGTTCAAAAAATATATTTTTTTCAATGATACTATTGTCAATGTTGTCTCACCTGAAGGCAACTTTAATATTGTTAATATTGATTTGATCCATCTTGTTTATGGAACATCTTTATTTCTCATCTAATTAAAATGCAATACTTTCATTAACCCATCTATTTGCCCTCTAGTTGGTTTTTTAGACTTTTTATCCTGATGATGGCATTGTTTTGCCGAAAGCGTTCGACATGTGTTTTTAATTGACCAAAGAAAATATACTTATATTTTTCTACTCTTTTATTAAACACTTGAAAGTACATACTGCCTTTTGTTTCTTTAACAATAAGTGTGTACGCACCAACACGTAACCTTTTGTTAGATTCAAAATATTGTATTTAATTTAACTATGTCAATGTACTGAATTTAGTATAATAAGTTTAGATCATTAATAACCTGTTGCCAGGGCGTTAAAAAATATTCATTTTTATTTTTTTAAATTCGTAATTTTTACGTCACAATTTACAAACAGCATTTCAAATGGTTATAGTGGTATCAACAATTTTATTCTATTTTTATGAATATTATTTTTATTTCCATTATAAGAATGGTATCTAATTTAAATCACCATTTACATTTTATCTATCTACAATTATGTCAGACAAAAGCGTTACTCAGCTAATGTGAATTTGATTTTTATGGTAAATATTCTTGTATAGCTTCTTACTAATTGAACATATTTTAAAAAAAATAAGTAAATATTTAAATCATAAATGTTTATATGATCTTTAATTACTTTGGTATATTTTTTGTAGTCTGATTTTGACGGATTTATCATTTGATAAAAAAGTTTATTAAAAATTGTATAAAAAACTTACCATAACCTTCTACAAAACTTATATTTTTTACATTATTAGCAAACACCATGTATGTCAATAAAATTATTATTTCGGAACAAATCTATCAAATTGCAAGAAAATATATTTAATTTTTTTTAACTAAAATAGAGCTCACGGTAAAGATATTCTTCAAAATGTATTACAAAATAATTTACAACTAAAAATCTTACGTTGCTTGAGTCCCATGGACTTCGGTCGTTAGAAAATGACATTTTCATTACAACCACTTATTATATAACTTCTATATCATGTAAAAAATCACTTAATATGTTTACAACTTCTCACTGATACGTCAAAACCAACGACTAAACAAGCACAATATTATTTCTAATAATTCAAAAAACACCCTTTCCTCTATAAACGCAGTCCTTTGTATTCCTTACTTCTAAGAGCAAAATACCCTATTGGACAGGAAGGTAATAATAGGGTGGTTTTTACAAGGGTCGTAGCCAATAGCCAGTTTTCAACATGTTACAGTGTAAGATTTTGGAATTTGGATTTAAACTAAGGAGTAGATAGAGGACAGTTTTGATTAAAAGGGAAGTATTGACTTTTCAGCAGGTTTGCGAAACTGAGTTTGGTTATGAGAAATTGAGTTTTTTAAAAAAAAGCAAATTTTTGTGCTAGATATTTATATCGATATAATAGGATTTATTAAAATAAAAAAGTTATCCTTGTTTAACAAATTAATTGATGATTATAATGAATCTTTAACAATTATATGGCAAAATAAAAAAAAAACTTTAAAAATTAAGTGAGATGTCCGGTTACAATACAAATTAAAAATCTGGAAAACTATATCACATTTCAAGGTACTATAAGTCAAATAAATTTAGATATTCTTATCAACTATTTTTAATTTTTAGGAACCCAAATTTTCTAAATCAAAATTAATTTTCGCCATACATCTTAAATCAAAATCCTTAAAATTTTATCAACAATATTTATACCTTCTTACATAAAGCTTGTTCCCCTATGTCACAAAATAATAATCCAAACAATGGCCAGTTCAACAAAAATATAACTTCACGTTTATTCATTATTAATGTTAGAATTAATCATATAAAACCCACTGAGTTTAATTATCTACCCTAGTTTGAGCTATATTTTTGAATTAATTAATTAAAAAATTCAGATTTCTAATTATTTGAATATGTTACTCTTACGATCGTGACGTCAAATATGTGCAATGAAGTTATCATCGAGCCATTAACTGTAAACGTGTAAAGAAGAGAATACGAATAAAAAACAGCTGTTAAATATCACTTATACAGACAAAGATAATGGTTATTTTTTGATTTATTTTTTTGTGTTACTTACGTAAGTATCTTAATTTGAAATTTACTTAACTATATTTACAGTACAATAAATGTTTTTTCTTTTTAAATTAAATGAAAAATAATTACTCACTATCTTTGTTTCTTGTTTTAGGTTATCACTCACAAATAACACGATGCCCATTCATATAGAAATAGTTTTCAGGGTAATTTTAAACATCCGGCTTGGAAATATTCTTATATAAATGTCCCAATTCAAACTAACCATACACCACTTCTTCTGACTTCATAACACGACTGGTAATAACTATTTTAACTTGACTAAATTAACTATATTTTTATTTTACGTTCTGGGTATACCTATATATCTTCATATCTTGTTTATTTTAACCTTTTTATTCCATGTTTTATTTTTTATTTTAACAAACTTTCTTTTTTAGTTTTTTTTTTATACCAGGATCTTTTTCTCTCCAAAAATCAATAATCCCCCTGGATTCCGTTTCCAATGAAATGCATTTTCTGTGAAATTATTTCAGTGAACCAACCAATTCTTAAATGAAAATGACATCACAGGAAGGAACAATTTATTTCAAAAATTTTGTGATATGAGAGTACTTTATCCAAGATTAAGAAAGAATCCAGCTGTTGAAACGATACTTTATTTTGTTGATAATAAATAATTAATGTGATTAAGCTCAAATCTTTATATTATGGGTTCGTTCCACGAATAGAATTTGAAATATATCAGAAATAGAATATAACATAAAAAAATTTGGACGACAGTCAAATTGATTTTTTTTTTTTTGTAATTAGAAACAATTGACAAAAAAACTATGATATATTTCAAAATCCATCCTTTTTTGTCGGTTTAGAAATTAAACTCAAATCAAACGTTATATTTGTTTATTTTCATAAAAATAGTGTTCCACATTTTTTTTCTTTAAAAAAAAAACTTTGCTTTTCTTGCGGTTGAGGAAAAAGACTTCTTCGTCCAGGTAAAAATAACTGTCCAGAGAAAAAACTTCTTGGCCCAGGTAAAACTAACTGTCCATAGGAAAAACTTCTTGTCCCAGGTAAAACTAACTTTCCAGAGGAAAAACTTTCCAAAGAAAAAAAACTGTCCAGAGGAAAAAACCAAACCCTAAAAGTTCACATAAAGTAAAGATAAGATTAAAATCTTATAAATTACCAGATTTCGTGGGTGGTCCTGTTTTTGAAAAAGAATATAAAACAATGATGGTATTAAAATGAAAACATCAATTGTAGATGAAAATGTGAAAGACAAAAATAATTAAAATTAATTAAATTTTAAGACAGTCTGTAAAAACAAATTAAAAAATAGGTTATCTTTCTGTAAAACGAGACACAGATATCAGATAATTTAGATTGTTGTAAAAAAAATAAGATATGAATAAAAGTAAAAAGCGTCGAAATAATTAATAATGATATCAAAGAATTTTAGTGAATATATAATATAGTATAATAAAAACTTACCCTATAAGATGAGGGGGAGAAAAAAAATCTTCGGTAAGTGACACAAACGATATAAAATCAGTTATTTTGACTGAGTAGGCAAAGATAAGAACATTATAAGCATGAGAAAGACATATTATAGGAATACCAAGAGAAGAGAGGGACATGACGCGAAGAAATAAGAAGGGGATATCAAGCGAGTATGAAACTAAAATATATTTAGTAGAGGAATAATAAAAACACAGGGTGGCACAAAAAAACGTAACACTATTATGAATCTTATAAATCCTCCTAGATAATTTTCGTACAAATTAAGGTTTTTAAAAGGAGAGTTTTTTTATTTAATGTTCGCCAATCAAATCTAATTTCTCTTTGACATTTATTTTGACAAATCTTTACTCTACAGGGTGTTATTATTTTATTTAAATTAACAAACCTAAATTATTTCAAATTGATTTGTTGATAATAAAAAAAATACTATATCCTTATGAGCAACGGTGGCGAGCGATGTGATCGTCTGTGAACGTTGCTCCGATAATTTTGTTGTAAACTCGTATAAATTACAGTGCTTTAATTGCCAAAAATATTTTTACAGCGCGCTGAGTGAAAAGCGAGACTAAAGTGCCATTTTTACTCCCTTAGGACTAAAATTTTGAATTCCAAGGGACTAAAATTTTTAAGTCCCGCAAATAAAAAACAATTGAAACCAGCTACCTTGTTTAGTCTAATTTAATTCAGAACTGTCAAATACTTCTACAAAGGACTATAGGAGACAATTTTCGGTAGTACAGTCTTCAATTTTCTTTTCTCCAACACAATTTTATGAGATCGTCGTAAGCTTTTTGATATATTTTTTACGATTTTGTTGGAATTATATTATTCATTAAAAACCACGAAAAAACTAAAATATCTTAAATAAGACAAAGTAGCAATCTTCTGTCAATATTTTCATATTACATATATCCGTATAAGATAAGGTTTTGCAAATATTTTTTATTGTTAGAATTAACTGGTTCACGTAACGGTGACTTGAATGCGGATCGCAATTGAT
Source organism: Neocrepidodera transversa (assembly GCA_963243735.1). NCBI lineage: Eukaryota > Metazoa > Arthropoda > Insecta > Coleoptera > Chrysomelidae > Neocrepidodera > Neocrepidodera transversa. The sequence goes on from OY725346.1 coordinate 23,957,432, forward strand.
TCGAGCCCCATCCGGGAACCGCGTTTTTTTTTAATTCTTGTAAGAGCGGGGATTTTATAAAAAAAAATAATAATTTAATATTTTAATATTTTCAAATATGTAATTAATTTATTTTTATATTTTTAAGGTAAATAATTATTTGAATTTAAAGGGGGCTTGGGCCCCGCGTTGTAAAAATAGCGTATATACCACAGGACTAAAACAAACCTGGATTTGTGATTAAATCGCAAGTGGCATCAATTAGTAATGTTGATATTTTAAAGGATATTCAAAAGAATATAAACCTTGCTGGGACCCAATTCTTGAAATCGTAGGAATTATTTCTCCAGAGAATTGATTCCCCAAAAAAATTCTCTTGAGAATCGCCAGTCCTATTCTTGAATGAGTCGGAACTGAAATTCTAGTGAATTAAAAAAAGTGACGTATGTCTTTACTAAATCCAGGTATTTCATGAACTCAACCAATCAAATATGATTTTAATAAGTTCGCAGAAATGAATATCAGTTTCCATTGATATCATGTGTTTGACATTTTACATTTTTGAGGAAACAAATTGAAACAATTTATATAATTATTATCCTATTATTGTGCATTATCGTTTATTATTGACTATGGGTTATTTGTTATTTGTTCATTTTTTATTTGTGATGGCCAAACGAAATTTCATGAGTGAAGCGCAAAAAAAATCCTTGTAGAATTCTTAGAAAATGATAAGGAACTTCTTAGAGGACAGATCCCTACTAAAACTTTTTCTCTTTTGGTTAATATCCAACTCTGCTTGGTGGTAGCAGAAAAAGCTCAATATGCTCCATTAGATCGTCGAAGGCTTGTTTGGATAGACGAAAATGCTGTCTAAACAACTCGTCTAAATTATCTAAAACGATAGCTTGGAGTAAAAAATTATTCATTTTAACAATATTTATGGCGGTAACAACAAAAAAACAATAATGTTCAATTTCAATTCCCACAAACCACGTCAAATACGTACAATTCACACTCTTAATTTCTTAAATTCTCATGAGAATTTGAAGTTTCTCCAGAAAATGACATTAGGAATTAATTCTCATAATTTTTCTAGAATTTTTTCCTACTAAATATTTCAAGAATAGACATATTACAAAATCTAGAGAAAATGACGTAAATTTCTCATGAGAATCGATTCCTACGATTTCAAGAATTTGGTCCCTGATGAGAAAATTAGGATTTGAAACGATACTTTAGTTTGTTTATAATAAATAATTAATGTGATTAAGCTCAAATGGGTTCGTTCCATGAATAGAATTTGAAATATATCAGAAGTAAAATATAAAATAAAAAAAAATTTGGACGCCAGTCAAATTGATTTTTTTATGTAATTCGAAACAATTGACAAAAAAACTGTGATATATTTCAAAATCCGTATTTTCTTTTTTTTTCGGATTAAGGAAATTAAACTCAATTTAAACCTTATATTTGTTTATTTTTATAAAAATAGTGTTCCAGAGATTTTTTTTCTTTAAAAAAAGAACTTGGCTTTTCTTGCGGTTGAGGTTCTTGCGGATGAGGAAAAAAAACTTCTTGGCCCAGGTAAAACTAACTGTCCAGAGGAAAAACTTTCCAGAGGAAAAAACTGTCCAGAAGAAAAGAACCTGAGTAGGCAAAGAGAAGAACATTATTAACATGGGAAAGACATTTTATAGGAATATCAAGAGAAGAGAGGGACATGACGCGAGGAAATAAGAAGTAGATATCAAGCGAGTATGAAACTAAAATATATTGAAAGGAAGAATAATGAAAATACAGGGTGGCACAAAAACGTAACAGATTGAGTATTAAAAAAATTAAAAGTGGAATAATTATTAACTGTGAGAGTGACCATTCTTTAAATAATTTAATAATTGACGTTTACTTAATACATAATATCATTAATTTGTGTTTAGAGCAAGATCCTGGAGGGAGGTCTCGATTGTTCCTTTTCCTAAAAAATCCAATCCAGAGTCATATAATGAACTGCGACCCATCAGTCTTCATCCTTTATTTTCAAAAATCCCAGAACGTGCCGCATATTACCAAATTTATAAATTCCTCTCTCATAATAATATATTACCTTTTCATCAAGCGGTTTTCAACCAGGACATAGTATAACTGCTTTATCTCATTAACCAGAACATAGTACTATAACTGCTTTATCTCATCTATCCGATAAAATTTTAAATAACATTGATAAAAGAAAGGCTAGTATACTAGTACTCTTGGATTTTACCAAATCGTTCGACACAATAAATCACAGGCTTCTTAGTGCCAAATGCTCTTATTATGAATTCGATTATATTTCATTAGGATTCATAAAATCGTATCTACATAGCCGATCACAAAAAGTTATCATTAACAATCAGATGTCAACTTCTGCTGCAATAAAGTCCGGTGTGCCTCAGGCTTCAGTTCTATACATCAGATCTACACGCGAAAATTGGCAACTGTTTTGCTCAATTTTTTGCTGACGATACACAATTGTACTTTGATTTTTGTCCCAGTAATCTAAGATGCTAATATATCAAAAAATACTACATTATTGACTATATCAAATGAGATAATCACACATGAATCCATAGCAAAAAATCTGGGTCTCTACTTTGATGAATCTATGAGGTTTGATAAACATCTAAGTGACGTTTTACAAAAATGTTATTGTACTCTTACATTACTATATTCTAACAAACAGAAATCCACAAAAGCTATTTGTCAAAGTTTGGTAATTTCTAAAATATTTTATGGTTTAACTGTTTACTATTTGTTAATAATCTCAGGAAATTTGATCATATTTCGCAGGATTTTTCCTGAACTGGTTGGCTAAATGTCAACAACTTATTTAAATACGTATTTCCTTCTCTAGTTTTCAAAATTTTAAAGAGTTTGATACCACCATACTTAAGTAGCAAATTAATATTCCGTACTTCGACGCACGATGTCAATATAAGAATAGTATTTTACTTTAAAAGTCCGGTAGGTGACTTATTACAGTGCGAGTTGTTTTACGGACGAGTTAATTATTAATTCTTCTTCGTAGGCCTTCGGATGAGCAGTCTTTTCATTCCTGTCTTTTCTGCTAATTATTTTTCTTATTCTAGATTTTTCACACACTAAACATATCGCTATTCTCATCTTTAATTATTTCAAATTTAAATTTTTTTTTTTTCAAATTTTCTCAGTTTTACGAGACGAGACGAGAAAAGTATCGTTCTCGTCTAATGCCCTAATCATGTACCAAAATATAGACAAGAATTTCCTACATATGCCTACGTTACTCTTAAGTTCACTTTGGTCCTTTAAAGGGACCGGAAGTGGATTCAAACAAAGAGTCCTCCTATGGTATTAACGACCAATCAAAAGTTGTAAAAAATGAATCAATCAAAGATGACAGAGGTCTATTTGAAATATTCTCATCTATATTTGTATGCAAGTCAACATTAATTGTCTATCATCATTAATTGTCTAATTTTTTACATCGGAGAACTCTTCATATGAATACACTTCTGGACACTTTAAAGTACCAATGTGAAATTATGGTTTACATTTTGGTATATAATATGTCATGAATCGGTACAAAGGTAGCTGAGGACATAAAAAAAAGAAAATTGTGTTATTGATTTCATTCTATTTTGGTTTGCCATTGGACTAAATCAAAATTGCGCGCTTCTTTTTAAAAAAATATTCATTGCGCAGCTGCACCAACCATCTGCGCTATGTTCAATTTGTCACGCTCTATTTTATGGCTTTAGCTATCTCCTTTATATCTATAGGCGAACGGCATAGTTCCCAAAATATGCTTAGAAACATGAAAAAGTGACCAGATCATTTCTAATCGCTGATAATGATCTAATGTTAAAGTACTGAATCCGAATATGAAGTTTATTTTATCCTGAGGGAACATTGTCAAAATCGACGTTTGTGTCGAAAACGCGAAAAAAAATTTTCATCATTTTCGTCATATTTTTCTTTGAAAAGTTTGTGGCATATTATTGAACCTATTTTTAAAGTAGTGAAAGGTGAATCATTTTCCTGGCCGACGAGAAATTTAGGAAAATTTTTCATTCGTTTACCATGCATAGAAATCTTACTATATATACTGAATCTAGAAAGCCAAATGTGATGCCAAAAGACAATTTCAAATGCGCATATTGAGTATTATTCTCATTACGAAAAGTAGGTTTCAATGAGATTCAAAGATATTATGATTCGTATCATTTTTATTAATCAACATATATAATTGAAAATTAATATCTTAATATTTATAGTCAAATACCACTTTATATCTTCATTTTTAAATTTAATTATCTACCGACAGCACTCAACTGGTTATAAGCATAGAAACAGGAAAGATTAGAGAGAGCATGAAAGAGACAGACTTATGTGTATTTAATGTAAAGCCGATGTTCTCAACATCTCGACTCGAAAAGTACCTTTTGTTTTGATTAGGACTCATAAAAATACATTAACGTGGTTGTTTCAAGGGCGTAATAATATTTCGAAATTGAAATATAAAAACCATATTTTAATTTTTGTTCATCATTTTTTTTACTTAATTATCCAACTTTCAGTTACAATGAATTCTTATAACAATTCGCTGATATGTACTTAAAAAAATGATAAAATGCAAATATATTTTATAAATTAAATCTGTCAACACCGCTTTCAGAGGTTTGTTATGAGTCCTAATGTAAACATTTAGGGTTTATGTTGGATACAACTTCTCTCTCTAATGCTACATCTACCGTACCATATCTCTGGTTATAAGCATCCCAATTTGTAACGAATTTCAAAAAAAAAAATCAAAACTAAACAAAACTAAACCGTCTCTGGCGATAACAACTTCCTTCAAAACTGTCAATACGAATTTCAAGCACTATTGCTAGATTCACAAAATTCAACTTAATTTCAAATACATTTCACACCGAAGTTAATTTAATCATAAGGATAACCTCAATTTCCAAGAAGAATATTTTTTTAATTTGACTACGCTGCGGCCCAAAGCATGCACGTTACGAAAAAAATGGACTACATTCACATGTCAGAATTTTAGCACAATCGCATATAAAAATCATTAAATGAAGAGCATATTTACTAAAAGTTATTTAAAAAATTCATTTTTAAAACAGTCACGTTTTCAGTTTTTCCAATTTTTTATCATGTTTTTAAATTGGAACTATAGTTGTTTATCATTGTCTCAAAAAGTACACGTAAAAACTAAAAAATTCGTATCCGAAGAACTCTTCATGATGAAATTTCGCCAATAGATTTTTAATTTGATAAAAAAGTGTTTTTAACGAAATAAATGAATATCCCAAAAAAATTTAATTGTATTGATCTCGAAATTTTTTTGGTTATTTAAGACATAAAAGTGAATGTTTATTAAAGTAGAATGATTTTTGCGAAAGTGAAATATAAAAATCAAAAAGAAAAATTAACTACGAATTACCTCATTTTTCTAGGGAAATTTTGATGTTAGGGGTTGAAGTGATTTGTATAAAAGTTTTAGGTTTTTTTATAAGCTACGTCTGTGTTGTTGAGTATTTTTTGGATACGATGCTGAAAATCATGAATGTTCGCAAAAAAAAATTCACCCTCTTTAACCACCCCCCCCCCCTTCCAAATAACTTAGACCAACCTACAGAGCGCCGTTTTTATTTTACATGTTCCTTGTGACCCCATTTTTTTCCCACTGCAGCTATTTGGATCTCAATTAAACTCGAATTTTGCTGCTAAATTTAATAAAATTTAATAAAAATTATGCAAATAAAAAAAATAAATAATAATTAAAATTATGTGTAGTTTTATTATACTTTTATAGATTTATATAAACGTTTCTTCATATTTATAGATATAATTTCATAAGTTTGTTGGTGTATTCCAAAAATAACAGCTTAGTAATATTCAAACATTGATATTGTTTCTATACAGCTTTATTTTAGCTCGAAAACTACGAATTTTCCGTAAAATTGAGACACATCAATCAAATATAAAAGAATCTATTGTTCTCGATGCCACCGATACCGCCAATATGACAAATTCACTTTGACTTCGACACCCCTGCATTTGTGATTCGATTTGGACAGGGTGTATTAAGTAATATTAAATCTACAACCCCCTATAATCTTGCGCTATTCACGCACGTGCACCACTTAATATATCTATAACGAGAGGGATGAACTTAATTAGAATTATAGTTATATTTTTCAATAACTATGATATTACTTTCCCGCTACATATATCTAATATATGACTTTTCTGTACGTTTTCATTAAAAAAAAAACTATTGTCACAAAGTGTTGTCGAAGTAAAAGAAAAAAAGGTCTTAGAAAATATTTTCACCAAGTTTCAATAAATAATATTTTAAGAAGATACCATCGTCATATTATTTGCCATTATTGAAAGATTCACGACTCTATCCGTCTTTTTTTTTAACTGTTTGAAAAAAAAAACTGTTGTGTCACCTCAAAATATTAGGACAAGTATCCAGAGACAAATGGTATAATTTTGAGGGTGGTGTCTCTTCGGAAAAAAAGGTTACGTTAATAAAATTTAAAAAATGGTAGAAATGTCTGTTATTGGTTTTAAATTGGTTTAAAAAATTGCTAAGTTTTTGTTTTAACCTTAAATTTAGAGAAAAAGTAAGTTTTAACCCATACATATCGATTCCATGGTAGAAATATCTGTTCGTTTTAAATTTGAAGACGGTCAGTTGACAAATGACAAACATTTCGGTCTTGCCCTTAAAAAATGCGAAAAAATCCGAAATTTCGCTTTTTACATCTCGCACTTCAGATAAGAGAGGTATAGGAATCATGCTAAAAATTGGGTAGTGAGTTTTCAATGGATAAACACGTTTTGGAGTCCCTAGAATACGATTTTGATATTTTCCCGATGATGTCTGTGTGTGTGTGTGTGTGTTAGTGTGTGTGTGTGCGTGTGTGTGTGTTGTAGTAACGATAACTCAAAAAATACTGAATGAAAAAATTTTAAATTTTGCATACAGGATTCTGATACCCCAGATTAGATCTGATTAGATTTTGGTGCCAATCGGACAACCGGAAATGGCAGTTGCTATGGGTGATGACGTCATTACTATACAAAACGGCAATAAAGTTTTACGCATTTATTTTGTATATACTATAGTTTATTTTCGTATCATTAAAATTTTCAAAACTTTTGCCATTGTTGCCAGATTTACAAAAAAGTAATTTTTTTTCATACTTTCTTGTGCTAACCTGTAACTTTTTGATTCAAAAATGACGAGAGGTCATGTGCTGGCCACATCAGATTTTTTCCTAATATAATCAACTTTGTTTTATTTATCCCTGTATCAATATCATCATAAAAGTTAAGACACTATTTTGCATTGCTGCCTAGCAACGGCAACCTCCATTTAGTACGACACAGTCCACTGATATGTAATTAAAATGGATAAGCAATACCATATAATAAAAATTGTGCCAAAGGGAAAATTGAATTTTGATAGCATGGGTCATCTAGGCACGAAGATATGAAGGTCTAACAAAACAATGGCGTATCAAGAAGTTTTAAGAAAGGATAAATGAAATGTTAAAAATAAAACAAGTATATAATAAAAAAATCGGCTGTGTCACCCCAGGACTTTCCCGGCTCGACCGTAGAGAATATGTTATTTATTATTATTATTTTAATTACAAAATACAAAGCATTACATTGATTTATGGAACACATTAAAAATAGCGAGCTTATGGTGAATTAATATTTCAATGTTGGTAATGACATAAGCTGCGCATGCGCACGTTATATATCATACTGCTACAATTAGGATCTCCTAAAATCATGTGTGAAAACTATTGGGAATTCGGGAAAAAATTTCATACAATAGTTGTAGGGAATTTTAAATGTGTATTTTTCTCGCCATCTAGAGGCGAAACTATGAGGAATTCGATAAAAGTTAAACATAAAAGTTAAAGAAAATTTGATGCTTTACTACTTTGCACAAGAAAATTTTGCACTTAATACATTGTTTGTCCTCAAAATCAAGAAAAACTAGAGAAAACATACATGCACATTTTTTACGCGCCCTCTAGTGGCGCAACTATTGGAGATTTTAGAAAAAGTTTTAGATAAAAGTTATAGAGAATTTTATGCTCTAAAACTTTGTACTACAAAATTTTGCACTAAAGTATATTGTTTGTCCTCAAAATCAAGAAAAACTAGAGAAAACCTACATGCACATTTTTACGCGCCCTCTAGTGGCAAAACTATTGGAAATTCTGGAAAAAGTTTGAAACAAAAGTTCTAGAGAATTTTATACTATAACATTTTGCACTAAAATGTATTGTTGGTCCTCAAAATCAAGAAAAACTATAGAAAACATACATGTACATTTTTACGCGCCCTCCAGTGGCGCAACTTTTGGAAATTTTGGAAAAGGCTTAAGACAAAAATTGTAGGTAATTTTATGTTCTAAAACTTTGTACTACAACATTTTGCACTAAAATGTATTGTTTGTCCTTAAAATTTAAATAAAGCAAAAAATTGTTACATGTATATTTAACCAATGTCGGTCTTGAGGACCCTCCACTGTACCAATTTAAACCAAAATCTAATAGTCGCATTCTAGGCACACACCGACCCTCCATACCAAATTTCAGCTTGATTGGTCAAACAGTTCGGCAGTTATCGTGGAAGATTACACACAGACACACAGACAGACCATACGCTGGAAATGGTCTCAATCTTCTTGGGGGACCACAAAATGGATATTTCCATCGATATCTCAATTTTTTTTTTTGCTCGTTCACCTTACTTTCCCTTTGATGGGTCCGGGAAAGTAAAATACATAATACAAGTTAGCATCAAAGGTAAAATGTAGAAACATAATTTATTCTACGTATATTATTTGAACATGCATTTAAATAAAATATTAAATTCGTACTTTTTATAATTTGTATTGGATGCTTCGTTGATGTTGAAGCAATTAGAATATTAAGAAATAAATAAGCATATAATTCAACTTACCAGATTATACTCATGAATTTACTGAACTTGTCAATAATCTACCGAGTTTGTCGCCATTACCTTTGAAGTGAAGATTTATTTATACTGAATGAAAATTTAAATTTATTGTACCTACCAATATCACACCCAAGCTGTTGGTAACCTATTTACCCTCAGCTTCAGTGATTATTTGTTTATAGCAACTATGTACTTATATATTACTACGGCCCGCCAATACTTCACCTTTGGTGAAGTATGGCAAACATTTTTTTTGCTCCAAATGACTTAAAATGTCATGAAACTTGGAAAAAATTGAATTTCCGCGAAAAAAAAGTCTGTCTGTGTGGATGTGTGAATGTGTGAATGTGTGAATGTGTGAATGTGTGAATGTGTGAATGTGTGAATGTGTGGATGTGTGGATGTCTGTGCGCACGTTAACTCGAGAACAGAACGGCCGATTCGGAAAATTCTTTCGGCTATCGGTTTTTATTCAAAAAAGAAAGGCTCTATCAGAAGATGATCAATTTTGGGTCCTAGGATCCCGGTCCCGCCTACTAAGTCAAGCTTCTATTCGAGATATCTCGATAAGGAAATCAAATTTGTCGATACTGATTTCTATTAAGGTGTTGTGTAAGTCAAGACGCGTTGATTGATATCCATATCGCAACCGGCTCGTTGAAAAAAAAATTGAAAAAACAAAAATTATTGGAAAAATTCCGATTTTTTCGAATCGGACATTCTTCCGCTGACGAAAACGAGCCGTAGTCATGAAAAATCGCACAGAGATTATTCCTTTTACTAGTTTAATTTTGTATTAATGTATCTATTGTCTATTACCTCTCGCCCTTCAGATAAGAGAGGTATAGGAATCATGCTAAAAATTGGGTACTGAGTTTTCAATGGATAAACACGTTTTAGGGTCCCTAGAATACGATTTTAATATTTTCGCGATGATGTCTGTGTGTGAGTGTGTGTGTGTGTGTGTGTGTGTGTGTGTGTGTGTGTGTGTGTGTGTGTGTGTGTGTGTGTGTGTGTGTGTGTGTGTGTGTGTGTGTGTGTGTGTGTGTGTGTGTGTGTGTGTGTGTGTGTGTGTGTGTGTGTGTGTGTGTGTGTGTGTGTGTGTGTGTGTGTGTGTGTGTGTGTGTGTGTGTGTGTGTGTGTGTGTGTGTGTGTGTGTGTGTGTGTGTGTGTGTGTGTGTGTGTGTGTGTGTGTGTGTGTGTGTGTGTGTGTGTGTGTGTGTGTGTGTGTGTGTGTGTGTGTGTGTGTGTGTGTGTGTGTGTGTGTGTGTGTGTGTGTGTGTGTGTGTGTGTGTGTGTGTGTGTGTGTGTGTGTGTGTGTGTGTGTGTGTGTGTGTGTGTGTGTGTGTGTGTGTGTGTGTGTGTGTGTGTGTGTGTGTGTGTGTGTGTGTGTGTGTGTGTGTGTGTGTGTGTGTGTGTGTGTGTGTGTGTGTGTGTGTGTGTGTGTGTGTGTGTGTGTGTGTGTGTGTGTGTGTGTGTGTGTGTGTGTGTGTGTGTGTGTGTGTGTGTGTGTGTGTGTGTGTGTGTGTGTGTGTGTGTGTGTGTGTGTGTGTGTGTGTGTGTGTGTGTGTGTGTGTGTGTGTGTGTGTGTGTGTGTGTGTGTGTGTGTGTGTGTGTGTGTGTGTGTGTGTGTGTGTGTGTGTGTGTGTGTGTGTGTGTGTGTGTGTGTGTGTGTGTGTGTGTGTGTGTGTGTGTGTGTGTGTGTGTGTGTGTGTGTGTGTGTGTGTGTGTGTGTGTGTGTGTTTGGATGGATGTTGTAGTAACGATAACTCAAAAACTACTAATTAAAAAAATTTGAAATTTTGCATACATGATTCTGATACCCTAGATTAGATCTGATTAGATTTTGGTGCCAATCGCACAACCGGAAGTGGCAGTTGCTATGGGTGATAACGCCATTATTATTCAAAACGGCAATAAAGTTTTACACATATATTTTATATACCCTATAGTTTATTTTCATCTCATTAAAATTTTCGAAACTTTTGCCATTGTTGCCAGATTTACAAAAATATAATTTATTTTCATACTTTTTTGTGTCAACTTGTAAATTTTTGATTCAAAAATGGCGAGAGGTCATGTGCTGGCCACATCAGATTTTTTCTATTAAACAGCATATAACTGAAGTCGTCCTTTGTATTGGCAGAAACAATTTCTAATACCAGTATGCATTTAGGACACTTTAAGGGTAATTTTATTTTTTTGCAATAAAGCCAGCAATTTAAGTGACTGTATTTTCTATCCGCAAATCCAGAAAGGATAAAATTATACAGAGTGTTTCATTATATGACTGTTTTTAAAAGCTTATATCTTCCAAACGGTTCTAGAGAATTATATGCGGCTTTCATAGTTCGGTTTAAAATCACTTTAAGTTTTGTTGTGACATATTAATATAAGTGGCCTACTGGTTTACCCGATATAAAAGTGACATGTTTTCGGAATACAATAGATGTTATTTTTTTTAATAGGTCACCCTGTATATTAAGTAATATTTTAAAAGACATACATATTTTTACTTTGTAGCGATACGTTAAAGTTTAAAATCGGTAGCCAGAAAGCAAATATTGAAAACTTTAACTGGGATACTGAAAATACGCCACTTTTATAGTGGGTTAATTGGAAGTAGGCCATTTATATAAATATATCACTACAAACCTTAGAGTCATTTTAAACCGAACTGTGAATACCGCATCTCATCTAGAACCGATATAAGTTTTTTATAAACAGTCAAAATATAATGAAACACCCTGTACTTCATGATCTTCAATTACTTCTTCTGAGAACTCATATTTTTTCATTGCCTCCAAGGTTATTAATTGAAATTTTAGAGACTATTTTGGGTTTTTGGGTAATTGTTAAAATGGATGTTTCGTCTTGACTTAAACAATTACCATTTCCTTCTTTTATGTCATGATATAACATTAGTCTCTTAAATGTACAATTAAATTGAATTGGAATTGGATTATTATTAGTTCTATTTCTTGTTCTGTAAAACAAACAATATAGTTAGATTACTTTTAAACAGGTTGGTATTTATTTATCGCTGTAGTCGAAATTTAAGAGACACAGCTTATATAAAATTTAAAGCAGCTTATCAATTTAAAAATAAACCATTTACTGACCTCACATTATAAAAAAAGAGTTCCAAGTGATCGTGACTCAATATTTTAAAGATAACTCTGGCTTTACATAATTGTCATAAATACCCAATAATGATGTTAAAATAACAATAAAGCCTTTTATAGGTGTTTGGTTCTTGAGAGGTATATATAGAGTTTTTTAGGTAGTAAATCATTTCAATGATAGTACTACTCCAGAATAATCCATTGGAAGGCTTTAAGGCTGCTTTGTATCCCGAAGCGAAAATATTTCTAGAGATGCAGTTATCAAAAAGCTTGTCCACTATTCTGATGAATTTAACAGTGGTTTCAGCATTTCTAAATTCTTTAAGACCAATATCATTATTCAAAAATTTAATAGTATCTGCTACACTAGTGCTGAGTGTTTGGGCTGCTAAATTCACCTTAAAAATATCAGTAATAAGAAACAAATAAAAAATAAGCAAAATAGAAGTAAAAAATAATAAGTAGCTGTATATATTACTTTCATCATCTGTTTTGTCCACTCCACATGTGCTCTTCTCAATTTATTTCGTGCAATAAGATAATAATTTCGTTGCGATTTCTATCAAATATTTTTCTTAGCCCTGTCCAATTATTTCTTATAATAAAATATAATAAATACTTTTAATTTTGTTCTTGGATGTAAGAAATAGGGTTGAATTGCAGTTTTTAAAGCAATATTCATTTTTGCTCCTAGTTTTTGGGCCATTTTAAAGTATGCTCTTGGACCATCACATGTTATAGCGACTACAGTAACTACAATTTTAGATAAAATAATTAATGCTCGCTTTATTATAGTAGCTTTGTCTACACCACACAGACCATTAAAAAGAAAGTAAGCAAGTGGTATTTTCCAATTACTATTTAGTGAAACCACCATAAGCACAGGAATATCCGTTGCACATTTCAATTCAGCATTTTCAATTTCTGTGTCCAAATCCACATAGCCCCAAATATTTTTCCCACAAACTCAATTTGATTTTTCAGAGCCATCTCATCCAACACTAAACAGCAAATTGTTTTAATATTGTTTGCCGTATCGTCTTTCACCTTTGTCTTTAAACCATTCAGGGCTGCTTGTGCAAAACCAGGTGAGGCAGTCAATATTTGAAAACCAGCTTCTTATTATAAAAGAAGAAGGTAGAGCTAACTGAAAAGTTCTTCGGACATAATTATATGCTTTTTTTGTCATAGCAAAGCTTTTTAATTCTAGCGGAAACTTGTCTCGACTTATTTTTTTTCTTTTTTAAATTTCCTATTAACCTACGCATTAAGACACTGCGAATATTATTAATAGTTTTATGTAATACTGCAGAGACTATTTTTTTTCTTAGATAAATGTGCCAAGACCTCTTTCAAGTGTGTAATTTTAATGGACTGCCTTTTCACCGTCTGATTTGTTACTTTTAGTTTTTGAGCAACATATTTAAAAACTTATTTGGTTGCTACTACCTTATGTTTCAGTTTTGTTGGAGATAAACTGTAATAAAAAAATTACAATTATAATATTATTATTATTAAACATAATTGAGCATATTAATTCACACAGAAAGCATAATTGAACATTACATGAATTACTATTAATTATGTACTAATCTCATGTCTCGTTTTCTTTTTTCAGGAATCAATTTTAACCCTTCAATAGCAGATGATGAAACAAACAGTAAACTTTTTTTCGTAACATTAAAATATACATTTTGAATTCAAGACATTTATTCATCTTAATTATTTTAAGGTTTGCTTACCTCTGTAATTCTACAATGTATGAACTATGTTGAGTGGAGGTAGAGGCAAATCATTCGAAATTGGGTTATTCTCTCTGAAAACTTAATAAAAAACAGATTTTGGAAAATTTAAATGAGAGGTGCTTTTTATCTACTAAGTTTACCTTACACATGAACCCATGTACTATTTAACAAGAAACTAAATCTGTATAGTAAAACTTACACCGTACCTATTGTCACGTCGTGGTGGGTCAGTTTAGTTTTTCGGGGTTTTGTAGCTCAGATTTTTATCTGACTACACCACGACGAGCTCTAGATCGCCACGTTGTATTTCGTGCTGTGATTTCGAGTAGCTCTTACTCCTTCAGGATTGGAATGAAGTCCGCCCGACTCAGAATACAACCTGGAGAGGGTTATTTTATTTAATCACTGTACACTAATTACTGCTTGTTTGAACAAGAAATAAAATTACTCTATAAAAAATATACATTTATTTACACACACTATATTTACACAAGAAAACCTAACGAAGTTGAATAGGGAAATACAAAAAATAATTAAAGAGAAAAAAGGTTTATCCTTACCACATTATTCCCCCGAATCGATGGGGCACGTTCACAAATTCTTTTTAAATTTTTTATATTTATTTTTAATATTTATTTTAATATTTATTCTGACTATGTATATATCAATTAAAAAAATTAAAAAACTTTTTGTTTTGAAACGTATTTTTCTAGAACTCTTAGCTCACCTCTTCGCGGTTGCCCGCGACTTTTCTGAATGCATCTTTTTTATCAGAATCGTTACCTTTACAACTTTATTGCTAAGGTCTGCAAAATTTCTGAGTTAATTCAATTGCGATTTTCTACCTTCCATTAAGAGCATGATTTACTTGACGAACAGATACACCTGAGGGGCAACGGTGTGGTGGGAAGAAAGCATATTTTATGATAGGGGGCGTGTCTTATCCCTTTTGACCACGTTTCTCGGTCTCTACCAGGGTAGCTATAAAAGTTGGTGGAATTGTATCGACTGGATTTATCACAATAGTTACATTTTTACGATAGTTTTGGCTTTAATATAAATAAGTAAATTAAATAAATAAAATATTTATTTATAAAAATAAATTTATACAATAAATTAATTATGAATGATAATTTTTACAAGATTTTGAGCCATAATTAATTACTTGTTTGGCTATAACTTCTACAAATATTATTTTTAAATTAGGAAATAATTCAAACACATAGTAGTTTTTACTCTTTCGGATCCTCTATTAGGGTACACATCGTTTGATCCGGTAAACCCCTAATAAAATAAAGGTAGTAATGATTGTTTACCTAATGAATAATTGGGTCGTCCGGAGGGCTCGATATTACATTTATCTTTGGGTCAAAATGTGTTTTTCAGAAAATAGGATTATTTTATTTAAAATTGTATTACGTACGTACTTTCTGTTTTGAAAATTATCAATGCGAGACATATATACAAATTCAGAATATTTGTAAACAAAAAATCTCGAATTCTAAAACCCAAAACGGGCAAATTATTTAATAAAAAATTAGGCAATTAGATAATAATGAAATACATTTATTGCACTATGTAAAATTGAGTTCCGAATATAATAGTTTTATGTAGTTACTTATAATAATGTTATCTAATTTTGTATTTGTGTCTCATTTAAAATATTTTTAAAGTTATTAAAAATATTTAGTGAATTAGTATTTTCTTTAATATTGATGAAATTTTAAAAAATTCCGTTTAATAATTGTTAATTCTTTTTCTTTGGTTATCTCCAGTTCATCAAGCAGGTATTAAGTCTTATAATATTTTCACTATTATTGTCCATAATTACAAAAAACAAAAATTAATCAGTTAATTTTTATGAAAATTTTTTGGCAGTTCTAACAACTAATCAAATTTTGTCATTTTGTGTCATATGAAACAATTTCACCGAATCATGTCAACATTACACTGAGAATTTCATAAATTTATTTTCAACCAATTAGAAGGCTCCTTTTTGTTTACGTTGCTTATAGCAACGGGAGACTATCGCGATAATTTTGTTAGTTCCTATTAACTTAATGGAATTAATAAGTGATAATTTTTCTGTGAAAAAATGAAGCGCCTTATATTTATTTGCAAAAGTCACTCAGAATAAACATTTTGTTGCTAACTTATAATTTTTATTGATACGAACCAATTTGCTTTACATATCGAACACCGGGGCTAAAAGAAGACCCAAAAAACGTATTATCAATTTCTCCTCATTTGTACAATTAATGTCCGTCACATTTTAGTAACAAAAAAGTGTTACATAACGTGAAAGTAAAATTTTCTTGTGAAAATTCATATTTCTGCATAGTAACAAATAATGGGATCATAAAATCTTCAGTTATACATATAATGGTATTATAGGTATTTCCGTTTTTGTTTATAAACAATTAAAATGTGAAAGGAATTTAAAAATGAAACATAAGCTTCGAATAGAAATTGGGGTCTGTTTAAAATGCACGAAGCGAATTAGGGGGTAGTTTGAATTTATTTTAAAATGCATTTTTATGAAAAATTACTTGTTATCAAAGTTGTAGAACATAAAATTTCCTACAAATTTTGTTTTTACTTTTTCGAATTTCGCCGCTAGTTTTTATTTTAATTTTTAAATAGTTAAAAAACTCAAAGATAAGGGTAATTATTGATAAAAAATTTGATTTTTTTAATTTTTTTTAAACTAACTTTATTAATGTACCTAAAAACTAAAATAATTGATTAAATAATTACTCTACTAGGAGTGTTCGGAAAGTTGGGTGGGATCACCCCCTCTTTATTATTTTTAATCTGATTTTTATTGTCTGCGGTTGATGTGAACGCATCTTCTAGTCCGTGCAGGTATGAAAAAAAAGTTACCGCATCTCCCACTGACCGCATCTCGGAATGGCCTCATCTCACACGACCACTAATTTTTTTTGTAATTAAATCCGTTGATTTAATAAATATTTTTACACTTACTTTTTTTATCCAGCAAATCCTATTTCGTTTTGATAATCGCTTTGACGATGTGAATAAACGAGTTTTTAGTCTTTTACGGGGCATTTTTAAATATCCTAATTGATATTAATAATAGCCCCTTCACTTCACGAGAACAATAATTAATAGTTGAAGAATCGAAATAATCAGAACACTAAAATCACCACACTTATCTCTAAGAAAGATCAAACTAATAACAAAATGTGTCAAAAATAGTCTAACTTAAACTTTTATCCCCAAAGTAAGTACCGACAAAATATCACACCCCCACCACCACTGATTTTTGCTGACAAAGTTCTTTGCATTCAAAACATACCGATTGTTGGTAATTAAACCGTCAAATGATGCCGATATGCCAATGTTGGGTAGCTAGAATATATCTTATTATTTTTTACTACTTATTAACTGTGCGATGTGTAAAAGTACCAATACATTTGTAAATTAAATCTCAATTTTAACTTACTAAATAAATTAATTAAATACTTATTATATGTTGTTAAACTCCTGTAAAATTTTAAAAATGATGAGTAAAATTAGTTTTATTGTAATTTTCATGTTGAAAATTGTAGTTCATAAAAACAAAAATTGTCATCCAAATAATAAAATTATTTTGATTAATTAAAAGAAAAATATTGTCCGAAAAATTATAAACTCTATAATTAAGTTTAAATTTATTTCATACTGTTTACCCTCGTAAAACTCTGCTAACAAGAGAATTTATTTTATTTCAATTTACAAGCTGTGTTCCCTAAATTCTAACGGTGGCGCCACTTCCTTGGAGCAAAATCTTCAGTTGCAAGGGTTTCGCTTTACTCGTCCTATACGTTTGTTTTTTATTTTTAATGAATGAAAAAAATATAGGTGTATTGGAGAAGATCTAATCTGTGCTCCTCTGCAGCCACTTTTTGAATATTTTACTTCGTTTTTTGTAAAAAAAATTTAGAAAAATGTCTAAAATGAACAATTTTTGGATTTGTTTTGAAAAAAAATGAAGCCAAATTTTCAAAATGTAGCTGCAGAGGAGCACAGATTAGATCTTCTCCAATACAAATATATTTTTTTCTTTTACTAAAAATAAAAAACAAACGCGTAGGACGAGTAAAGCGAAACCCTTGCACATACTATTTTGTCGCAAGGTAAATCCTCCTCTTAATTGCAAAATCAGCTGAACTAGCATTAGTTAATATATCTTACAGGAAGTATGGATATAAAATTATGAAATATTAAATAAAAATTGTTAAAGTTACTTTTACTGTGAATTACGTTATTGCTAAATTTGATATTAAAATTAAATATGATATTAGAATTAAATATGGAACTTGGAAATATTTTATTATTTAGAACATTTTATTATGTAGAATTTTTTATTATTTAGAATTTGTGACACTATTCACTTGATATATTAATTTTAGGTTGGGGATGCTGTTAGCTTTTAATCTCCTGCTATGTCCAGTATAATAAAAACTGTCGTTTGCAAAATGCAATGAACATCCTTCTATTATTATCTGGCATAAGGATTTTTGGATTCCCAATAGGTGTCATCCACTCTACATGATTGGCTTTAGGTATTCTGCAACGGATGTAAAAAAGTAGTATGATTAATATTAAAATTTGCCTATACAATAGTTAGACACATCAGAATATCCAAGCATTTGTATAAACTACAATTTACTTTAAATACAAATATATGCTAATGATCCAGTTAAGGGTAGTAAATTGTATTTAATATTGGCACAAAGAAAATAATCTGAAAAAAATTTAGGTTAATATTTCCTAAGATAAAATAAAACAACTTACCTGTGAAATGTATTCTTTTCAGAACAGTTTATTGCAACGCTTTTGCAATCCGCCACAAAGCACTTTATTGTATTTTTCACTCAAGCAATATTGTCTTTAAAATTACACGCCCTTTTATGATTTTATAACACAACACAAGAAAAAAAAATACGAATAAAAGCCACAAATGTTTCTATTCACTACATAAAATTAATTAATAATAAGTTTCTTTTCTTCGCCTACGCCTATTCATAATTGAAATTGAAATAGAAGGCGACGTGATGACTTATGATAGAGTCAAAAATGGGTTATATGCATATACGCACTTACGATATCAGACAATTCAATTTGGCACAATTTTTAGTAGTGACAGTAATGTTTATCCATTTTAATCATAGATCAGTGGTTAATTCCGGCCATAAAAAAAAATCTGGCGCCCTACTCCGATACGGTGGAAAACTCCGAGTAATTCTTAAAATTTTATGCTATAATTTCGTTGCTTTTTACAGAAATTGGTTCTAATCCAGTCAATACTTTTTCAGATACTTAATATTAGTTTCAAAATTTGACATTTTTTTTGACAGTTGGAAAAATAATTTTAACTGGTTTGTTTATTTTTAAGGGCTTGCAAGTCAAATTGCGCGAAATTTTGCTTCTCTCTTTTTTGACCGTGATACCTCCGTTTCACAGATGTATAAAAATCAATGAGTTCTTCCGACGGATAATTGAAACCCATATACCAAATTTCAGTTCAATCGAATTAAACGTGTGGCCTCTATCGTGGAAGAATACACAGACAGACAGACGGACTTCCATCTGAAAATGGTCTTAATTGTTTCAGGGGACCTTATAAAATGGATATTTCCATCTTCATCTCAAAAAAAAAAAAAATTAGCTCGATCTAAATACTTTTCCTTGGTGAGTGGTCGGGAAAGTAAAATATTTAGTTTCGACTATCTTTATTCCTGTTATTATTATTAAGTTTTTTTTTAAATTTTCATTCCTCTTGAATTAATTCTAAAGGGGTATACTTATCGAACTAATACTACTCATTGATTATTTTTTAAAAGATTAACATGTCACAGAACTACAATATTTAACTATTCAGAATATGTTAATTCAAAATATCCAAAAATATTTTAAAATCATCTGTACGGTTTGAGGTGACAAAGTTAAGCATTTATTTTGACAAGTGAGTCCCCCTTGGTTGTTTAATTAAGAGCGTGATAGCGTGTAATAGGATCGAAGAGAGCTAATCCCCTTTGATACAAATACGAGGAATTATTAAAACTCATTCCATATGTCCGCAATGTTATTAGATAAGAGGGATGAGGGCTGAAAATTAAAAAGGGAATTTTGTGACTTTTACAATTTGTCGGTAAAACATTTTTTGTTTTAAATTAAAAGGGAACAATCCCACCCAACTTTTCGGATACTTCTGTTAAATAAATTTATTTAATTTAAAATTTGTTTTTTAGTTTTCATAGACTTACTATATTTTCTACTTCATGAAGTTTATGAATATCATAAAATGATTAAAAATCTCAACTTATTAAAGTTAAATTAATTATTTAAATTTTTTAACTTTTTAGTGAATCTGGCAACGGTGGCAAAGGTTTTTTAAATATTTAATCATACAAATAGAAAATTTAGGCTTATATGCGCTACTCATATATTTTACCAGTTGATCTATTTTAATAGAAGTATTATGTGTATCAAATTTGATTAAAAAATATAACAATTTGTCAATTATAGAATAAAAACCGACGTTTTTCGAAAATTTGTTACCCCTTATATCTTAGTTCCTAGGATACGTGTGTATTTTGTGTAGGATAAATATGGAAACATCCTGTGTGATTTGAGGTGCAGGAGTATTCATAATATTTTTTGCACCGCAGGGACTAAAACATGTATTTATTTCTGCATTTTAGGAACTAAAGTGCCCCTTTTACTCCCTTTAGACTAAAATATTTAATAATCTCTGTACTAAACTGACACTTTTACCAGAATATTTGATAATCTCTACATACAGTATAGCACAAGGGCAGAGTGCCTGCCTTTTAAGCAAGATCCACACCTTAGAAGCGTAAACACAAGGCGGCACTTTGATCTTCAGGAACAAATTTTCGTGGCTTCCCTTCTCTACTAGGTACTACAGCTGTCACTTTTAAGAAGCAAATTAATGTAGTTCTAACTACACAAGGCGACACTCATTCACAAGGCGATACAGTGATCTTCAAGGTGCGAATTTTCGTTGTCTTCTAGGTATTACAGTTGTCATTTTTGAGTGGAAAATTTGAATTAAATGAAATTAATGCAGTTCTGGACCCTTCTACCTACCTTCAGCATATCGATATTTTAACAATGAATTGCGGAAGAGCGAAATAAAAATGGACACCTCGAAAACAAAAAACAAATAAAACCAGCGAGGAATTGGAATTTTGCGTCTCCCTGTATACTGTTTAATTTTTGATTTTTTTTTCTTTCTGATTTCAAAAATATAATATGTGGCAAGTCTAAATTTGGCAATTTTCAACTGTTCAATAAACAGTTAAAATGTAAGTCCAAAAGGTTATCCATGTCGCGAATATAGCCAACAGATGAGGTAATAAAACAATATATTGTTACGTTTTTTTGTACCACCCTGTATTTTCATTATTCCTCTATTCAATAGATTAGAGTTTCATACTCGCTTGATGTCCCCTTCTTATTTCTTCGCGTCATGTTCCTCTCTTCTCGTGGTATTCCTATAAAATGTCTTTCCCATGTTCATAATGTTCTATACTCTTTATCCAAACAATCAACTTTATATCACCTGTGTTGCTTACTGAAGATTTCTTTTTTTTTTCTCAACTTCATTCTAAAGTGTAAGTTTTTATTATACTATATTATATTTTCACTAAAATTCTTTGATATCATTATTAATGATTTCGTCGATTTTAACTTTTATTTACTGTTATTTTCAATTCTATTAACGCCTGTATATATTTTTTATTATTTACTTAAAAGTTCATATCTTATCATTTATTATAAATTATTTGATTTCTGTGTGTCTAATATAAAAAGAGAACCTATTTTTTAATTCGTTTTATATTTTGATCTAAAATTCATGTTTTTCATTTTAATATTATCATTGTTTTACATTCTTTTTCAATAACAGAGACCACGAAATCTGGTAATTTATAAGATTTTAATCTTATATTTACTTTATGTGAACTTTTAGGGTTTTTGGTTCTTTCATTTGAGACGGTTTTTTTCTCTGGAAAGTTTGTTTCGCCTGGTCCAAGAAGTTTCCTGTGGACAGTTGGTTCTACGGGGTCCAAGAAGTTTTTTTCTGTGGACAGTTGATTATACTGAGACCAAGAAGTTTTTGTCCACAACCGCAAGAGCCTCAACTTTATGAAGAGCTAAGTTTTTTTTACAAAAAAAGAAAAAGACTCAGAGTTTATTAGCATAAAATAAACAAATATAACGTTTCATTTGAGTTTAATTTCCTTAACCCGAAAAAAAAAGAAAGGACGGATTTTGAAATATATCGTAGTTTTTTTGTCAATTGTTTTTAACTACATCAAAAAATCAACTTGACTGGCGTCCAAAAATTTTTTTATTTAATATTTTACTTCTGATATATTTCAAACTCTATTCGTGGAACGAACCCATAATATAAAAATTTCAGCTTAATCAAATTAATTATTTTTTATCTACAACTTAAAGTATCGTTTCATTTAGAATTTTGAGAAACGGCGTAGTTTTCAAGATCGAGTCAAAATGTTGACATTTTTGTGTCAGAACATTGCAATTATAGTTAATGCAAAAGACCAGTCTAAATCCAGCAACTTGGTGCAGTATCAGTTTAACTGTTTACTAAGATGTCTAAAAACCCTGGTGTATCTATTGATTTGATTTTGTTTCGAACTTATTGGGAGTACCACCTGTTGCGTTCAATAGAACTTACTAGAATTCTGTAAGATGGCGCTGTTTCGAGCTGTGATTACAGTTTACTATGAGCGATATATGCGCCATCTGAAATTTCTAATGTGAAACTCTGGTGATCTCTCAAAAATCAGTCAAAATCAAGTGGGTTGAGATATCCCAGTTTGACCCAAACTTTTACAGGTATAAGTGGAAACACCAGGCTTTTTAGAAATCTTACTGTTTACACCTGGTAGACAGGTGTTATTCATGGATAAAGGTAGTCAACCATGGTTTGATATTTTCTATATATATTTTTTTGATTGAGACGAATTTTATCAAGGAAAAGAATGATCGTAACCGGTAAAAAAACTAATAAATAATTTTTAATTAAAAGAGTCTTGCCAGAATATAGGCTGTCATTCACCCTGAATTGTAATTATTTATAAATGTTATTATAAAAAAAAATTTATTTCCTGGTGGAAAAGAATGAGGGGGTATTTTTTTAAACCGGATCTTAGACTATGAGTAGCGAAACAAGGCTAAGGTACTATCCGTCTGTTCGTCCGTCGGTCCGTCCGTCCGTCGGTCCGTCCATCGGTCTGTCCGTCCGTCGGTCCGTCCGTCCGTCGGTCCGTCCGTCCGTCCGTCTATCTGTCAGTCTCAGTGATAACTCGAAAACAAATTTTGGAACTCTGTTTTAAGAAATCGATAACTGATCACTTTAGCTCACCCACCTACTGTTTTCAGTGACCTAAGTCAACCACAACCGTCTGTCTGTGCGACTGTCCATAGCTGAGCTACTTGTACAATGTTAGCTTGCTGAGTTTATTAAATATTCAATCTCGATTTACCATTTTACCTAACGGTAAAACATATAAACAACATATACATCTTCATTGGTTTTTTTTCGCTTTAATGACTTCTAAATAAACACATTTTATTGGTATTTAAACTTTAATAAAAATACTACGTGAAATATTGACAAAAACATTAAAACACTCTAAGTATAAAACTATATCTAAGATGAAACATATCCCCCGTCAATGGGTAAACACGTTCCAGTGATCAAACTAGCTTTGTCGCTCAATAAGTATGTCACAGCATCAACAACTTCGTGTACTTCCCCAAATCTCCTCAATGGAATCTTCTCTAACATAGGTTTAGCTACAGCGGGATCCGACCATCCTAACCTACCCATAGCTGTCATAATCACTGTTGGATTAACAGCATTGACTCTGATGTTGTGAGGGCCATATTCCAAAGCTACAGCTCTGGTGAAGCCGTCTACAGCTCCTTTAGTAGCGCAATAGACAGCATGATTGAGTAAACCTACCATGGAGGCTTGAGACGAGATGTTAACAATACTGCCTGGAGCACCTCTACATTTTAGGTTTTGAATTACGTATTTTGTGATGTTAATCATAGCTTTAATATTTACAGCAAACGACCTATAAAAATATACAGAGAGTAATTTGGAAATGATTAGCGTAATAATTATAATACGTGACTAATAAATCCATTAATACTTAATTTTACCTATCTACATCGTCTTCTTTAACCCCGGTTAAAGGGCCTAAAACAGCCAATCCAGCACAGTTAACTAACAAATCCACGTCTCCAATGCTTTTTAGCGCACATTCTGTAGCACACCAGTCAGTTATATCTACAGAAACAATTTGAATTGAAGGCATTTCTTTTTTAATTGAATTTAGAAGATCGGTAGATTTGTCACAACCAATTACTTTTGCCTGACACTTTGCCAACTGCTTAGCGATTTCACTACCGATTCCTCCATTAGCTCCAGTGACGAGTGCGGTTTTACCTTTGAAGTTTATTTCCATTTGTTTAATGACTTTTACCAAAAACTGATGAAATGCAAAAGGTAATGGCTAATTAGTGAAATTCTCAATGTCATTAAATCAGACGAGACATTTGATACAAAATTTATTTATTTGACGACCACTACAGAAAATCACATATTCCGTATTATTTTTTAAACGTCAAAGTAAACAAACTATAAATAGTGAAAATACAGCCCAAGCAATCTATCCAAGTTCTAATGCTCTGGTTCAGAATCAGCATGAAACTTTAAGGGTAGTTGGGGGGCGTTAAAATAAAAATATAAGTTTTAGGCCGTTGTCCCACTTAAAAAGTAATATTTTTAGTTCAAAACTTTCTAAATTAATGATTTTTACCTCTCGCCCCTCAGATAAGAGAGGTATAGTAATCATACTAAAAATCGGGTAGTGAGATTTCAATGGATAAACACGTTTTATGGTCCATAGAATACGATTTTTATATTTTCGCGATAATATCTGTGTGTATGTGTGTGTATGGAGGGTATAGAAGAAGGCACATCTCAACGTTAGAGAAAGTAAACAGATTTTGGAAGCCAGCTGTGCAAAGGCTACTATAGACGTTTCACGTAAATGGATCAAGGACAATTTGTTTTTGTATTTTGGGACCAGAGCCCTAGATGGCTCTGTCAGTATGAATAATTAAATTTAGGTTGGCTGCAATGATAAAGTTTTAAATTTTATTATTTAAAAGTTTGCTATTCTGGTAATTATTATTGAATGTTTGGTTTAGTTTTTGTCATTGTGACAGTCATTCCCTTATAAAACTTTTGTGAGTGTCTTTCTACTCAACGTTTAGTGTTTTTTTCAATTTTCGAACAATTCCTTATAATGAAATATGCTGTGTTCTAAATTGTGACCAAATTGTTAAAATGGCTACTTCTTTTAAACAAGAATGAGCTAAATAAAATGGATCCTCTGTTAGTTTTTTCTAAAAAGCGGGTGTGTCACAGACATTTTGAGCCAAAATATGTGTCAACACGATCTAATAAATTACTTTTAGATACCGTTCCAACTTTAAATTGACCTGGTAAGCCAAAAAATATTCTTTTTAAATACATATCAGAATAACGTAGTTTGTTTTATTATAAATATACAGAGTTGGACATAAGTTTGGAACCGGACAAGTTTTGATAAAAAATTTTAAAAGATGCAGAACTTAAGGCGGGTGACACACTGGAGAAATTGATTGCGTGAAACTTGTTCGTGAAACATGTTTACATGAAACTAGTTACTCGTTTAGCGCACATTGTAGAAACTATTTTCATATTGTTTTTCATATGCAAATATGCCTTTCGATGAAGATGTAGTTTTATTGTGGTGGGCGAACCGCAGACGCCGAAATAGAGTAATTAAGAAAAAAAGACGCTTTTGGGTACATCCTAGTAATCAATCAAACTTGCAACATAGTGCGACCGCCATTGGAGAAGAACTCAGACAACACCCAGATAAGTTTCAACAGTTTTATGGAATGAACCAAGAAAATTTTTATCGCCTATTAGCACTGATTACGCCGTTAATTGAGAAAAAGGAAACTCATTGGAGGATGCCTATTCCGCCAGAAGAGAGACTGCTAATCACACTAAGGTAAACAAATAATTTTTATTTAAGATAATTAACAAAAGGTACTACCGAGGGTACTTACGATAAACTTCTAAAAACTAATAGAATTAATGTTAAACATGGTAGGTATGCCGTATAATAAATTTTACATGGTAGGTATGCTGTTTTATATTTTTACGAATGCTAATTGTTAGTCCGTTCGAACCATGCTGATGGGTCATACTCTGGGTTCTCCTGACCATTTTGTGAATGTCCGGTGGCACTATGGAGCCAATCCTGAACATCAGCAGGTTTTCTAGAAAATTGATTTGAAGCCAGAGTACCCTGATGACTGTTTATAGTTTGTCAAGAGCCTGATGTAGCTACAGAGCGGGTTGTTAAAATTTCATCTATAAGTTGACTGACTTTGCATCTAATAACTGTCTCATTTGGTGATTATCCATCTGTTCCAGATCCGGTAATAAGCTCAACAAAATAGTCGTTTTGGGTTATCTGAACTCACTTGATCCTGTCTAAGATAGTCTATAACGTAAGAGTCAACTTCGCAATCTTTGTCAGGTTGAAGTTTCCTTTTCTTTGTGGTTAGTGATTCATCCTGTTTTGACCTTTTCAGCTGTGGAGTTAGCAGGTTGTTCAATCACATTCTCGTTTTCGTTGTGAAGACAGTCCGATTGCCCGTCCGGGTCGATATCTTCAACATCTGTTATCTTTTCACCAGATTTGGGATCTTGACTTTCAGGAGATGGAAGTAGTGGCAGATTACTTGGTAAATCTTGACTGCTTTTGACGTAAGGTCTTATAAAATTCATTTCTTTTATCATGTCTCTAGTTTTCTGAGATAACTTCTTAGCTCCACTTCCACTAGGGGGTAATTTGATGGATCTTGTAAACATTATGCGTAATGTCCGCCATGTATCTTTTCATTCTTGAACTGCAATAAAATACAAATAAAAACAAGTGTTTTCAGGGAAGTATAATTAACAAAATAATTTACTTTTTTCAGATACTTGGCAACTGGTGTAAATTTTAAGCAACTGGGGTTTACTTTTATGAGAGGTGCTTCAACGATTGGAAAAATAATTCCGAATACCTTGCTTTGGAATTTCCCTCATTGCGTGGGATCAGTAGATGGAAAGCACTTTCGTGTTCACAAATTTGCTAACACAGGCTCCAGGAATATAAATAACAAAGGTTATTTTTCAGTTCAGCTTATGGCATGTGCAGATGCCGATGGTTATTTTACTACAATAGATGTTGGTGACCTAGGGCGTAATAGCGATGGAGGCGTTTTTCGGACATCCCGATTAGGCCGTTGGCTAGAGAGAGGAGGGCTGCGTTTACATCCAGCTGAACAATTACCACAAAATGAAAATGGACCAAATATTCCCTATTTTTTATGTGGAGATGAAGCATTTCCTTTAAGCAAGTATCTCATGCGACCTTACCCCAAAAGAGTGTTGACAAATAAAAAGCGCATTTTTAATTATAGACTTAGCAGAGCTCGAAAATCTGTCGAGTGTACTTTTGGAATGTTGGTTTCCAAGATTAAGGTGTTCGAAAGTCCGATGGTTTGCTCCGAGAATACTGCGATATCAATTATAAAAACAGCTTGTATTTTACACAATTATATCCGTAAAACAGAGGGATATATTCAAGAGCCATCAGATTTCACAGAATATCAAGAAAATCGGATAATTGAAAGAGAAAACGAGGAAGATGAGGAAAGAGTTAATTTGACCACAGCTTCTGGGATTAGAGATTATTTGTCTGACTATTTTTTAATACTTACACATTACCGTGGCAAAATAATTACATTTTATAAATAAGTAAGGCTTTACTAATAATTACATTATTAAACGTATTACTTATAAACATTTGAAAACTTATTTTATTACCTGATTCATTCATTTCCTGGGCCACTTTTTCCCATGCCATAGCCACCGAGTCCCGTTTGCTATATTCCGGTAACTGATATTTATATAAACAAGGATGCTGTTCGACACTTTTCACAAGTTTAATATCAAAATCGGTTTTTTCTTTTGGCATGTTGATTAGCTACTAGTAAAATCCGAAAAAGAATAATAAATTTTACTATACCGTCCTTATCCGTACGACAAATCAAATACTACACAAATGAAAAGAATTTCAAGAAACAAGTAACAACAAACAGAGCACGTTGCATTTCGCGCAACTTGTTGACGAAACAATTTCTTATCTCCTGTTTCCGAAACGCAAGTTTGCATCGTTTCATATAAGTACATGGGTTATTTGATATTGAAACGACTTGCATATTTCTTGAAACGAGTTTCACGAAATTCGTTTCTCCAGTGTGTCACCCGCCTAACCCCAACTCTGTGTATATTAAAATTCCATTGTTTTAATTTATTTTATTATTATTTTTTTGTAGCACATTATAGTAAGAGATTGTAACGTATGTGCAAGTGGTGTGACCATTAAAATAAATAAAAAATGGATAGTAGTTTATCCCGTTGATTTTTAACATTTTATATTTAACGGTATTTTTGGTAGATGAAGCCAAGTTTATTATTAATATCTAATAAATTTGGAAATTTTATCATTGCAGCCAACCTAAATTTAATTATTCGTACTGACAGAGGGATTTGGTCCCAAAATACAAAAGCAAGTTTATCCCTCAGATAAAGGAACTACTAGATATGCCCTCAGAGTAAATATATAGAGAGGGCATTCTATCCTTTTTTATTAAGCCAACATCTAGTTTACTTTTGTTGACATCGTCCTCTACAAATTTCATAAGCGTATTTTCTAGCAGGTGTTAGTAATATTTATGTTGTTTATTGATAATAGTTCATACTATTGTATATTACATTTATATTTAAATTATAGTTTAATACATTGATATTTAATATCAGTAAGTTATAGAAGAGCCACCTTGTTAATGACTATTAAATAGAAATATGTATTATATAAGAAACCGATGAATCAACACACCGCATATCTGGTTCTCGAATAAAATATTTCAGATTTAGTTTTAGTTTAGCCATCGAATTCATCGAATTATGTTATTTTTGGGAATAGAATAAAAATTGTTTGATAGTGATACGTTTTATTTTTCCAATTGTAACACAGGGTAATTTAAAATCAAATTAAATAGTTTACTGTTTTTGAAATGTGAAAAATGTGGTGCTTTTTCCAAGCCATTAGATAATCTTACATTTTACAAGTAAGTTCCAGAAAATACAACTTTATCAAAATTATATTACTACTCACGACATATTTAATTCTAATGTGATAGATATATTAATACCATGTAAAATACCTGTGCTACCTCCAATAAAACACTATATCACTATAATGTGTATATATTTCACTCTTAACAAAATAACAATAATCATAATCAAATCAAATACAATAATATATGTATACGTCGTACCGCTATCTATTCGCGACTGACTCGATCCCCGCTCCCCGATACCGGTTCGTCTCGCACCTCAGTTACCGGTCTCCACACTCCCTCCATCTTTTTCAATTTCAACGGAGAGATCTTGGGTACTTGGTTATTTCCAATTTCATCTTCTTTTGATGATTGACCTAAAACAGAATGAAAATCTTCTGCCTCTTCATTATTAACTTTAGGTAACTTTTTAACATGGGTTATATGTCTTTTATAAACGTGTCCCTCTCTGGCCAATGTTAGCTCGTTCCCATGTTTATCAATTACCTCGTATTCCTCTTTTCCGAATCTACTAACCAATTTAATAGGAACAACCATGTGTTGCAGCAGAACCTTATCTCCTTTTCCTACCTCTCCATCTTTAGCTTTTCGGGACTTATCCTCCTTATCTTTCCCTCTTTGTTTATTGATAATATCGTTATCCTTAGCTTCCTCATCACATTCTTCGATTACAAGATCGTTTATTGAAGGAATTTTGTCCCTAATGTTCCTGCCAAACATTAATTGAGAGGGTGATTTTCCCGTTGTCCCATGGGGGGTGACATTATACATTAGGATAAACTTTTGTAGTTCCATTTTATAGTCACTCTCGTTGGCGTATGCGATTTGAAGTCGTTTTAATATTGATTTGTTCATATTCTCGACTTCACCATTTGCTTGTGGCCAATATGGTGTAGTATGCACCAACTGTATGCTGTTATCCTCGCAAAACATCTTAAACTCTTGGCTAGAGAATTGCCTTCCATTATCTGTGCGAATGCTTTTTGGATATCCCAAACGACAGAATAATTCTATTAGATGTTTTATAATAGTGGCAGAGGTTGTCGTGGTTAAAAACTTAATTTCCTGATACCTCGAATAGTAGTCAATAATCACAAGGACCATATCTTTATTTGGCAAAGGACCCATCAAGTCCATTGCCAGACATTGCCAGATCAGATTTACTTTCAGATATTATTTCTGAAATGCTCATAGCTTTTGGAGTATTTCTTTGTATTATTGCGAATATGTGATTTTCGTTTTCTTTATCAAACGTAGGCTCGTTTGTTGTTTGGCATAAGCGGGATACCGAATTAGCGATATTTTGTTTCCCTGGTTGATAAATTATTTTGAATTTGAAAGATTGTAACCTCAAGACCCACCTTTCGATGCGAGCAGGAGGTTTGGATGTCGGCTTGAAAATTTCCTCGAGTGGCTTATGGTCTGTAACTAATTCAAATTCAAGCCCGGCTAAGTAAAAATAAAACCGTTCTACGGACCAAACTAAAGCTAAACTCTCTTTTTCCGTCTGGGAATAACGACGTTCTACTTCTGAGAGACTTTTGCTGGCAAACGAGATAACCCTGGGATTTTGGTTATTATCAAATTGTAACAATACAGCTCCTAGTGCAACGGGACTCGCGTCGGCTATTAGGCGAGTTCTTCTTTTAGGGTCGAAGTATCCTAGTGTTGGTAACTTAGCTAAAGCCTTTTTTAACTGTTCAAAATGTCTTTGGTGTTCTTTATTCCATTCGAACTTGTTTTCAGATCTTGTTATCCATCGTAAGGGTTCCGTCATTGTTCCTAGAACTTTCCCACATAGGTTACCAATCCTAAAAAGCTCCTTACCTCTTCTTTAGAAGTTGGTGGTCGAAAATTTAGTATGCTTTTTATTTTCGTTTGGTCCGCATCTATTCCATTACTAGATAATTTATGTCCCAAGAACCCTAACCCTTTTACTTTAGTAACACATTTAGTTTCATTAAGGTATACATTGTTTTCCTCAAAAACTTGCAGAACCTGTTTTAAAGCCTGGTCATGTTCGATTTCATCCTTACCGTAAACTATAACATCGTCTAAATAATTTAAACAATTTGTACATGATGATAACATGTTTTGCAATACGCGTTGAAATATTTCCGGGGCTGAATTAACTCCAAACATCAATCTCTTATATCGGAACATACCTTTGTGTTTGATGAATGTCGTGATGATCCGACTTTCTTCACCCAGTTCTAATTGATGGTAGGCATTAACCAAATCTAGCCGTGAAAAGTAATTGGCATTTTTAAGCTTGGTCATAAACGAGTCGAATGTCGGAAGAGGATAATTTTCGCGCAAAATTGCCTCGTTTGCTCGTCGCATATCAACGCAGATACGAATGTCTCCATCTTCTTTAAAAAAGATAACTATAGGTGATATCCAAGGACTTGGTTCTACTACTTTTTCTATAATATCCAGCTGTAGTGCTTCAGTTAGTTTGTTTTCTACTAGTACTTCAACTGATACCGGTACTCTTCTTACAGGTTGCTGAACGGGTTTTATTAATGGGTTTATGGTTAAATTTATCACAACATCCTTTATCTTGGGAAAATGCGTATTTTCGGTAATTCTATTAACGTTAATACCCAGTTTTAAAACCCCCAGCTGTTTAGCTGTTTCTTTTCCTAACAACGAAACATCTCCCTTATCTACTACATCGAATGTTGTTATTATTTCTTTGGATCCAAGAGTACAAATGGTTGTTTGAAATTTAGATATGATATCTAACGGTTTTCCAGAAGCGTATGGTTTGAGCACTTCGTTCGGTTTTGCTATCAGATTCCAAATAGTTGCATTTCCTTTTTTGAGTTTTTCCCAATCTTGTATCTTAACTATATTCACCTTTGAACCAGAGTCAATAAGCAATGTTATTGTAACACGACCTATTGAGCAATCGATTAGATCATCGTTAACCTCCTTATTTAAATTCGAGTGACTACTACTTATTTTGAAACATTCTAGTTTCAAGTTGCTAGTTTCTTCTGTATCCGATTCTGAACCTTCTGTATTTACCCTGTTTACTGGTGTAGAAATCCGAGGGTATACTTTTTTATTGATACCTTGGTTTCTATGGTATGAACTGTAAATCAATTATAAGTGCGTCTGGTTTAGAAATTGAACTTTTAAATTTCGTTCTTTACTGTGTGCTTGTGGGAGCAGGTGAGAAAAAGATAACATATAGTTTTTGTTTAACTAACAAAGTTTAATTCATAACAGCTAAAATTATTTAATATGCCTTGGGATGGGTTTCCAACAGTTTACAAATGAATGACCATACACTTGGCCTATAAACATGTTAAACACTTACGTATTTACGTGGTATTACATATACCTGGGTAGGAACTGCAACTCTTACTTTTCTCTGGCATTTAGCAAGCCCTGATGAGGAAAGATGCTTATTGCATCGACCAACTAACAATTGGAATTCACTTTGGCGCGGTGCACAGGTTATCACAACGTTTAATGAATCACTTTCTGATTATTTCGTGTTAAACAAGGTTAACATACTGCGTAAGCAACAACTAAAAACTCAGCACTGCTTGCTTACACGGGGTGCGCGCTAGGCGCCATTTTTCTTTTCATGCATCGATACACACATGCACATGAAACGAGAGACGAGAGCACACTTCCAATTCACCTGTCCCGCTTAAAAAAAGGGCGGAAACAGGTGGAGGGAGGAATTAACGGTCATTATCTGGCGGGAGCAATTTGAAATGAATCAAGTTGAAAAATTATAAAATTGTTTTTCAACAACTGGTCTGAATCTTTTTACGTTTGGGCCTCTGTTGCTGTATGGAAATTTCCTTTTAGACATATTTTTTTGATCTACACTGCGAGGCAAGATGTCCGTGATTTCCGCATTTAAAACATTTTTCCCCTCTTCCAGGACATTTCCATGAATTTGCGAAATGATCGGTTTTTCCACATCTTGTACATAAGTTATTATTTTTATAATATGATAGCTTGTTTACATTCATCCCTGATGTACTCGGTGCGTCCATTGAGGCGTTCATTAACTTTGACTGGTCTTGAATTTGTTCGTGCACTAGACATAATTCGATTACCTCTTCTAGAGTCCGTTCTTTCTCCAACAGCTTTTTCTTTACTTCTATTATTGCCCAGCTATCGATAATTTTGTCTTTAATATTAATTTCTAAAGATTCTCGAGCATTAGTACCAAATGAACACTTAGCTGCTTGATTTCTTATTTTTAATAAGAATTTATTAAAGTTATCACCGTCTGCGGGTTTAATGTTACGGAAGCTATGCCTTTCAAATGTGGAATTTTGTTTCGGTGAAAAATATTCCGATAATTTATTTATAAGTACTTCAAAGACGTCAATATTTTGTTCGGGATCTACTGAAACAACTGCCCCTGGAATATTATAGGCAACCTCCTGTAATTGTCCTCCTCCTAGGTGTAAAAGTTTATTACGTTTAGTAATAGGGGCTGTTATGTCCTCAGACAGCAGGTATAGTTGTAACGATCGTAGCCACCTTTCCCATTCCGTTCTAATTAAGGCTTTGTCGATGGTGTCACACAGGAATTGCTTAATGCCTGTATCCGTCATTATGACCTGTTGATAAAAAAAACACAATGCTATAGTATAATTCGGTGATACGCCAAACTCGATATTTATTAGTGGCCCCACCTAACGGAAATAATAAAATTAAAACAAATTCAAATGTTAAATTCCATTCATTTTTTTTTAAATATTGGTGTAGCCACCTTGTACAATAATTTTAATTCAAAATAAATCGAGGCAGTATGACTAATAACTTGGTTTCTTTTTTTTTTTGAAGTATAGAACGTTACTTAATTACGTAAATAAATTTGTCATTACTTGCAGAAATCACGCTCTTTTATTATTTTTTTTTTTGCATTTGTTTATTTATTTTTATTATTTTTATATAGATATATACATATAAATATAAAGTTTTCGACATATTAGTCATTTTCTCAACGTGATCGAATTGCAAATAAGACGTATATTGTTATATTATAAATATTTAAGTTACCTTTTGGTATTATGTATCTTCGGTTTTTTTCCTCTCTGCCCTTTTCGGCAAAATATGCTTTAATAATGTCTCACCGACTTTTATTGTATAGGTTCTCTGCCCTGTATTGTCTCACCGACCTTTGTTGTATAGGTTCTCTGCCCTTTTTGTACGGCTCTAAGCCCGCCCGGCACCTATAAAGATGCCCAAAATTAAATGTTACAAACATTACATTTAGATTAATATTCATTTTTAAATTATAATTTGCTTTTTTTCTATTCATTTTTCATTTATGTATTTATTTATTTATTTATTTATTTTTTTACTTACACGGTTCGGTTGAAAATCCTCGTCGCCAATTGTGCTACCTCCAATAAAACACTATATCACTATAATGTGTATATATTTCACTCTTAACAAAATAACAATAATCATAATCAAATCAAATACAAAAATATATGTATACGTCGTACAGCTATCTATTCGCGACTGACTCGATCCCCGCTCCCCGATACCGGTTCGTCTCGCACCTCAGTTACCGGTCTCCACAATACCCAATTTTAATTTTCTTATTTTTGCTAAAATAAGTTAAAAGTTATAATTCTTCGCGTCGCCACTGTCTAATACCGTTTATTTACATCACGTCAATTTTTATTGTTGATTTCGTCCTCTGCACGAGATTTTTCTCCGCGTCTTACGTCACTCGCCAACAAAATTTGCCGAGAGAGAGGACTAGATGTTGGCTTAAATTTTTTAAATGACATTAGATATACAGGGCATATTTAGTAGTTCTTTTATCTGAGGATATGCCCTGTATATCTAATGTCACTTACAAAATTGAAGACAACATCTAGTCCTCTCTCTCGGCAAAGTTTGTAAGCGAGGGACGTGAGACGCGCAGAAAAATCTCGTGCAGAGGACGAAATCAAGAATAAAAATTGACGTAATGTAAACAAACGGAATTGGACAGTGGCGACGCAAAGAATTATAACTTTTTACTTATTTTAGCAAAAAATAGAAAATTAAAATTGGGTATTTTACATGTTATTAATATATCACATTTGAATTAAATATGTCGTGAAAAGTTATATAATTTCGATAAAGTTGTATTTTCTGTAATACTGATAAATATTACCATTAAAACATAGCAAATTAATGCTTGTAAATTTATATAAAATGTACGTATTTAATAATGGAATCAAATAAATTTTTTATTGCTTCTAAAACCTTGTTTACACTAAGGAGTACATGCGAATAACGTAAAAAAATGTGAATGGTAGATAACATAAAAAAGAAAGGAAGCAAAATAAAAAAATATCAAATCTTATCAAATTCGTCTTGATTCATCAACAGGGAACCTATAATAATGAAAATATATTTTAAATTATTCAAAAACTAATTTCCTAACTTTCTCGTGAAGTGTAAGATTATCTAATGGCTTGAGAAAAGCACCACATTTTCACATTTCTTTCTCATGATTAACAACCTTTCAAGAAAATCACTTAAAATAGTAACACCTCTCGTGGAGTTGTAGGCAGGTTTGCGTCCCTATGGGGTTTGCTCTCCCTATTTCCTCTTTCACCCTTGCATTTATTTCGTTGTAGTTTTGGGTATTCTCGCCATTCGGCTTAAAGGTGTTTAGGAAGTGTTCCCCGAACGCCTTCCCCTTCTCTGGATCGTCAAAGCATTCCCTTTCCCCCACTTCTATTGTGGGTATAGGGCTGTATGTCTTTTTTAGCCGTAAAGTGACTTTCCAAATCCCGTTGTCTGCAGGGGACAACAACCTCCTCGGCTCCTCGTTCCTGTGCTCTGCCTCGTTCTCTGTCCTCGCTTTATTTTTGTTCTTTATCATTCTCTTTATGACATCTGGCAGGTTGTCGTTGCTTGTTTTTATCCCCTTTTTCTGTATGATTTTCTCCATTGCTGTTTGCATTGTTTTTATGAGGCTGTTTACCTCCCACTCTAAAATGTCGGTTTCCCCTATGATTGTTGTCGTATTCGTACGTGTGTCGGTCTCTTGTCAGAACTGTTTCCAGTTCGCAGTTCTATGTCGAGTTCGTTTGTGTGTTTGTCTCCCTTCCCGTCAGCTCAAATAGCACAGGATCATGATCGGAGGTGATCGAGTTACTTGCTTGTGCATAGATTTAAAAAGTCACTAACATTTTTTGAGATCATAAAGGTCGATTGTGCTCGGCGACGTCCCATTGAAGGGAAAGTGCGTCGGCTCCTCTGTGTTGTATATTATAATGTTTTCCCTGTCTGCAAAATCCTTCAACGTGTTACCATTCCTGTTGTTCTACCTGCAGTCCCAGTCCTAGTGTCTGGCATTTAAGTCACCCAACAACAGAACCTTGTTCGCTTTGGATGTTAAGGACACCAAATCCCTAGTTATAAATTTGTTTAATGGCTTATTGTACACCCCAATTATATGTGTATTATCTTTAAGCTTTATTATAATATGTTCAATTGTATTGGTTTCTACTTGCCGTATCTTAATGTACGGAATATTTTGCTACCCCCCGCCGTTTTGGTTCACTCTGTCAACCCTGTAGACGGACTAACCTTTTATTTTTAATTTCCGGTTTCGGATAGAAGGACAATGTCTAGCTTATGTTTACTCATAAAATTTATTAAGAGTGGATATTTGTTATTTACCCCGTTTATATTGTAAAAACATATTTTATAAATGAAAATGACAACCAAGTATTCAGATATTATATTTATTTATTGTATTTTTGGAAGCAACATACCTCCAAGTATCTCCAAGGGATCATTGGTGGTTTCCATCAATTCATTCAGGTCTCGTATGGCCCTAAGTAGGCCTTCCATTTTCACATTCGCCTCCAGCCTTGCGCACTCTTCATTCAGTTGCCTGAATGTACCGAGTGTCGAGCTTGGACCTGCGGCATCCTGGTTTGGGGCGAGAGGGGTAGGTTTCTTCTCCCTCTCAGAGGAGGGAAATCTTGGCCACTATTGTTGGTAGTTACTTCATCTAGTGTCCTTCTACCGCCAGGGTTGGTGTTTGCATCTTCTGGCGGTTGTCTCTATTTTGCCAGGCATTTATTGCTGGTGGTGGTGCAGGTACATATCTTGGCTGGATTTGTGGTTTTCGTCTATTTTCCAAAATTTCTATTTTCTCCTTGTATACCTTACAGAGGACTGAGTTTGTTCTTCTCTTGGATTTTGGCAGTCTCTCGTCCAATGTTCTTCTGCACATTTGAGGTTGCATGCCCCCACATCTGACATCTGTGGCACTGGATGATTGGTTTCTGGGATTTTCGCAATTCCCAGGTTATTTTTGTGTATAGGATATACCTTATGTGCTTTCTTAAGAATTGGATGGTAATAGAGGGGTCAGTGGTGACCATATAGTGGTCTGACCTTTGTCCTCATCCTAAATATTTTTCTTACTGGGATAACTTGTTGTATCATAGTGCCTCTGTTATTTCCTCTGTGTTTGGTTCTGATCACAAATGCGTGTGATTTTTCCACTCTTAGTGAATACGAGTGATGAGGGACATCCTGTAGGTCTTCTTTTAGTTTGTTTTGATCCTCGATTTCTTTGACAAAAATCAACTTTGAGTTTGATGTATGTTTAATGTGGAAATCTCCTTTCAGAATCGCCCTCAGCTTTCCCACCATTTCTGCTGGTGCTCTGGGGGTAGAGTTTCTGGCCTCTTTGGCCTATTCTGGGTTGGTACATTATGTTTGGGTACCTCATTACTCGTGTATGGTTTTAGGTTATCTGCCTTTGTGGGGGCTGTTTTCGGTTCCTTTTCAACTTCTAGGGGTGCAATGGCTTGTATCTATTGACCGTTGGTACCATAGAGCTTGCCGTCTTTGCTCTGAAATGATCAGCCAGTCTGCTAGTCTTTCGTGGTGTTATAAAGGCAACTAGGTTATTTTTGCTGTTTTCTTTCTCCTGACCATCTCTTTGCTATATTCAAGTTTACTTCCTTTGTCGACCCGGCATTAGCCGTTTCAGGTGTTGTTTCCCTTGGTCTTTTCGATTTTTGGGTCTCTATGTCCATTACTTCGATTTGTGTAGCGTTCTCTACACTTTCTTCGACGCTGTTTTGATATTTTAACAACAGCCTTTCCAGGATTTGCCCCTGATTTGTGGTCTGCATGTTCTCTCTCGTGTAATCAGAGATGTAGTAATCAACCTTCGCCCCTCCATGTTCTTTTGTTTCCTTCTCCTGAGCGTTTTCATTGTGGTATGGCCGTTGCCTACACAAAAGGTAATATTTTGAGTTCAAAACCACACTAAAAAAACCAACAAAAATGGTCTTATTTAAATGTTTTTTAGATTAATACATGAAACTTTTATATGGATGTAATTTACTTCACATCATATCGGCAATATTGATCGGTCAATAGAGAAAGTGAAAGTATAATGAAGAGTTACCGATTCCTTATGCGACTGACCGGCAGCCTTGGAGGGTTGGTGGAACTGAACTGAATTTGGCGGTTAATTTGAATATTTCGTATTCAATTTCTCATATTTCATATATTATTAGCATTTTCTGTAGGGAGTGGTTAAAGGTCCGCGAGTTCTTTTAATAAAATTAATATTTTTTTTAATACACAGCCTAGATTTAGATAGTCAAGACTTCTTTTAATAACATAAATATTTTTTTTATATAAAATTCCACAACTCGCGGATCTTTATAAAATATGTTAAAGTCAATTTTGAATCACAAATTTATCATTTTTCAAAATTTGATAATTTTTATTACTTTCCGAACAACAGAGTTGCATAGAAGGATCATGATATTTTGGCCATACCCAGATTTTAACAAATCTTTACGTTTTGAGGTCACCTAATCCATTTATACCATGTTTAGCATGATGTCTGTCTGTGTGTGTGTCTGTGTATGTGACCACGATAGCTTCTAAACAGCTGAACCAGTTTAGATGAAATTTTATATACATATTTAGGGTAGCAAGGAGACGACCTGTATATATTTTGTTAATCGGACTACCGGAAGTGACAGTTGCTATAAGTGATGACGTCATTACTAAACAAGATGGCAATAAAGTTTTACACATATATTTTTTATACGTTATAGTTTAATTTCAAGTGACTAAAATTTTCAAAAACTTTTGCCATTGTTGCCAGATTTATCAAAAAGTAATTTTTTTTCATATTTTTTTTAAATTACAAAAATAATGCATTTTTATGAAAAATTACAGGATATGAAAGTTGTAGAACATAAAATTTTCTACACATTTTGTCATTACCGTTTTTTTGAATTCCTCATAGTTTCGTCGCTAGAGGGCGTGAAAATAATGTATATAGACATTTGCGACTTTTTTTTAGATTTTGAGACAAAATTATGGATTTTTATGAAAATTTACAAAAAATCAAAATTGTAGAACATAAAATTTTCTACAAGTTTTGTCTTTACTTTTTTTCGGGTCCCGCATAATTTCGCCGCTAGTTTTTATTTTAATTTTTAAGCCTTTTTTATCCTTATTAAATTATTATTTTTTAGTTAAATTTTAATATTAAAAATTTTAAAAAAATATCTTCAAATTTGTAATACTTAATTTTATAATTATAATTTTTTTCAAAATTTTATTACAAAAATTGTGGAATTTTTTAAAAATTGGCAAGAAACATTTAAAATTATATTACGATTTTAAACTAAATTGCATAACTTCTAAAATATTAAAGTTATTGAAATGGAATTTTCACCATTCGAAAGATAATATAAAACTCATAAATTTAAAATGTATTTTAGTTTCTTATAATTTAGAATTATAATTATTATAGGTAGCCAAAATAAAGAATTTTTTTGAAATTTTTTGTAATTTCGTAAATAGCATATCCGAAAGGGATCCAAAAGTACATGTGTATATGTGTAAAGTATTTCATAACTTTAATATATTATTTGTAAAAGTTATAGTAGAAAATGTAAAAAGTTAAAACAATTCAATGGGTTTACCCATGAATTTTTGACAGAAAATTTGATTTATCTTAGTTTTTTAAACTAACTTTATTAATGCATTTTGATCCAGCAAACCTAAAAAAAAAGGTCTGTTTCCCATTTTGAATAAAATTGAATGAGTTATTAATTATTTATTGATTTTAAAATTATTCAAAAAAGGTTTTATTTTTTTTTAAGGTTAATATTAATATTAAAAATTTTAAAAAATCCCATTAAATTTGTAGTAAAAACTCTATAATTGTGATTTTTTTCAAAATTTTATTCAAAAAATTGTAGAATTCGTAATTTTTTTTTGAAATTTAATATCAGTTTAAAAACTTTAAAAATATTAAAATGGGACTTATGCCATTCGATAGGTAATATAAAATTCTAAATTTAGAAAATATTTTAGTCTCTTCGAATTTAACATTGTAATTATTATAACGAAAATAAAAAAAATTAAATTTTTTCGTCCTTTTGTGTTATCGAAAATGGTAAATCTGAAAAGGATCAAAAACTACATATTATGTGTGAAATATTTCATAATTTTAAAATAATACTTGTAGAAATTATACAAAATTATAAAATGTTAAAAAAATTTTTTACAAAAAATTTAGTTTTTTTTTTAATTTTTGTGAACTAATTTTATTAATATATTTTGATACAGAAAAACTAAAATAATCGATTAAACAATTAATTTACTAGGAGTGTTCGGAAAGTTGGGTGGGAATACCCCTCATTTTTTTATATGCTTTTTTAATTGTGAAACCCTACGGTGATTAATTTCTGGAAAAAATTGAATTTTCATTGCTGCCAATTTAATTTGAGCCGGGAGTGATTGAGAATCGCGATTCAATCGGTATCTACTGTAAACCGAATATGATCCCGCCCGACCTACCGGTCGGGATGTTACCTCAGATAAAGGAACTACTAGATATGCCCTGTATATCTAATGTCATTTACAAAATTTAAGATAACATCTAGCCCTCTCTCTCGGCAAAGTTTGTGGGCGAGGGACGTGAGACGCGCAGAAAAATCTCGTGCAGAGGACGAAATCAACAATAAAAATTGACGTGATGTATTAGACAGTGGCGACGCGAAGAATTATAACTTTTTATTTATTATAGCAAAAAAAAGAAAATTAAAATTGGGTATTTTACATGTTATTAATATATCACATTTGAATTAAATATGTCGTGAGAAGTTATATAATTTCGATAAAGTTGTATTTTCTGTAATACTGATAAATATTAACATTAAAACATAGCAAATGCTTGTAAATTTATATTAAATGTACGTATTTAATAATGGAATCAAATAAATAATATTTTTTATTGCTTCTAAAACCCTGTTACAGTAAGGAGTACCTAAATGCGAATAACATAAAAAAATGTGAATGGTATATAACATAAAAAAGAAAGGAAGCAACTTATATTATATTTTAAATTATTCAAAAACTACTTTCCTAACTTACTTGTGAAGTGTAAGATTGATTATCTAATGGCTTGAGAAAAGCACCACATTTTTCACATTTCTTTCTCATGGTTAACAACCTCTCAAGAAAATCGCTTAAAATAGTTCAAAATGTTTACAAAAATAAACTATTTAATGTAGGATTTTAAATTATCCTGCTTGAAAGTACGCTTATGGAATCTCTAGAGGACGATGTCAACAAAAGTTAACTAGATGTTGGCTTAATAAAAAAGGATAGAATGCCCTCTCTATATATATATTTACTCTGAGGATGTTACTTTATACTTTCTCTGTGGGATGTTATGATCACAGTAAAATGATTTCATTTTACTGTGTTATGATCGTGACTGTTGAGTAGCGATGTTCGATACATTGGAAAGTATCGATATTCGTATCGAAAAGCAATGTATCGATACACAAATGTATCGCATTAAAAAGTATCGATATACGAAATATCGATTGTTTCGATACTTCTACGTGTTGCGTTTTCATCGAACCGGCCACCGACCGATTCTGTGGAGAACAGAGAACTTTCGAACATGGTTCTCGAGAACTTTAAAAAATCGAATACTTTTCGATTATTGGTATTCGAGAACTCCATCAGTATCACTTCTAGAAAATGATAATTTTTTTTAATTATTTTCATATGATAAAGGTTTGTTTTGGTTTCTTATTTACAACTGTTCGCAAATTATTTGAGAACTGCGCAGAACAAGTTGCGTGGTGGTATATATTTATTAAACCGATTCCGAACTGATTCTAGGAACCGAAAACTAAAACACTAATTAAAATCTTCTTTTTTATTATCTGGCCTCTGTTAAGCTAGTTAATTTTATATTACAAAAATAGAAGAATATTTTATATTTATGGGTTATCCAGCATTTATAGCATAAAATTCTCTATTATTTTAGCATATAAAAAAATACTAATTTAATATGGAAACCGGTAAGTTATTCAGAATGTTAATATTTTGGAAAAATACAATTGGTTTAAGCTGGATTTATAAACTCTTGAACGGCAACTGCAACCTCAACGTCAACCTCAACTGCAAAGTTAAAAATATTTTATCTTTGTGCGAACGGCAACCTCAGCGTCAACAGCTGCGGATGTTTATAAATGTGAATGCTGATTTCGTACTATTGAACTTTGCAGTTGCGGTTGACGTCGAGGTTGAAGTTGCCGTTCGAGAGTTTATAAATCCAGCAATGGTTTAATTCCCAAGTATTTGCTTTTTATTTTTGTTTGATAATTTATAAAGATATATTTTAATAATTTATAATTATATATTTAAATAGTTTTTAAATATCAGTTTTTGCCCGGTAGTATATTTCACAATCACAATCACAATACGCATGTGTGCACTGAAAATCCTAAAAATATTCTCATCGTCGACCAAGTACTGTTTGTATGGTTCGATAACCGTTCTGGAATAAATTTACACACGAACCAAAACACAAAATTATTTGTAATGA
This sequence comes from Neocrepidodera transversa, assembly GCA_963243735.1. NCBI lineage: Eukaryota > Metazoa > Arthropoda > Insecta > Coleoptera > Chrysomelidae > Neocrepidodera > Neocrepidodera transversa. Next base: position 24,000,535 of record OY725346.1, read on the forward strand.
CTGGTTCCGAATCGATTTTCATTAAACCAAAACACTCCGAACTTAATGCGCATGGTCGAACTGTTCTTAAATTAGAACCAAAACAAACCTATAATAATTTGATAATTAATTATGATATTTTATGTTTTTTACTGTGGTCGTGAAGTGATATTTATACTTTCTCAATAACGTGATTCGTGAAGAAGTATGTAATTAGTAGATCAAAGACACTACTATAGCCCTAAATTAAAAATTAGTATAAATTAGTAGAGCAAGCAAATGACCAATGAAAAACTACAAAACCACTCGGATTTTAAAAATTAAGTCTTCAAAATCAAATCATGCCAAGTCAGAAGCCCCAAAAAATTTAGTCCAAATTAGTCTTCGATGATGAAATTAAAATATTTAAGTACAAATGGATTTACCTCCTAATTTTATTTGTAAAGAGGAATTAGCTTTTGATAATAAGAAATGTATTCAAACTCAAACAGAAAAAATTGTTATAAAAAAAGAATGTGCAGAGGATTTAACAGATTTCCATAATAATTTCAATGTGAAAATAGAAGAACTGAATTTTAAAGATGAAGAATCAAATATCAGTATTTTAGAGACTGGACTGGGACTTCAACCTCAATATGAAGAAATTATAAAAAATGAATATACAGAGGATCTTTTGGGTATCAACACAAGTTTAAATAATTTCGGCGTTAAAATAGAAGTAGAAGACTTGGATCAAGAACCAAATGACATTATCCAAGAGACTAGACTTTTTAGAACTCAAGAATGTATTTTAAGTGAAGCAACTTTAAAAGATAATGCTATTAGTATAAATGTTACTGCTAAAAAGAACCATAAATATGATATTTGTGAAAAAAGCTTTTCTATACATAGCAATGAAAAAAATAGTTGCAGTGTTTGTGGTAAAGTCTTTTCGACAAGGGCTCTCTTGAAATCTCACTGTTTAATACACAATAGTATTAAAAAATACAATTGTGACATTTGTAACAAGTCATTTACTTTAAAAAGTTATTTACAAAAACATTACATAAATCATCAAAATAAAAATAAGTATAAGTGCAATTATTGTGAAAAGGCCTTTTCTCGCAATTTTACTTTATCACAACATGAATTAATTCACACTCGTAAAAAAAACCATAAATGTGCAATTTGTGAAAAATCATTTACTCAAATTACTCATTTGAATAAGCATTACTTTACTCATACAAGCGAAAAAAATTATCCTTGCAATATTTGTGAAAGACAATTCACTAACAATTCGTATTTAGAAAAACATCGATTAATTCATGCTACTGAAAAAAACTTCAATTGCAATGTTTGTGGAAAATTATTTGCAAGAAACTCAGATCTGAAAGCTCATCTTAGAAATCATTCTAATGAAAAAAACTACAAGTGTGATATTTGTGATAAAACTTATTTAAAGAATTCACTTTTAAAACGTCATCAATTAGTTCATAGTGGTGAAAAAAATTTCGTTTGCATTGATTGTGGTAAATGCTTTTCTCAAAAAGCTTTTTTAAAAGAACATACTTTAATTCATAACAATGTTAAAAATCACAAGTGTGAAGTTTGTAACATGTCATTTGTTGTAAAAAGTTATTTAAGAAAACATTACCTAATTCACAGTGAAAATAAGCACAAGTGCAATTATTGTGAAAAAACTTTTGCCCAACGTACGAATTTAAAAAAACATCAATTAATTCACACTGGTGAAAAAAATTACAAGTGTGACATTTGTGAAAAATCGTTTATTCAAATTTCTCAATTGAAGCAGCATTACCTCACTCACACTTGTGAAAGATATAACAATGCAACATCTGAGGAAAAGCATACACCAAAAATTCTTATTTAAAAAATCATTAATTTATATCATGCCAGTGAAAAAAAACTTTAGTGTAATATATGTGAAAATACTTTCTCAGGAATCACATTTGAATCTTAAAATTCGTTATGTAGAAAGAAAAAACAAGCGTAACATTTGTGAAAAAACCAAGTGTTATATTTGTCTTCCTACAGTAATAAATGAGTTATTAATGTAATTTTTGAGAATAAATCTGCAAATAATCATATTTAAAGTTGTGTGTTACAATCCCTAATTAATTTATTTATTTAAGGGACAGCATATATTAAAGAAAATTCAACTTAGTTCCTAAAACTGGCTACAAGGTGACGCTCTGGAAAAAATAGATGTCAGATTCATAATACTCATACCTGAAAACTCTTGAACTGGTAATTTTTGCCAAAAACCCTAAATTTACAATTTTTTTAAGTCATATTAAACATATACATGATGAACGAGTAAAGTAGGAATTCTAAATAAAACTTATTTTTGATGTCCGTTAATTTAGTCCCGCCATTTCAGAATTTTAATAAAAATTGAATTGTGCTGTGTATAAAAAAAATTATAGATATTTTTTCTATTTTTTGTTAGTTTTTGAATTACTCGATAGTTAACCCCGCCATTTTCTCCAATTTAAAAAATTCGTGTAATGCTGAGTTGTACTACGTTTGAGCTATATTGTGTAGTTTTCTTTTTTTTAACGTTACATTCAGAGAAAATTTCAAAATATAATTTTTTTCGGTAAAAATATTGATTGTACTGAATTGTGCTGTACTCATGTTCTCTTAAAACATTAAATTAACCGAGAAATTTGAAAACATATTTCCAAAAATATTAAAAAAAAAAAATTTACTCCGGAACCATTGATTCGCTGAATATAATTTGGGTGTTTTTTTTTTATATATGCTGTTTTCAAATAAATAAAGAGTAATCCTTTTATTTAAAGGATATTTCATCTTTTTTTGCATTAAAAAAAGAACCACAATCATTGAAGTCTATAAAAAATTGAAAAATCCCTTTCAACTTACGTACTTGAAAAATTGGAAAAACGTTAAAAAAATAAAAATCCATTAACATTTCTTGAAAGCCTTTTCAACATCCTTAAAAACCCTGAAAAATATTTAAAATGTACTTGAAAAATTTAAAATATCCTCAAAAAATACGTGAAAAATCATTGATTACCACAAAAAAATTCTTAAAACATGCTTTTAAAATTCTTAACAAATCTGTGAAAAGTCACTAACAAATCCTTGAATACTCCTTACAAAATCGCTAAAAAAAATATTGAAAAATCTATGAAATATCCTGAAGGAAAGAAGCTTCAAGAAATCGTTCAAAAATCATTGAATATAAACCTTAAAAGATCCTTTCAAACATTTAAAAAAAAATTCCTATTTCACGAAACAAACTTCTTTAAAATTTCTTAAGTCTTTAAAAAGATTTGTAACATCTTTGAAAAATAATAGAAAAATTCATTGTAAATCCTTAAAAATCCTTTTAAAAAAACTCTAAACAGTATCTTGGAACAATCCAAAGTCCCTAAACAATTCCTGATTAATCCTTGTAAATTACTTGAAAGAATCATTTGAAAAATTATTCACAAAAAATAGATTCTTTGAATACTCCGCAAAAAAATCAATGAAATATTCTTCATAAATCCTTAAAAATTCTTAAAAGAACCATTAAAGAATCCTTGTGTTAATGGCAATTTTCCAATTTTTAAATTTATATTTTCTGACATGGCTGATGAAACATGAGAACTTATAGATATACGATGTATGTATTATATTGAAATAGCAATTGACAATGTTAGAACTTAAAAACAAAGGAATTCAACAACTTAGTCCAACAGAAAATAATAACTATTGCTTATGGAGCTGCAAAATATCTAAAAAGTGTAAGAAATTATGATGACGAGCCAAGGGCTTTGGACCAGACCACTTGCATAAATCAATGTTGAGAGTGTTTGGCTTCGGAGATGCCATCGAGAGGCAACATATAAATATAGACATTCATATAGCATCAGTGTCACTGGGCACACGTGTGGAATATTGTTTCGAATAAAGTTTAAGTTAATGAATTGAGCGACCCTTACAAAAGTAAATCCACCAATACGAACTAATAATGACTGGAAAAAAACAAATAGCAAGAAAGCTACGGCTTTTGCTAAACATCTAGCAAATGTAAGTATTTAAACCAAATCCAAATGATACACCACAAAATGAACATGAAAATATAGAGCAAATTTTAGAACCTCCTTATGAAAGGAAAAAAAATTAAAATCCAAAAGTAAAGACCATTTAAAAATAAAAGTAATCCAAAGAAAGCACCCGGATTAGACTTAATTAAGTCAAAACCAGTAAATTGATAACCCAAATATTCAACGCCATTATTGGAACCGGACATTTTCCAAATATCTGGAAAATTGCAAAAATAATAATGATTCCCAAACCAGCAGAGGAAATATCCAACATAATTCGTTTATTGCCAATATCCAAATGGGAAAATATTCATAACGAGAATTAATGCATCATAGAAATAAAGCAACTTGTACTTGACTACCAATTCGGTTTTTTAGAACCAATACATAGAGTTGTCAATAACGTCAACAAAGATCTAGAAGATAACCGAAAAAAAAAACACATTAAAGAATCCTTTTCCTTTATGGTTTACTTTATTTTTTAAATAATTACAAAATCACATAAAGTCCGGACAATGACCAGAAATAGTACATGAAAGTGAATTTAAAATAGAATAAATGTCATATCTTTATCATATTAGTAAATTTATCATTAAGAAAAACCACAATCAGAATAAAAATAAACATATAGTATATTGTACCAAGGGACTAAAGTGCTACTTTTAGCAACAATTACTCGAGGGATTAAAAGTAGCACTTCAGTCACGTGGTACGTACGCTATTTTTTGCACCTCAGGGACTAAAACTTTGAAATTCATACGATAATTATGTGAAAAGAAGCACTCAATATTATTTCATAACGATAACTTAATCGACTACTTAATGATTATGAAAAGTTATTGAAAATCGAAAAATTTATTCGCTTATTAACGAGGTCTTTGTTAAATTACCCCCGACTAAAATAGTTTGCTATGGCTTCTATTGGTTTTATTATTCGAGGGGCTAAGCGTTTCATACGGGGACTAAAAATATTTTAATCTCAATGGAGTAAAAGTGGCACTTTAGTCCCTAAAATGAGGGAGTAAAATGCATGTTTTAGTCCCTGTGGTGCAAAAGTTTTTCCTTTTCCTGGAATTGACGACTCTGATATTACTTGCCGGGCGGTCGCTTACCTATTGTTATTTGGTGCCACTAATCAGGGGTGCTATACTTTTTTATCGTACTTCCCATAAGTTTATTTATCATTATTTGTAAATGAAAATTTTACCAAAATACTTCAATTCCGGGAAATTGTAGACCATATTGATTATGTTGTTCACAATAAAAGCAAAAAAAAAAATACTTTCCGGAAAAAGATTTTTTCTAAATCAGCCAAAAAAATTTTATAAAATGTAAACGGGAGGTAAAATCACTTCAAATCAGTATAAAGCCCTCTTAATACTCGAGCTTTGCTTTTGTCGTATTTTTTTTGTGTAATCTTAAAATATTCTCAAAGCAGCATAAATCTTCTGAAGATTTAAAAAAATAAATACATTTTCTCTTAGCTAATTTTTGAGCTTGATTAAAAAATGCATGATTTGAACATTCATTAATTATTTTAATTATGATAGTTAAATACATTTTAGTTTAAATCTATATAATTAATTTTATTTGGGTTGATGGCTTCCCGACGTGTTCAATGTTCAATTCATATTAAAAGTAGAAATAAAAAATACAATTTGTGTGTAATAATTTATTTGAACATCTCAATACAACGGAAACATACAAAAATTAACAAAAAAAAAACAACAAGTATTTGGGGTTTTCTATTTTAAAATGGAGTAGAAAAATCCTTGATTTTTCGCAAACATACTATGTTTTAAAAACAAAATTCAACAAATCGTGTACACTTTACTCTTACATGTAATTCGATATAAAAAAATATTTTATTCCTATAAAAATACTTTTACTGGATATATACACATACACATAGGTATATAAAAAAGCAGATATTGCACTTTCAACATTCATTTTTTTTACTTAATAAATAAATTTAAAATTATTCGAAGCTCTTGATTCTGGAATATTGGTAACATTACAAAATACATTTTTGTTGATCTCCAATTATTAATAATTCCCAAAAGAGCAAGCTGTTGCCAAATGAATCAAATTGATAACGAAAATTTAAAATTATGATAAAATGTTGTTACTTACTAGCTAAATTACCTACATTATAAGCCACAATAGTTACATGATCTAGTTTTCCAGGTAAATTTTGAACTCTTTCGAGTCCTTTTTTCCTTCTGATTTTCTTCTCTTGGTTGGTAACTTCGACTAGGATGCCATTTTTGTTATCGAAATACAGGTCAGGATCTTCTAAAGTGTGGCGTTTAGCTGAGGTTATACTCATCGTGTAGCTGATGAGATTTTCACATAACTGTTTCGCTGATGTACATGGAGAATCTTTACCTAAAAAAGGTTATTAATCATTGCCACAGAAAAATCTCAAGAAATTTACAGTTGGTTAATCTAAAATTTTGTATTTAAGAAATACACCAAGTCTTAAATATATCTGTTATACAAGGTAAACTGGACGAAACAAAATAGTTATTAAGGTTATTAGGAAGGTACGCAGGAAATAACGAATTCGGATATATTTTGTAAACCGAAGCGATCAACCAAGTCCGTTATTTGCACGTATCGGCCGTATGTCATTAAAAAATGTTCATGGTACCAACTAATTTTAATAAATTTATTATCAATACAAATGAAACTCTCAAGTGACATTGAAAAAAAATTGGAAAAGGCAACGTTAAAACACAAGTATACTCCACTAAAAGTTTTGATAAATATCCCCGTTGTAAACAGATTTTATTCTTACATGCGTTTAGTGGCTGCTCTTTTTAAGAATGGAAAAAATCTGTCATCAAAACATTAGAGAAACTACCCGATTTGTATCGACTGCCTCAAGTATTTAAACAATAAAACTGTCCTGTGTAAATAATATTTCAGTTCATTAAGTCAACAAAATTAAGTAAGCCTGTGCAGTTATCAACTCTTCCACCAACGAGTGCAGCTGTTCACCAACATATCAATCGTGTCAACTACCAAATTCAAACTTGGTTATGTAATGATTTAGAACCCCAGGAATGGGCTTGGGTGCTGCAAAATGAAGCCCTGGAACCGATAACAACATTATTACCACCTGCACCAGATGAACTGCTTTGTACAATATTCTGCAACATCAAGAATGATTTTGGTTGGCGCTGTGGATGCCGAAAATCAGATTGCAATGTTCGTTAGCTTGTAGCCAATGTAATAGACATGCATGTCTCAACGCTTCATCGTATCAACATCATCTCGATGAAGAAATCTCATATGACCCTGAGGTTTTTGAAGGGTTGGAAATGAATGAGTCTGAAATTGTTGAGCGACCGGAAGAAGACGACGACGAAGTAGAAGAAAACTAACTCCCATACTGGCTAATTAATGACCAAGTAAAAAATCTGATGTGGCCAGCACATGACCTCTCGCCATTTTTGAATCAATAATTTACACGTTAACACAAAAAAGTATAAAAATAATGGATTTTTTTGTAAATCTGGCAACAATGGCTAAATTTTTGTAAATTTTATTGAAACGACAATTTAATTCATGTATAAAAAATCCCATAAGCCGCGTGATTTTGTCATTATGATAGCGAAAAAAGTTTGTCCTAACTTTTCTAGCGACAATAACGGAACCTAACTTTTGAAAGCATGACAACCAGCATTGTAAACAAATTTTTGATGACGTTATGTCAATCTTTCTCGAACTTGTCAGAAAAGTTTTCATTTTCCGACTCAAGCTATTTTTAATACTTGTGTTTTTAACAATTGTACTTTTCCGTTAAATTAAATAAACCAATTTACATTTTATTTTTTAATTTATTGATTTACATATTCATTAAATTGTCTTACCGAATTAAACTCTAGCTTTTTTTTTGAGTCGAAGTAAACTTGACATTTATAATTCGAATTTTGTTGCCATTAGGTAATTTCAACTCAAAAAACTGCCTGAAAAAATTACGAGTCCGTAGGACGAGTAATTTTTTCAGAGGCAGTTTTTTTCGTTAAATTGCCAGGAAACAAAATTCTTATTGATACATGTCAAGTTTACTTCGACAAAAAAATAGCTCTCGTGTAATTATAAGTGAAAATAAACATACAAAATATATGTGTAAAACTTTATTGCCATTTTGTTTAGTAATGACGTCATCACTCATAGCAATTGTCACTTCCGGTTGTCCGATTGACCAAAATCTAATCAGATCTAATCTAGGGTATCCGAATCTTGTATGCAAAATTTCAAATTTTTTAATTCAGTAGTTTTTAAGTTATCATTACTACAACACACAAACACACACACGCGCACGCGCACACACACACACACGCACGCACGCAAGCACACACGCACGCAAGCACGCAAGCACACACGCACGCAAGCACGCAAGCACGCAAGCACACACGCACACACGCACACACGCACACACACACACACACACACACACACACACACACACACACACACACACACACACACACACACACACACACACACACACACACACACACACACACACACACACACACACACACACACACACACACACACACACACACACACACACACACACACACACACACACACACACACACACACACACACACACACACACACACACACACACACACACACACACACACACACACACACACACACACACACACACACACACACACACACACACACACACACACACACACACACACACACACACACACACACACACACACACACACACACACACACACACACACACACACACACACACACACACACACACACACACACACACACACACACACACACACACACACACACACACACACACACACACACACACACACACACACACACACACACACACACACACACACACACACACACACACACACACACACACACACACACACACACACACACACACACACACACACACACACACACACACACACACACACACACACACACACACACACACACACACACACACACACACACACACACACACACACACACACACACACACACACACACACACACACACACACACACACACACACACACACACACACACACACACACACACACACACACACACACACACACACACACACACACACACACACACACACACACACACACACACACACACACACACACACACACACACACACACACACACACACACACACACACACACACACACACACACACACACACACACACACACACACACACACACACACACACACACACACACACACACACACACACACACACACACACACACACACACACACACACACACACACACACACACACACACACACACACACACACACACACACACACACACACACACACACACACACACACACACACACACACACACACACACACACACACACACACACACACACACACACACACACACACACACACACACACACACACACACACACACACACACACACACACACACACACACACACACACACACACACACACTGGTTGTAAGATTTTCAATATTCAGCAGCAAGTTATAATGACAAGTAGACTTAAAAATGAGCATATATCATGTCATGTAACAATAAATTCAATGTTATAGTACCGTAGACTAACGCAGATAAATTTTAATACTTTAAATGAACTGAAAAATCGTATGTTATCAGGTCTAATTTTTACTGGCACTCAGGATCGTAAATGTGTTATGGGTAAATGTCACAGACTACCATTTAAAGACCTTGAAACGTATACTGAAGAAGTTCTCGAGTTAGTGCATTCAGATCTATGTGGGTATATTGAGATCAAAGTTTTGCAGGTTCGCGGTATATGCTTACTTTTTTTTGCTAAAATTTTTGTTTCTTTTATAAAAACGAAAGACGAAGTTTTTGAACATTTTAAGACTTTTAAAAAATTAGTTAAAAATTAGACCGGTGTTACGTTTTTTTGTGCCACCTGTATTTTCATTATTCTACTCCGTGTATTTTATAGTTACATATTCGCTTGATGTTCCCCTTCTTATTTCCTCGCGTCATGTCCCTCTCTTCTCTTGGCATTCTTATAAAATGCCTTACCCAAGCTAATAACCTCCTATTTCTTTATCTATTGAGCACAAGTAATAAACTTTTTCTACGGCTATAATACAAAACTGCTCTTTCTTAACTGTTCTTGATAGATCAATGAGGTACATTGTATGTCTCCAATTTCATTTCCGTATCGGATAACACAATAATTTATTGTGTAATTATTTCAATAAATCAGGTCTTTTATGGAATGTCAATTTCAAGTAATGACAGTTCTATTTTCGTATATTTATATAGCTGTGCCGCAAATCAGGCATGTTTAAGTTTAATTCCAGAATTATCTAAGGAAAAATATGAAAAGTCATACAAATCATTTTTCAATACTTCTCATTTATACTAAAGTGTAATTGATATTTTAATTGTACCTAAATAGAAATTTTGAATGACGTTAAATTTGAAATTCATGTTATTTGTTAAATCATTTCGCTATTATCTATTACAGCCGTAGAAAAAGTATAGTGTTTAACTCGCATGGAATGCTAATTTCCCACTCGTATGATTTGCAGCATTCGCCCACGGCTCATGCTGCAAACTTCATACTCGTGGGAAATAACTATCATTCCTTGCTCGTTAAACAATATACTATTGTATATCTTTATATCACCAGTGTTTTCTACTGAAGATTTCTTTCTTGTCTCCCCTTTATTTTATAGGGGTTTGTTTTGGTGGTTTGCTCATTGCTGGTTCCACTTCCCAAGCAGTTGTCATTTATCTGGACGGTGGTCAAGTTTTGCCGGGTCCAAGACCTTTGTTTATCTGGACAACTGGAGACGGGACAGTCCGAACGGGGCAGCCACTTCACCAAAAAAAAAACAAGACCCTCTACCATAAAGGAGATAAGTTCAAAATTTTGAAAAGGAAAACTCTGTTTCATTATCGCCGAATAAACAAATATAACGTTTCATTTGAGTTTAATTTCCTTAATCCAAAAGAAAGGACGGATTTTGAAATATATCATAGTTTTTTTGTCAATTGTTTCTAATCACATCAAAAAAATCAACTGACTGGCGTCCAAAATTTTTTTAAATATTTTACTTCTGATATATTTCAAATTCTATTCGTGGAACGAACCCATAATAAAATTTGAGCTTAATCACATTAATTATTTTTAACAACTTAAAGTATCGTTTCACCGGTAAAACAATAAAGACCCTTCATACAGACAATGGAGGTGAATATGTTTCTGTCACGTATGATAATTTTTTGAAAGACTCAGGATATCGTATATCAGACGAATGTGCCAAAGACAGCTGTACAAAATGGCAAAGCAGAACGTTTAAACCATACGAGTTTGGAAAAGGTAAGATGTGTGATGATTCAAGTTACCTAATAATTTTTGGGCAGAGGCTGCTGCTACGGCGGTTTATTTACTAAATTGATCTCCTACAAAATGTCTTAAAGGAAAAGCTTCAGAAGAAGCCTGGAATGGCGTAAAACCAATGCTAGGGGGACTACGCATTTTGTGTGCAAAGTTCATGCGCACATAACTTAATCACTAATGATTGGCCAACTCAAAAAAAAATTCCAGAATCAGTTCGTGATTTTGAAAAACTTAAAGAACAATTATTCATTTGTAATGACCTAATATTTGTAGAATATAAACTAGGAGTTTCAAAATCTATGAAAAAAGAAATGTTATTCCTACTACTTGAGGGACACTTAGGAATAGAAAAAACTAAAGCACAAGCGCGAAAAATGTTTTATTGGTCAGGTTATCAATGGACATTGAGTTATTTATTCAATCATGCAAAATATGTGAAAAGTTTGCTAGGAAAAATCCCAAACAAAATCTGTTATCATATCCTTTACCAAGTCGACCATGGGAAAGGCTCTGATATATTTACATACGCAGGCCAAAGTTATGTTGTTTTTTTTTATGCTTACTCAAATTGGCTTGAGTTACTGACAATGGACTCATCCAGTGATTTTTTTTATATTTTTATTTTATAATTTTGACCTACCATAACACATTGCACCGGGTCCAGCCCTTCTGAAACCGATCCTGCGGCTGTAATTAATTTTTAAAATTTGAATATCGGGGCTATAGTGGCTTGTAACGTGGCCCAATTGAAACAGATTATATTTGGCTATGTTGTCATATCGATAAAACTGGCAACTCTCGTTCTCATTTGTTATGATTAAAAGAAGGAAAGAAGTATGTCAAATTTTTCTACAAACGAACAAAGCTACAATCTCGGCACTGCTGTAAAAAGTAAAACGTTAATAATTGGCCAAGAAGCGCGCCACTTTCAAAATATATTAATTACTTTTTATTGATTTTTATTAATTAATGAATATTATAAGAACAATGAAAATCAACATAAGCAACTAGGTTCTTTAAGGTATTCATTCATTAATATAAAACCAATAAATTCGTTCCTACTGGATAAGTCCATTAAAGAAAGTGCAGAAAGTATAATAAATCAATTAATAACAGTTTTTTTTATAGATTTGGGTCACCTGATTTTCTGGTATCTGACAATATACCATATAATAGTGAAATGTTTAAGGTCTTTAGTAAAAACTAGAACTTTACTATCTTTTTTAGAAGCAATATCAAAAAGCTTAATTAGTAAAACATTGGAAACGGGGAAAAACATAGAAATTCAATAGTTATTTGTGTAACTAGTGCAACAAATATGCACTTTTTGCACGTGTTGCACACAACATTTTTTCTACTATCGAAATAAATATGACATTTTTAACAGTTTTCAAAAAAATAAAATTTGAACTGACAATTTGAAATTAATTGCAGAAACTATCACAATCAATCTGACAGTGACAGTTCAGGCCACATCCATAGGTCAAATCGGTAGACATGAAACGATTTTGATTAATCAAACGGATTTCTATTTATAAAATGACCACTAAATTTTGCTTGTTGATCGTTTGTGATCTTATTTGAGATTGAATCCATTGAATCACGGATAATTTAAATAATTTAGGTAATATTATTATAAGTACCTATATAGATACTTCGCTTTATATAAATTCATCAAAACAAAAATGTATTCCTGAGAGTCCCTATGGTCTAGTGGCAAAGATACCGGGCTCCAACCCAGGCGGCTCGGTTTCGAATCCCGGCGGCGGCGTCGAATTTTTTTTTTTTTTTATTTTTATTTACTAAGAAATTGACAATTCAAAGCACTATAAAATTTACTTTTATGCACTAGTGCACAAAAGATTTACTTTTATGCACTAGTGCACAAAAGTTATACTTTTAACACGGTAGATAGTGCAAAAAGTGGTCACTTTTTGCACGATCGTAGAAAAAGTGCTTTACTAAACTATAGAAATTCACCACTAAAAAATATGAGGCACTCCCCATCCCAACTCCCAAATAGCAGAAGAATGAAGAGGGAGGTACCAGTTTCAATAAGTTTGTTACAACCAAGTTTGTGTGTGAATGTCAAAGACAAAATTCAGCAAGCCAGTGCAAAAATTTATAATAAAACATCTTAAATGCTAAAGCCATTAAAAAGGCAGTGATGTCACAGTATATGATCATATAACTAAAACCTGGGCTAGTGCAAAAGTCTTGAATGTTCATGACACACCTAGATCATATGTACTGCAAAATAGTGTCGGTAACACTATCAGAAGAAACAGGCAAGATATAAAAGTATCAAAAAACAAATTTAAAATCAAAGCTGATGCTTATGATGATGATTATGAATCTTCTGATAGTGATGCCCTTAAGGGTGCCACTAGAGCACTAGGTCAGTTCAGTAGAATTAATAATTATAATAATTCTCAACAAGAACCCCATATGTCTCCTAAAAATGTGACACATCAAGATATGACTTATAATGTATCAAGCAAAGCCCAACCCGATGATTTAAACAAATTTCAAGGTAATATGACTTCTAGTTCTGGGCGAATTATTAAAAAGCCTGATAAATTAAATTTGTGAATAAGTATTAATTCACTTTATAAATATCATTACATAAAATCTTGAAAAAGGAGATGTATGATATAGGGTAGGCAACCATTTTATATTAGAGATATGGCGTGTTGCCTACCATATATAATAGTTCTTGGTTAAGGTCGTTGCCAGGTTGTGAACATAACCCCACAGAAGATAAACTAATAATCTTCTGTGATAACCCTATAATTATGTACTGGTTTTTGTAACGAGTTTATGTTTTAAGTATAAATCTTTTATACGATGAAATAAAACAATTTAATTTGTTTAAATTGTTTTATTTCATCATATAGTATGGATCTTCATCAAGTAAAAGCCTCATCTATTCAATAAATCTTTTAGTTTATTGATACAAAAATAAAGCAAGTAGAGTATGAAATTTGAAATTAGATGATTGTCTTAAGAAATGTGATCTGATTCAATCGAAAACTGATCCATGCATTTACTATAAGCTTACTGAGTCATTAATACTTTTTGAAAAATCAACTTATGTCACAGTTTAGAACGAAAGACATTGGAGAAGCCAGATATGTGCTTGGTATGTAGATTACAAGTGACAGACAAAATAAGAAGATATGGTTAGATCAAAAGTTGTAATTAGAAAATATGCTCAAGAAATACAACATGAGTACTTGTAATCCAGTAGATATATCTGTTTTGATTGGTAAGAAGTTATCGAAGAAAATGTCACCAAATACTGAAAGAGACATTGAGAAAATATCCAATGTTCCCTCTCATGAAGTTGTAGGAAGTCTTCTTTTTACCCGTATCAGTCAATAACAGCAACAAAACGTATCCTTAGATATTTAAAATGTACAATTAACCACAGGTTGGAATTTGATGGTTATGACAAAAGGAAAAGTGAAATTGGTGGTTATGCAAATCCTGATCCGGCCAGCAACATAGATGATCGTAGATCAGTTACTGGATATGTGTTCCTGAAAAATAGGACAGCCATTTCATGGGCAACTAAGAGACAAGCAATAGTTGCTCTTTCCACAACAGAAAGTGACTATGTGCACGACGGCACAAGACTTTATGGTCAAGAATGTTAAGTGAAGAATTTCGTCAATGCACAAGTGCCACTGTGTTAACATTTATAATCAAGTGGCCATAAATCTAGCACAAAATGGGGCTAGGTGATAACATATAATTATTAAGAATGGTTCTATACATTTGCCAAATGCAAAAAAAAACTGTTAGTTCCTTTCATGAATCGACAAACATTCAATTTAATCTTAAGAGCGTTCTATCGACCTACAAATACTAAATTCCTAATAACTTTTTTACGGAGTTACGAATTTAATTGTAGTTTTCACTAAAATATGGAGAAAAAATCTATTATTTTCTATTTGCTGTTTAATTTTTTTTTGTAAATTTTTTAACTTTCCACAATTCGCTATATTTTAAGATAATTGGTAAAAGAAATCTAAGAGGAGTTAAGCTTTAAGAGCGAATTAAGATAAATGCATTTAATTGTTTGGTAAGTGCTGCCACCTGTTAGATGGACCAAAATCTTTACGTTTCTATTATCATTGCATTTTAAGTCGCCATAGATGACCCATAGCTTTAATCAGAAAGTAGACGGGCGATGCAACTAGAATTTAGTTTGCAACGTTTGAGCACTCTTAAGATTAGTAATAATTTTTATTAAACAAAAAAATATCTAAATAAAACTTGATTGCTTACCGGAAATTCCATTTTTCAAAATATCCTCCATCAGCAACAATTGGAGCTCGTACCTTTGGATTGGCGTTATGTAAGGGACGCCATCTTCGTTTCTCACGATGTGCTTTACGTTTGAAGATCTCATATCTACTGTGGTTTTTGATCTTAGAAATTTATAACCTACGTCTAATTTTCTAGGGGAGTAATTTTTTTCTGGAACCGTTTGTAAAGTTTTACTTGTAGCCGGTTTTTGACTAGATTCAGAAATTTCTTGTCGATTTTGACTAGAAACCTGACGTCTCAGGCTACTCGCTCTGTTTTCTACTACAGTCGGAGGTTTATTATCTATAAAAAGCCAGACATGAGGTAAAAAAAGCTGAGAAGAATTTAAAAACTTACCTTTACCTTCTTCTATAGAATTTTCTCTCATGAAAGCTGCTATAAGTGGATTGTCGTATTCGGCTAGTGGTATATTTGAACTACTACTATGATTACTGCTAATTTCGTTACGATTCTGCTCTAATACTGCGTTACTACTGGCATCTTGTGATTCGTTTGAACTAATATTTGTGGAATGTTGATCTATAACTG
The DNA here is from genome assembly GCA_963243735.1 of Neocrepidodera transversa. Lineage (NCBI taxonomy): Eukaryota > Metazoa > Arthropoda > Insecta > Coleoptera > Chrysomelidae > Neocrepidodera > Neocrepidodera transversa. Next base: position 24,016,866 of record OY725346.1, read on the forward strand.
GATTGTTAATTTTACCCTGTATTGATACATTTTCTACTGAAGGCGAGGAAGATTTTTCTGTTGCACTACTTTTTGTGCTACTCCTTTCTGCCGAATTTCGACCTGAAATTGATACTATTTGTGCCTTTGGATTGTTCTAAAAGAGTTTAGGACACGCCAAATATACTTTATTTTCAGTTTTTCCACATTTCAGGTGACTGTCTTAATTTTTTAGATGAAGAGGAGTATTTCTCTGGTTCTGTTACCAACAGTTTCAAAAATGAAGGTTTTAAACAAAATAAATAATATGGATACTCTAGTAAATACTGAATTACCACTTTTAAAATTCTGGTAACATACATTATAGTAAAATTTTCTTTTAAAACACTGGAATTTTTCAAAACTCTGTAATTGGCTGTCTAACACATGATTTATATCTAGGATGTTCAAAATAAGCTCTACAAGTAAAATTGAGGCAAAAAATTTTACCTGAACTATCTCGAGTTTTAGACTTCCTCGGTGGTTTTATGGGAGGTTTTGGAGCGGGAACTTCTATAATTCTTATAGGCTTCATTGCAGACATTTTAACTTCTAACGGTGCTTGAGTCGTCCTCTGTCTCATACTCGGTTTGCGAGCGGGTGGCTGCTCTGTTTTCGTGTTGACTGTAAATTTACAGACATTCGGATCAAAATTATCCGTAAGTCCATCGCTGGCCACCATAACAATATCACCTTTTTGTAGAGTTGTTACGGAAAGAGTGAGGTTACTAAGTTCCGGGTTGATGCCGTCTACTGGACCGAGGGCTCCTAGAGCGTCTCTCATGTCTCTGTTACTGTTGATGTCATGAGAACCTATAAACAAAAACATTATATCGTGGGAGCAAAAAATACTGTTACTGACCTTTCGTAAGTTCTCTAACACCAGATTTTTTGGAATAAACGTACGCTAGAGTGTCTCCGACGTTGCAGACACAGCATACGTATTGAGTATCAGTCTCACGTCTCTCTTCGCCATTAGGGAGCCTGGTTTTACGTTCTACTTTTTGTTTTAACGGCAGAACCACAGCTACAGTCAATGTTGTCAGCATACCCTAATAACAATATTACTTGTTGTAAAATTATATACATTTTCAGTTTTCTACTTGAAATAATGTTGTCGCATTGCCATCCTGAATAACAGTAGAAAATACACTTTTTGGTACAAAAAGACAGAACACTGGGAAATTGGACACAATTTTATATTATAGTAAAATAAAGGAGGCATTGATGTTATTGATAAAATGTGTCAAACTAATGCTACTGACCAACGAACAAAACATTAACTAGCAAGTATACTTGTTACACTGATAAATATTGCCCATCTCAATGGTCAAAGTTTCTATAACGCTGACAAGCTTGAAAATTCAATTAGCCCTTAGTCATAATGCTAGAGCTAAAATACAATATTAATTAAAAATATTAAAACTTTTCTAAAAGCAGATTATTCGCAATGAAAAATCTGGTCCAACTGAAAAGGTTGTTTTTCTTTCACCAATTGTTTAACTAAATCCAATAGTGATTCAGAATAGTTTGAAATGTTGTTATTGTTTTTATATTTTTATAAATTAAACAAGTTATTCTTTTATTTTTAGCAATATTTATTGGTAATAGGGGGTCACTTTCACAAGTGAGTAACTAAAGCGTAAAACAAGTTTAAAATGAACGAAACAACTTATTTACACCAATAAGACCATTTTAAAGTTGATTTATTGTGTGTCTCTAATATTTTAAAATATACAAACATGATATGTTGACAACAAACTATCTCCAGTAATAGAGATTTATGTCCCTTATTTATGACGCTAAATATAAAATATACGATCTCAGATTTAATTATCCTAAAATTAGTATATCAGTTCGAGTCTCTGTGAAAAAAAACTAGTCCATTTTCAATTCTTAAGTTGTCAGCGTCAAGATCCTGCGAAGTAAGAAGTTAACAAATCAAGTGCCGCGCCGCAGTTTCTTATCTGACGTCCAAACTTCGAAGGTACTTTAATCGTCTTGTCCCTTTCATTATAAATACTTCGACGGAAATGTAGCCGTTTGGTCTAAACATATCTATCTACTACGAAATATAACTCTACTCTTTAAAGATAAATCTGAGAATAATTATGACATCTTTGGGGATTCTATGAGTTGGACATGTAAATATCTGAAATATTTACAAGCTTACAGTCTAACGAGACCAATTGTTAATCAGTTTTCGAAGATTCTGAACATGATGGCGGTGGTTTAAACTCTCCCCGAGTTAACCCCCCCCCTAAAAAGACAAAAAACCGCCCCAGAAAGGGGTACAACGCGGATACACCGTCTCATACCGACAAAACCTATATAACACCCCGTTTTCGAGGACGCTGAGCACAATGGCGGCGGTTTAAACTTTGTTAGAGTTTATCTCATCCCCAAACGGCCAAAAACCACCAAAAGAGGTTATGCCATCTCATACTGACAAAACCTATGTCACCTAGAGTTTTCGAGGATGTTTTAACACGATGGTGATCTTGGATCTTCACCTGGAAGCAAACTAACCCTTCAAATGGTCAAAAACTATCGCTTTGATATCCGGTTAAGAGAAGAGTTTTGGGCCGTTTGAGTGAGTAGTTTGCTTCGGGGAGAAGATTCAGCATCACCATCGTGTTCAGCATCCTTGAAAACGGGGAGTGACGCAGGTTTTGTCGATATGAGACAGTGTATTCGCATTAACCGCTGTCGGGGGCGGTTTTTGCTGTTTAGGGGGTGAGGTTAAATCTGAAAGTTTAAACCGCCGCAGCATCCTCGAAAACTGGAGGTGACGCAAGTTTTTGTCGGAATAAGAGGGCGTATTAAAGATCTCAATGTGTTAACTAAAAATTTCCATGGCACCAATAAAAAATAATGATGTTTCTGAGCTTCAGGGTGTTAAATCGATTTTTCACAATTTTAAGATTTTAAAAAATTGCAATGACTCGCATATGTTTGAACTTATAGAAGATATTTTCTAATTAATGTTTTAATTAAATAGTTATTTTATAAAAATGGTATAAATAAAAACTCGATAAAAAATATGTCGAACTTGATTGATGGCTTGTTGTTGAATCATTCCATTGCTTCTTGATTTCTCAGCTAGTAACCTCTCCATGGAGAAAACAAAAATAATGGTTTAACGAAAAATAACTGGCAACAACCGCGAACAACTAACCATTTATGGACATTGTTAACAAATGACTTGAAGCCATAATTTAATGTCATCTCTAAAGTGACTGACAACATTTAGAGGAAAAGTCCCTACAGAACTAACGATCAATAATTGTATGGTCTTAATTTTTGTATTAAAAAATCTGATGTGGCCAGCACATGACCTCTCGCCATTTTTGAATCAAAAATTTACACGTTGACACAAAAAAGTATGAAAAAAAAATATTTTTTTTGTAAATCTGGCAACAATGGCAAAAGTTTCGAAAATTTTAATGAGATGAAAATAAACTATAGGGTATAAAAAATATATGTGTAAAACTTTATTGCCGTTTTGTATAATAATGGCGTCATCACCCATAGCAACTGCCACTTCCGGTTGTACGATTGACACCAAAATCTAATCAGATCTAATCTAGGGTATCAGAATCATGTATGCAAAATTTCAAATTTTTTTAATCAGTAGTTTTTGAGTTATCGTTACTACAACATCCATCCAAACACACACACACACACTCACACTAACACACACACAGACATCATCGCGAAAATATTAAAATCGTATTCTAGGGACCCTAAAACGTGTTTATCCATTGAAAACTCAGTACCCAATTTTTAGCATGATTCCTATACCTCTCTTATCTGAAGGGCGAGAGGTAAAAAATCTGATGTGGCCAGCACATGACCTCTCGCCATTTTTGAATCAAAAATTTACAGGTTGACACAAAAAAGTATGAAAAAAAATTATATTTTTGTAAATCTGGCAACAATGGCAAAAGTTTAGAAAATTTTAATGAGATGAAAATAAACTATAGGGTATACAAAATATATGTGTAAAACTTAATTGCCGTTTTGTATAATAATGGCGTCATCACCCATAGCAACTGCCACTTACGGTTGTGCGATTGGCACCAAAATCTAATCAGATCTAATCTAGGGTATCAGAATCCTGTATGCAAAATTTCAATTTTTTTTATTCAGTAGTTTTTGAGTTATCGTTACTACAACATCCATCCAAACATACACACACACACACTAACACACACACACACTAACACACACACACACTAACACACACACACACTAACACACACACACACAGACATCATCGCGAAAATATTAAAATCGTATTCTAGGGACCCCAAAACGTGTTTATCAATTGAAAACTCACTACCCAATTTTTAGCATGATTCCTATACCTCTCTTATCTGAAGGGCGAGAGGTAAAAATCAGCAAAATTGAATTTGTGCCATGTTATTTTGTTAAAAAAGGTTACATTTTTGATTTTCTTAAGCCGGCTCCATACATGCGTTATTTGTGTACGAATATTCGACGTTCGCAGTATATACTGAATATGTGGATACGAAGTTTGGCATTCGGTAACAAATGTTTGGTATTCGGAAGCGAACCCGAACGCTATCGATCAAGAGGCGGTAAATAAACACACATCAAAGTACCCAAATATTCGTTAAAAGGTAGTTCATGTTGTCATCCACACTATACGAGACAAATATCATTGGTTTGGGCTTTTATTGTTTACGGTTAAGGTATGTGAATTAAAATTCTCCTTCTGCGAGGTTTCTTTTTTTGCAATTGAAAATAATTATAACACATTAGAAAATATCCGGCAGCGCCACTATATTATTATCCATCAGCGCCACAAATCATTCGTCTACAAATATTCGTATATATAACAAATGTTCGTGTACGTATGTGTGGAGCCAGCTTTATATTTATAGGTATGTTAACGGTACGCCCCTGCTCTCCCCAGTAATGCGCGGTGGCCGCCATACATGTTTGTCAGGATGAACGAGCGGGAGAGGAGAAACCAGTACGCATCTAGAAAGTGGGAGTACCACACGCGATTGATCTATTATTGATAAAATAAAGCAGTTAAAATAAATTAAGACTTTTATTGGGGATGAATCATCCCCACAGTTATCATTAGAAGTGGGATTACTACGCGTACAGTGTTAAATAGACTAAAGTTAGGAATTTAAGTACAATTTTTAGTGTTAGTGACAATGGCGGACGAAAATCCAGATTCTCGTGAGAGTGCAATAACCGAACACAGTGTTGAAGTGACGGTTGATGTTGAAGACGACGTAGAAGTACCTAGTCCAAAGCGTACTAAATTTCAGTGGCAGGAAACCCTAATAAATTTGGTAGCAGCCCAACAAAAACAAATCGCTGATTTAACCCAAAATTCCAAGATGGCTACGTCTTTGTTCGCTTCGCCAACGCCTAGTGTTGCAGGAGCAGAAGGAACTAACACGCAGACGCCAGTATTCGCGCCTGTGCACTCTTTTAAACTTACAAACTATGATCCCGACGACAGCGCATATTCCATAGAAGAATGGCTTATTGACGCTACAAAAATAAAAGATGAACTTAATGTAAGCAATAACTTAATGATCGCTAAAGCAAGTGACGCACTAAAAAATCGTGGTTATCGTTACTGTTGTGAGTGGCGACCTCTTTCACGCACGTGGGAAAACTTTTGTGATGACCTAATTATAGCATTCCCTGACAAAGAAACACCGGGTGCACGTGCATACAAAGCGGCTACACTTCAAAGCCATGATTGTAACTCATTGTGTGATTATGGTACACAAAAATTGCGCAATATTAGTAGGTTTTATGATGCGTTACCGTGGACTACAGTACTCAGCATGGTTGAATATGGTTTAAACCATTCAGAAGCCCGTTCTGCCCTTCACATTCAAAAACCTAACTCAGAACGTGAGTTAATGAAATTATTCAGCGAATTTGATGCACGACGTATCGAGTCCTCAAGAATGACGAATAACGCTGAGATCGTTAGGATGCGACGACATAATAAATCTGAAAGTCTGTTTAAAGATCGTCGAGAAGCCGAACGTTTAACGACAGACAAATTCTTTAACGGATCTTGCTTTAAATGTGGCCGTCAAGGACATAAAAAAAATTCATGTCGAAGTTTACCACAAGCGAGTACGTCGAATGCAGCAACAAATTTTGAAAAATCCGACACAGTTAATATTCCTTCTTGTACTCACTGTAAAAAAATGGGCCACGTCGAATCTAATTGTTGGTATAAACATGGAAAGCCTAAAAAAACATTTGTGTTAAAGAAATGACGCCAACTGAATTTGACACCAATAGCCACGTTATTGTGTCTCGAACAAACTCTTCCTTCGTTTACATACCTTATTGATAGTGGTGCCGACATATCAATAATAAAACAATCTGTAGTAGTACGATTAAACGGAGTGATTAGACCAGCTAATGAAAACAAACGTGCCTTTATGGGACTTGGTACGCAAGTTGTTTATAATCTGGGTGTTTGTGATTTATTAATCGACTATTACGTTAGAAATAAGTTTTTCGGTAGTTTCAAAGAGTGTCATTCCAGGAGGTGTTGATGTTATTATAGGATGGGATGTCATAAGTCGACCTTGTTTACGTATTGAGAAAAATGCAGACGGACTGGAGTTACATTACGACCTTCTCAACATTCCGAAAGTGTTTACAATAAAAACATTGACTGATGTGAAAATTAATCAAATAGAATTAGATCATATTTTAAAAAAACAAGTGGAAAAACTTTTAACATTTTATAAAAACAAAACTCCTGACCATATAACCACCGTGAAAATGACAATTAGATTAAAAGACAATACTCCCGTAGCATATCGACCAAGGCGATTAGCTTATCAAGAAAGAATTCAACTAAAAATAATAATAAATGACCTTTTAAATAGTGGAATCATCCGTAAAAGTCAGTCACAATATGCAAGTCCTATTGTTCTAGTGAGTAAAAAAAATCTGATGTGGCCAGCACATGACCTCTCGCCATTTTTGAATCAAAAATTTACAGGTTGACACAAAAAAGTATGAAAAAAAATTATTTTTTTGTAAATATGGCAACAATGGCAAAATTTTCGAAAATTTTAATGAGATGAAAATAAACTATAGGGTATACAAAATATATGTGTAAAACTTTATTGCCGTTTTGTATAATAATGGCGTCATCACCCATAGCAACTGCCACTTCCGGTTGTGCGATTGGCACCAAAATCTAATCAGATCTAAGTTAGGGTATCAGAATCCTGTACGCAAAATTTCAATTATTTTTATTCAGTAGTTTTTGAGTTATCGTTACTACAACATCCATCCAAACACACTCACACACACACACACACTAACACACACACACTAACACACACACACACACTAACACACACACACACAGACATCATTGCGAAAATATTAAAATCGTATTCTAGGGACCCTAAAACGTGTTTATTCATTGAAAACTCACTACCCAATTTTTAGCATGATTCCTATACCTCTCTTATCTGAAGGGCGAGAGGTAAAAATAGCGAATTAAGAATGTGCGTTGATTACCGTGACGTTAATAAAAGAGTTATTCAAGAAAGATATCCTTTGCCGCTAATTGAAGATCAAATTAACGCATTTTGTAATGCAAAATATTTTACCACTTTGGACATGAAGTCGGGTTTTTATCAAATGGAAATTGAAGAAAGTTCCAAACACATAACTTCCTTTGTAACTCCCGATGGTCAGTATGAATTTAATCGTATGCCGTTTGGTTATATTAACAGTCCACCGATATACCAGCGGGCTATCGATGAAGAAAAAACATCCGAAGATTCTATTCGTGGTTTAATGCCAGTTTTTGAAGAATTGGGAAAACCAAAACGTATTATAGCTGACAGAGCTGCTGAATTTACTTCAATTACGTTCCAAAACTTTCTAAGTGCAAATTCATCACATAGCAACCGGAGTGCCCCGTGGGAACGGTCAAGTCGAACGTGTTATGAGAACAATATTTAATTTGTTACGAGCAACGCTTACAATTGAAAAAGAAAAAAATTGGACCGTTGTTTTACCCGAAATTGAATACAATTTAAATTCTACCGTTCACTCTGTAACTGGATATGCGCCGGCGGTACTACATCTGGGAACAAATCCAAGACTAGCCGCAACTCAGCAATTTTTGGGAGACGCGCCGCTAACCCAGAACTTTGTTGACCCTGACAAGGCCGTTGAAGAGGCACGTACCCGAATGTGTCATAGGGCAAATAAGCGAGCTCAACAATTTAACGCAAAGCGCTATAGAACACATTTGTTTAAAGTAGGAGACCTCGTGGCCGTTAAAGATTCTCAATTGGCTGGTGGCGGGAAATTAAAAGCAAAATATAAAGGACCATACACCATTCGCAATGTACTTGAGAACGAAAGATATGTACTTCATAAACAAGGACAACGGACCACAGTGGCGGCTCATGAGCAACTACGAAATTGGCACTCTACGGAGTAAAAAAAAAAAAAAAGAGGATAGTCGCAGTCCCACTATATCAGGTAGATTAAAAAAAAAAAAAAAAAAAAAAAAAAAAAAAAAAAAATGTCATACCAGAGGTTCTGTTTCCGAATTTTTTTAATTTCAGATAATTAACCCATGTGTGGAGCGAGGACGCTCTGATTACAGGATGGCCGTGTTAACGGTACGCCCCTGCTCTCCCCAGTAATGCGCGGTCGCCGCCATACATGTTTGTCAGGATGAACGAGCGGGAGAGGAGAAACCAGTACGCATCTAGAAAGTGGGAGTACCACACGCGATTGATCTATTATTGATAAAATAAAGCAGTTAAAATAAATTAAGACTTTTATTGGGGATGAATCATCCCCACAGTTATCAGGTATAAGTCTATTTTAAAATAGTTCCCGGATAAAACGATTTGTATCAGACAAGCAAAGGCAACTAGTTTCGGTAACTAACCATCATCAGGCCTATATAGGTATAAACGTTCAGAAATTAGTAAACAACATTACAATTTTAAATATATAAACTTACCATTATTAAATACTATAATAGGAGAAAAATTGATCACAAAATATGATACCATTAAGGGTCGTAAAATTTAAAAACACATGGTACTTGAAAAGATAAATAAACACTAACTGTCAGTAGATAGAACGTCCATTAACTTTAAAGATTCAATAAGTAAAGGGGATGACGTTTAGAATTAAACTATACAAGTTGATTTCTGGTACAATTGTCACAATCTAAACGTCATTGTCATTAGTTACAGAACCGTTAAAGTTAACGAACGTTCTATCTACTGACAATATGGTTATTATATTTTTTTTAAATAATAAACGTCAAGAGGTTGCCCCATATGGGCTGGGGCTCTGAGCTCCGGAAGGAATTTGTATGTTGAAAAAGCCACCCTAAAGGGGAGCGAAGCATAAAGGACCACCAGGTCATAGCGAATCACAGATCCAAACACATTTTTTAAACAAATACCTGAAGAATTAAAGTTGAAGAGAAAGTTGTCAAGTGTTATATACATATGATTAACTGGCAATTGGTTAGTTATCGAAACTAGTTGCCTTTGATTGTCTAATACAATTAAATTTTTGTGGTACCTGACTTTTCTTTATGACTTACAGATTACACTACAGGGGTTATATGGGTATTTACGACATAAATGAAAATGATTGCCGAAATATAAGGACGTCTATATAAGAAAAAAACATAAAAATATAAAGGTATCCGTGATATTTTATAAACAGAAAAACAATATGCAGAGAGATAGGGCAAGTCTGATGACATTCACGATATTTAAAGTAATAAAGAAACTTAGGTATTAGGTTTTCCGCGCTTTTATGCACCTTTATGCTAAATTCATTCATAAGTAAGGCGCGCAGGATCGTAACAATAATTTTTCTTTATCAATAAATATTGTTCTTAAGATTTTGTTCATTTAAGTTTACCTAACACCAAATCCTAAGACTTTCTAAACTTGGTATTATTACTAAACTCAATGTGGGTCCGAACTATTAGGGAAACAGGTCAGATAAAGTAAGTATAAAATTGTTATGAATAAATTCGGTCTGAGGTAGCTAAAGGGCACCAGGATTCATACATAATTACTTTAGTAACCTAGAAATGATACCTAAAAAATCACCTAAAATTGAGAAATATCCAGATTAACTATCGGATAATTATTATATATTTCCTTATCATTACTATTAAACAGACAGAAAAATTTTACATCCTTATCCTTAAACAGAATCTGATTTTTTTTAAAATGTGGATGTACCTTTGAAAATGTCAAAATCATAAACCTAAAAGAACGAGTTTTCATACTTACGCATTTGATAGTATTTTGGGATGCGTAAAAACTGCGATTTAAATATACAAAACAATTAAGTTTTTTTTTGTAAATTTTTACCTTATTCTCTAGGATAAGATCATGTGCACAGTTGAATGCTCGCAAAAGACAAACAAACACTTCTCGAGTGTTACTAACAAGATTTACTTGTTCATCCAATAATGTAGTGCTTGATATGGAGCTCTCATCAGTCTTTATAGTAAGATTTTCAAATGGTTTAATATCGTTGAATATAGTCTTATTTAGATAATGTAGGCTGCCGTGTACCGCCGATTTAGCTGCTATACTAGCTTTTTCTCCTAAAAAAATTAAACTTATCTACATATAATAAATGTGTCAGTTATTTATTTTTACCCCAATTTACACCATCCGCTACCGCTAGTATAGCGGAATCTTTTCTAGCGATAATCCCAAAACAGTCTGCTATGGGATCACCGTTTTTATTTCTGGTAACTTGATTTCTATCATAAAGGGAATCTGACAACCCAAAAACATTATCTGACTTTGTATTCCATTCTATTGGAAGAAACGAGTCACAGTTATCTACTGTTGGAATGTTTAAACTATCTGTCCTCTCGTCACCTAAAAAAGACACATTCCTAAATACATAGAGTATAAAAGTAACAAAAAAAACTTTACCAGTAAAAATTATAATGGCATTTATCATATATTTTTACAAATAATTTATTTATTTTAGTATGCAAGATAAATGTGAACGATGAAAGCTTTTATTATTTACATTAGGCTATTTTCTTTTATTTGCCTGTATCAGATTAAAAAGTCAAGATTATTTTTGCACTTTATACAACTTAATTTAATTTATCCAATCTTCCTTTCCTATGTTATTTTTAAGCAACACTTTATAGTGTTTGGATTTTAATCAGATACAGTCATAAGCTACCTACTGACTTTGGTGATTTAATGTAAAAAAATAACCCATACTTTATAGCAAATTATTTTCGAATAACTGATTTTTAAGAAGCAACTGATCATATTTTAGGTTTTACTGACATTAAAATGATAGAAAAAAATAGATACTTTTAGCAATATATTTTTACCAAAATGTTATTTAAAGAAAGCCCTGAATCACATATGTCAAATAACGAACTTGATTATTCTTGTTAATACAGTTTTTTAGACAAATAGCAACCAAATTTTCATGCACATGCTAGTTATTTATTTACATCATGCATACAAAAATCTAAAATATTCAGGCATTTATAAAACAAAATCACACGGAAAACAATTCATAGCTTAACTACTAACTGTGGTAATGTTGGAAGCTACAAAAAATAATTAAATATTTAAACAAATAAAAAATTATCTTAAATGGAGATGATTTTTATGAATTTCCAACTGCAGGCAAGAATGTGTCTGTCCAAAAACATAGCAAAATAAACATGAATGCCACACCATGCTATAAAATCTTTACCCCTAGCAACTGGCCTCTCAATTTTGATAATTTTCCCTTTTTTCTTGTGATGAAAGGGATTACCCTCGCTCTTTGATTTAGCCAGGCTATAATTTTCACTACGTTTTTCTCTGATATCTTTCTCTCTATTACTTGTAGTTGTAACTCTCATCCTGGGTTTTTTTATCTGAACAGATTTTTCTTTATTTACACCCACTTCTATTCTATCTATAGAAGTTTCTTTATTACAACTTGAATTATTTTTGCATTCGACTGAGTCACAGTTATTATTATTTGAGCAAACACTTTTGTCTATTTTAGTTTTTTCGATTTCTATATTGAAATCCGCTATGCTACCTAAACTATGACTTTTACTATGTCGCTTTTGTTTGTTAGTAACGCAATATTCATTGCCTGCGACTTTAATTACCATAGTGGTATTGTCTATAGGTTGTCCTGGGCATGTTCTATTTGGAGATTTTTTTGGTAAACTAACTGGTACTGAAATAATTTACATATGGTTTAAATAACCAAGAAATTAAAATGAAATTACAGCCACACTTACCCACATCTTCATCCAATGTGTCTATAAAATCAATATCATCATCTAACACTGATAAATGTTTTTCCGTTCTTTTGACAGTAGTCAAACCTCCATTAGGTCCAGAATAACAACCAACTATGGTGTTACAACCGTTAGAGTACAGGCCTAACTCATAATTTGGTAAATCCGTTGGGTTTTTTCCGTATATAATTGGCGGACCTTCTTTTAGATTTATATGCCTTAAATATTTATACATTGGGCCATGGTTGGCTATACAGAAAAAAACTACTTACCCTTGTAAATACTTGGTTACAAAAGAATTCTCGTTTATATTGTGTCTTTTATCCCTAGGTTCATTGTGGAAACTTAGTTGTCTAAAGTAGCTAGAAACTCTTTTTCTAAGTGATGGCATTGCTGTAAATATATTAATTTAGATATATTAACTGTTTAAAATATAACCTTATTTACCTATTTATTTAATTTTTCATAATAAAACAAAACTATTTTCACTTTATTTAATTTCAATATTTGGGATTGTTGTTTATCCAAACAAAAATATTGAAGCATCTGTTCATTTCATATTTTATTAAAATTATTATTATTGGTCACACCCAACTTCATATATTCTCCTTTTTGGGCACTTGTGCAATGTTTTCGTTACGTCTCATTTCCACTTGTCAGATGAGAGAGAAAAAGCAAACTGTATACCATTTTTCGATGACTAATAGTCCATCAAACGTAACAGTGACTGTTTTAATATAGTGAGTTTTTTCACTTTTTTTATTTTAGGGCCACTTGCACCCTGGTACTAAATAATGGTTCAAGTCCTAATCTAAGTTTTAGGTAAATGGTATTCATATACCATTGTTTAATACCACCATGATACCACGGTGCAAGCGATCCGTAAAATGGTAATATATATTTACACAAGTGTTGGAGTATGAGGCACAACTTTCTTCTTTTTTATTAATAATTTGGTCTACTTAGCTAACTTACGTCATAAGGTACGTTCGGCATTACTTCTCGCAGAGTAGAGTGCAGTTGAGTTAGCAGCACAAAGATTCATTTCTCTTTTAGCGAACGCCAGTATCAGTTGTCAACTGTTTATGGATGCGTATTTTCTAAAAATAAAATTCATTGTGTCTGAATCATTGGTTTAAACTAAATAGTAAAACCCTGGAAAAGGTTGGGTTTACCATTCTTCACACACACACACACACCTAATGACCCCGAGCCAAGAGGATATTGTACCTAATCGGCACTTGATCCCCAAGTCCCCTGCCTCCTCCCCCAGGTTCTCCCCCCGACATGCCCGCTATTGTGAGCATATCGCAGGGTTGCATTTAAGGACCTAAGTTCCCTGGTCGTCATTATCGTCTCTAATCCTTGGCTGCGCCGTATTCCACCCCATTGGGCATTGGTGGATGCCTGGCTTGTCCTCTGAATTTTTTGTCTTGGGACGACCGAAGCCTCGATCCCTTTTACATCGTCTGTTTGTCCTGTCGCTTTGTGTGTGCTTTGTCAGTTTGTCATGTATTGTCTTCTCTGTAAAGTCCGCCTAAAACTTAAAACACATTATTAGAAATAATTTGTATAAATTTAAACAACGAACTGTACTTTTTTGTCACGGTTTCTGAAAAAGATATATTTTTTTTTTGTGGAGCGAGCTCCTTTTTATTTTTTTTTTTTTTTTTATTTTTTTTGATGGAGTACACAACTCCGTTTTTGATTTTTTTATTTTTTTTTTAGTTGGATTTCTCCATTTTAGTTTTTGTTTTTAACGCGCGGAAGAAAGGAAGAAGGAGTGGTTCAGAAGCCGGGATGTTTGTTGCCGCATATCTATGCGATGGGATATTTTAATTATCGTCAAATTTAGTAGAACCAAACTTATATTCTCGTTAATTGCCTTCTCGGCCTCGCGTGTTTACCGTGGTTGTTTGCATCGTATTCGAGGAGCTCCCTGAGCTCTAGGTTGGGGTGTGTCCGCAGGTCGCCGAACATCCGTTCTGCTCGGGCATTCAGAGTGTCTAAAACCCTGTCGGATTTTAGATCCCTGAATATCCAACGGTTGGCCACATACCAAGGTAGGTTTGTGGCCACCCGTAAACAGATATTTTGCTGACTTTGGAGTTTTTTCCTATTTGTCCTGCACGTTTGTCCCCACGCGAGTGAGGCGTAGGTAATTAACGGTATTATTATTGAATTGATTAGTCTTAATTTTGTTTTGATGTTTAGTTTGCTTCTCCTCCCTATAAGGGGTGATAGGCGTGCTCGCGCTTGTTTGGTTTTACTAATTATTGTTTTTACGTGCTCGGTGAAAGTTAGACCCACGTCTAAGGTAACCCCTAAATATTTAACTGACCGCTGCCAGTTAATATTTTCGCCGAATAGATTTACTGCACCGTTTGGGGCGTGTCTCCGCTTTTTGAGGAATATTGCCTTTGATTTTTCCGCGTTGATCGCAATTTTCCACTTTACAAACCAATCCTCAAGTTCGTCAAGGTGGGTTTGTAAATGATGTAACACAAGGTGAGGCCAAGCGTTGCGCGATGCTATCGTAGTGTCGTCTGCATACAGGCTGAGCGTAGTATGTGGAGATCGAGGTATATCCGCGGTGTAAATATTGTATAGTTGGGGGGATAATACTGCACCTTGGGGCACACCCGCTACCAATAATCCATAATCAGATAGGATATGTCCCATCTTGACTCTGAAGTATCGTTTCTTTAGGAAGGAATCGATCAATTGAACTAGGGGTTTCGTGTACCCGAACTCCATCATTTTATATATTAGACCCTCGTGCCAAACTCTGTCAAATGCCTTACTGACATCCAGAAATACAGCTCCCGTCGACTGTCTGTGATTGAACCCTTGGGTTGCAAACTCAACCAGTCTAAGGACCTGCGTTTCTGTCGAGTGTTCGGCACGAAAACCGAACTGTTCAGCCGGTATGACATTTAATAACTCTGTTTCATCTTTTAAGCGCTTTAAAATTACTCTTTCCGCGATTTTACTCATAGCCGGTAATAGGCTGATCGGTCTGTAATTTTGTGGAAAAGTGCGATCTTTATTTGGTTTTGCAATCATTATGACGTCCGCTTTTTTCCAACGTTTTGGAAAATATTTGAAACGTAATATCGCGTTTATTATAGTCGTTAAATAAACCATCGCTTTTTCCGGTAAGTTTTTTAGCGCGCGATTCGTGATTTGATCACTACCGGGTGCCTTTTTCGCGGACACGAACTTGATTATATCCCTCACTTCTTCTGGTGAAGTGTGAGATATAAACAAGTCTGGGTTTGCCGGTCTCCGAATGTAATTTCGAACGTCCCTCTCGACTTCGTCGCTGAAGTCCATATCTTCGTCCTCATGTTCGTTTAGACGGAATTCCCTCTCGAGCGTTGTTTTAAACGCCTCGGCTTTTTCTTCGGCAGTAAATGCCATACCATTCTCGCCGTGTAAAGGTGGGACCGGTTTCCTGTCCTGCCTTAGAATTTTTGAGAGATTCCATAAGGCCGCCTCCTGGGGATTAAGCTCGTTAATCCATCTCTCCCAGTTCTTCTGTCGGTGTTCTCCGAGTTCGGCTTTGACTTGTTCTTTCAGTCGAGAGGCCGTTCGTTTGTCGATTATGTCGCGCGTTCTTTTTGCGCGACGTTGCGCTCGGTTTTTTTCCGCAATTAAATTTTTCAGATCCCCACTAATTTCCGAAAAAATTCCGCGTTTTTCCCTGGTTTTTGTTTTAGTTGATTGATTTAATTGATTTTTTATTACGTTTTCAAATTTTTCTACTTCACGTTCGATATCGTTCGCGTTTTCGATTCGCGGTATTGGCCCGATCGCGTGCCCTACCCCTCGTTTAAACGCGAGCCAGTTTGTTTTTTGGGTCGTGTACGTGTTTTTAACCGAAACTCCCTCCCCGATTTTTAGGACTATCGGCATATGTCCTTCTCCCGTTTCGTGAATGGTATAAATTTCTGAATTGAAATTTACATCTTTCATGACCGCTATATCTAGTATGTCGGGACGAAAATTTAGATTTCCGGGGTAATGCGTTGGCGTCTCGGGTGCGATAACGTGACAATCCGGGTTGTCCGCGAGATATTCTGAAAGTACACGCCCTCTCGCGTTTTCGTATAGACTATTCCAGTCCGGCGATTTCGCGTTTAGGTCTCCGATTAAAACCGTGTTTCTGTCGGACAATAATTCCTCAATTTCGTTTGTTATTAGTCTTTCGTTAGGTCGAACGTACACCGATGCGATTTTTATGTAACCATATGAGGTTTTGACTTTTATTACTGTCGCTTCAAGAGTTGTAAATCCGGCTGGAGTAATTAAACAATGGTGATCTATACAATTTTTAATCATTATTGCTGTTCCCCCTGAATTTAACCTGAATTTATTTCTATATATGCTATATCCAGCCAGTTTGAAATTGTCGGCCTCATTTAATTTTGTTTCCTGAAGGGCAATTATATCAAAACCCTCCCTCTCTATAAGTTCAAATAAAATGTTTTTACTGGATTTTATCCCTCCCGGATTCCAAGAGGCTATCTTTAAAAATTTTGAACCTTTAAAACTAGTTCTGTAATTTTTTTGGTAATTTTTAAAAAATTTATTTTTTTTAGTTAGCGATCGTAATTAAAGTCAAAACCTGACATTTAATTATGCGGTTAAGAAGGCGGCGAGGGACTGTAATAAGCCTAAAATTTGGCTCTTGTCCATGGCGCTAAAGTTCATGGGATGCGCAGGGGCGGTTGGGGCTTTGGCGGGTGCGGCGGCCAAATTGGCGGCAGCAGTGACGGGCCTTTGTTTTGGGGCTTGGGGAGCCGGGGCGGCTTGTCGCGTGACGCTGGCATATGACCCGTTACGTGGCACGTTCATATGTGACCCGATACGGGGCATATTTGGACAACCTCTATAGTTTGCCGGGTGCTCTCCCCGACAGTTAGCGCATGTCGCCTTATTTGTTTTGGGTCGCGGACATTCCGCGGCTCTATGTCCCTCGCCGCACCGTACGCATCGTGGATTTACGAAGCACGACGATTGCGCATGGTGAAAGCCCTGGCATTGGTAGCACTGAGTGGCGTGCATATTTTTCCTCTTATTTTCCACTGTGACTACTAAACTAGCACAGCGGCTGACCTTAAGGGTCTTCTCTTTATCTGTTTCCAATATTTCTATTAAAAACAGAGATAGAGGCTTTTTGTCCCGTCGGGACGTCATGGCATAGACGTTTAAGGCGTCTATACCTTGTTCTTTTAAATCGTCTTTGATTTCATCTAAGGGAGTATCGTGGGGCAGGCCTCTCATTACTACCTTTGCGTTTTTGTTTTCGGGCATGTCGAAAACAACCCAGTTAATTGAGTTGTTTATATTTTTCATCTCACAGAAATAGTTGGCCATCCTTCTGTGATCGTCGATTGTTTGAGGGTGGATTCTCAAACTCTGTTTGTTTTTCGACAGTACGCAATCGCCGAACTTTATATCTCTCGATTTTAATCCCTTTTTTAAATCATTCCAGTGGGACACAGATTTTAAGATCAGGGGGGCTATTTTTTTGGGGTGGGGTGGCGTCGCGACGCTCCCTTCGACCTCTGTTGAGGTCGACGGGGCGGTGTATGGGCGTTTTTCCTTAGGGAATTCATATTTATTGAAGAAGGTTTTTACACCTTCTTCAATCTGTATTTCAGTTACATTTATGTTATTATTATCCTTAATAAATTCACTTACAATGACACCACTATTTTTGTTTAAAATATAAGTGTCATTGTTAGACGATTTACTTACCTTGGGTTTTTCCATGTTTTTCTCGGAATTTACCTGAGCACTCAATAAGTCATTACCTGCCTTTTTGGAATTTTTGGTGTTTACTTCATTAGGAGTGATACTATCGTTAACCCTCTTATTTTTAGATTTATTATTTCCTAGAAATGCGCTCTCGTCATCTGAGGATTTATCTAGCATTCTTTTTCTGTCTTTTTTAGATAGAACTATGGTAAAATCGTCAAAATCTATTAAATTTTCGGTCTCCATGGGCGTTACAATTTTATGAGGAGAAAGAGCTCGTCTTTCCTCCTTTTTGTCCTTCGGTTCCTTTTTGTTCTTCGGAGAAAGAGCTCGTCTTTCCTCCTTTTTTTCTGACTTTGGCGTCGGTGTCCTGTTTTTAACGGAAGGCGCTCGGCTTTCACGATTTTTTCCATTTTTTTGTCCGTCCATTATTGCGTGCATTAAACGCATCGTAGCCTCGTGTTTTTCGTCAGCTTTTCTCATCGCTTCTTCGTGCACTCCTTGGGCCCTTTTCGTCTGTTCGTCGAACCGTTTATTCAGTTCGGCGATTTGGTTTTTAAGGTCTTCGACCTGTTTTTTGAGAAACGCGTTCTCGAGCTGCATGTTGCGAGTTTTCTGAGAGGGCTCGCTTTTTGGTTCTCCACTTTCCATTTTTTTTCCACTTTTCACAACACTCGCACTACTGTTTTCACTTTTAGGGATACGCGTAATAGCCCCCTGACTTTTTTGTTGGTCCCCCATTTGGGGGACTGAATAAAATTTAAAAAAAGGCTCCTAAAATATTATGGAATGTATTGTACACACGTACTTACCCTAATCTTGTCGTCTTGAGAATTTCACTGAGATACACTTACACTACACTACACTTTGGCTCTCTAGGCACGTCCGTTCGCTACGGTGTCGCTGGATTGAATGTCCATTCTTGTTGAGTGAATAGTGTAAATCTCCAATTTTGTAAATTTCTTCGATGTTAATACTAACAACAGTCAAATCATTGTCATCAGCCATTTTTTTTACAGAATTGTTTTTACCTCTCGCCCTTCAGATAAGAGAGGTATAGGAATCATGCTAAAAATAGGGTAGTGAGTTTTCAATGAATAAACACGTTTTAGGGCCCCTAGAATACGATTTTAATATTTTCGCGATGATGTCTGTGTGTGTGTGTGTTAGTGTGTGTGTGTGTGTGTTAGTGTGTGTGTGTGTGTTAGTGTGTGTGTGTGTGTGTGTTTGGATGGATGTTGTAGTAACGATAACTCAAAAACTACTGAATAAAAAAATTTGAAATTTTGCATACAGGATTCTGATACCCTAGATTAGATCTGATTAGATTTTGGTGCTAATCGCACAACCGGAAGTGGCAGTTGCTATGGGTTATGACGCCATTATTATACAAAACGGCAATAAAGTTTTACACATCTATTTTGCATACCCTATAGTTTATTTTCATCTCATTAAAATTTTCGAAACTTTTGCCATTGTTGCCAGATTTACAAAAATGTAATTTTTTTTCATACTTTTTTTTGTCAACCTGTAAATTTTTGATTCAAAAATGGCGAGAGGTCATGTGCTGGCCACATCAGATTTTTTTTTTTAGTAACGGTCTGCGTTATTTCAGGGAGCGAATAGATAAGTTCACTTTTTACTGTATACAGACAACGCTGTATATATGCATACATCGAACGAAGAATCTAACTGTTAGAGTGATAATTAGTGCAGTTACGAACAGATTTCGAGCATGTAGATTTACTACATCGAACGCACCTTAAGAGACATCCGTTCTGTCAGATAGGTTATTTTTACCATAAATAAATTTATTTTATCAATATATAATTACTGAAATGTAAAAATATATATAAAACTTTCAAGAATAAATTAAACAAGGGTTGATTTCAATTAACTTTTAACGTTTTAACTATAGTGTGCAAAAATTGTTAGGTTATGTCCCAGAACCAAAACATGTCACAGCCCCAAGAAAATAGGTCTTTAACAGCCGACGAATGGGATTACCTAATGAAATATTTTGTAGGAAACACATTTCGGTACAGAGAAAATATTATTATACCAAAGAGTGTCGGTCCTGTTCAAATAAAAACCAATGAAGAAAAAATGGTTGAATCTTTCTTTGAAAGTTGTACCTTTAAATCTTTAATGAGTTGTGTAGTTGGTAAGAATTTCATAAAATAATAATACCTGGTTAAATTTAAACATTTTTATTCAAGGATACGGTTTGGGAGCTGCTATAGGTCTGTTTTCGTCAAGTATGGGTCCTGCTTCGGTTACAGACACTGCAGAGCCTCAAACAGCAAGGCAAGTTTTTAGAGAAATGAAGACTACAACTCTAGGATATGCAAAGAATTTTGCATTAATTGGAGCACTATTTTCTGGGGTTGAATGTATAATAGAATCTGTAAGTTTTCATTATTAACATACAAGTAGTTAATTCATTTGGAGGTTTATTTTCAGTCTAGGGGGAAGTCTGATTGGAAAAATGGGACATACGCAGGTGCAGTAACTGGTGGATTAATAGGTTTAAGAGGTATGTACAAAAATGTATATCACAAGTACCAAATAATATTACATTTTTTATGTAATTTTAATTTATCAAAAAGTTGTAAATGTTTTATGTACTCAGATGATCATATGTACTCAGATGATCATTCTGTATAGGTGTTGGTCCATTAAAGTACTTTAGAATAAATAACATAAATTATAATCTTTTCACTTACCAATAATGAACGAGTATCGAGCGCATTCACGGTCCCCACCCCATATCTCGGGGTACAGAGTATTCCCAAACATGTGCGATAGCTCATTTTTCTCAGGAGCCTGTGTGCCAAATTTTAAGAAAATTCCTCGAGCCGTTTTTGAGATCACATAGACAAACAAATTAAAAAAAATGAACAAAACTGTATTAATATAGTAAGATCAAATACATAGGATATAAATTATTTATTAAGAGTGAACTATTATGATCATTGACATATTACATATAATATACTGTTTAGTATGAAAATTATACAGTATAAAATAAGAGTATTACAAAGTAATGTTTAAGAAATTTAAGAATAAGGCTAATTTAGTCCAAAGTTTTCACTAGTTTAAATGAGTTGAATTTGAATATCTATTTATTAGCATAAAACGCATTTCTAGCGAATGCTTTATTTTGTACGTAATTTGTTAGATGGAACGGAAGTAAGATTTCTTTTAACACAAGCATTGAAATTTATTAAACTAAGAAAATCTGAATTTTGTGAGATCTATTATTGAATTTATATTTTTCTTCTTTTCAGCGGGAGTAAAAGCTGGAGTAGTAGGTGCCATGGGTTTTGCCGCATTTTCAACAGCGATAGATTATTATATGCATTCAAGATTTTAGTTGTAATTGTAGTACCTAGCTAAGCTAATTATGTTTGTAAATAAATTATTGTTCATAAAACCTTATGGCTACATTATTATCTTTAATCCCACAATATGAAATTGAAGATCATAGAAATAAAAATATTTTTTTGCAGGGTTGTATCATAAATTTCTCTTTTGCAGATTTTCCTAAACCCTACAATTTTTGTTTTAATTCAAATACCAATATTATTTTGTAATTGCCTCGGGCAAAATTCAAGACGCCGCCACTGCCCAAGCGAGACTTGCTGGATGTGACCGGAGGGTGAAGGAGATTCTTATGATCGAATTTGGGTTCCGAGAGGCACGCCCGACGCTCGTTTTCCACCCGTTTTATTAACGTTTACCTTTATTTATATTTTCGTTTAATTATTTATTAGTGATTAGGTGTTCGATTTGATAAAAAACAGTGGCTTTTGAATAAATAATAATTATTCTGACAAAGTTGAATTAAATCTTATAATAGAAACAATCAAAGTTAATTAGAACTTTTTAACTTACTCTGAATTAATATTTTTAATGGAATCTATTACAATGGCGTATACACATGGAGAAGCCAGGAGGGACATATGACCTTTTCAAAAAAAAAAAACTGATTATCGTCACTTGCTGGAATGTAATAATTAGAGCATAAATCTTTTTTTGCTTTGTAAAATATAACTGTATATGAATGCGCAGCGACCCCTCCCAAAATCAAGCTTTATACACGACACTGCTTTATTATTTATTTATTAACTGTTCCAATCTCTTTAAACATCATAAATCATAATTTTATTTGTAACCTATTACTTAAATTATCAACATCAACGTTTCTGCTTGACCTTGTATAACGCAAATTTGAACTCTGATGATAGTATAATAATAAAGTTGAAAACTGTTAATTTTTAACCTATTTTAGTTGCAGTCTTTGACCTAAAATGGAAATAAACTTTAAAGGTAAAACAGCCCTTGTAACTGGGGCTAGTCAAGGAATTGGCAGAGATATTGTTAAGCAATTAGTACAATGCAAGGCTAAGGTAATCGCTGTTGCTAGGAATGCCGATCTTTTAACCTCACTTCAAAAAGAGGTACCTGCAATAAAAATTATACCTTTAGATTTGGCTGATTGGAAGACCACGGAAAGTGCCTTAAAAAATATTGGAGATGTGGATTTGTTGGTTAACAACGCCGGATTGGCTATTTTAGGCCCTTTGACTGAGGTTCAAGAAGGTGATGTCGACAGGTAAAATTCGTCGTTTTATCAAGGATAATTTTTTAAGGTCTAGGTTAAATACTTAAAAATAAATTTTGCTACATAATTTAATGCTACTTTTTATACAGGATCGCTCAAAAAAGCGTAAGCGTAGAATTTCAAAACAATTGATTTTTAAAATACCAGAATTAAATGAAATATGGTACCAAAACATGTTTAAAACACCCGCACAAAAACAACATAGAAGGTGACACATTGATCTTGATCAAATTTGATATTTTTCTTAAATAAAATATGACTCACAGAGCGACATCTGTGTCTCTCGATATCACATTACTTATAAATAAAAAAAAGAACTTTGAAAGACTTAATTGTCATTACAGATTAATTTTTAATATTGGAATTTTTTAAAACAGTGGCAACGTCTACTTTCGTGAAGGATTAGGGATGGCTGATCCAACATTTTTCATCATGATTTAAAAATTACACAGGTTAGACACTCAGACGTCCCAAATTCGCGCATGACGTCAACTGGAGTCCAAACGAAATAATTTAACATTGGATTGCATAGGATTTTTCTGTCTTTCGGGTGGTTTTTATTTTTTTACGGCTATATATTTAATAAAAATGTATTATAAAGTATTGTACACTAAAAAGTGATAACTACTTTAATAAAGGTATAAACTTTTTTTACGATTCCGATGTGCTTTATATTATAAAAACTATTTAATTGCTAGATGTAAAAACCAGAAAATGCTTAATTATGTCATGGCTAATTTTATCGTTAAACTAATTGTCGAATATGTACCAAATAAAATATTTTTATGAAAGTGATTTGAAATAGCTTATTAGTGGAACATTTTGATGCATATTGTTATTACAGGTTTATGTTACTTGGGCTTTTATATACCTAGTGCTTAATTTACACTCAAATAACGAATATGGTAAATGTATAAATACGAGTATAACTTAGATTTACAATCATACAAGTTGGTATGTGAAATAAATGTTATAACATTTTTTATAAGTTGTGCAGTGCTTTATTGTTATTATTGAAAAAAAAAATGCTAACTAATAAATGAATACGTAACTACTTAAAGCTATTACACAATACATCTTACAGAACTTTTTTAGTATTATTTAAAATAAAGTCTAAAAATGTTAAACATGTTTATTCATATAATAACCTACTGTTTTGGTAATTAATGGCACTTCGGAAATCGAAAAAACTTTGTACTCTTTTTAGAGCTAGTATTACTTTTACGCCAAACACAGCCCAATATATTTTTAATCAGTTTATAGGTGAAATTAAATAAAAATATGTCAAAAAGACAATAACCACATATAATGACACATTAAAATTTTTTGATGGGCACCAGGTGACGTCACATATCCTGCGCAATGTCTAAGCTGATATACTTCAACCATGATTTTTCATGGATCAGTTCCAAACTAGTCCGGTCCAGCGTAATACCTAGTCCAAAGTATCAGTTCCAGTTCCTAGTCCAGTTCGCTGTTGTCAGGGTTGAGCGATACTCAAACTCGATTATATAACCCGATATTCGATTTCTTAATTCATTGGCGCTGGCGGACCGAAGTCTCACAAAATATTTTTTTAGTTCTCGCCTCTCGGTTCGGTTCTGGACTAGAACTCGGTATCTATTTCAAACATCGTTTGGGATCAGTTCCGAAGTTACCGAACCTGTTCCAAAGGATCAGTTCCAGTATCAGATAGCCCTATGAAGGGTAACATAATTTCATTGCTATATCTAGTTAGCAACAGAAAGGATTAAACGCTGCACTTTATTTTTTGTAATTATTGTAGAATATATAAATTTTCCTAATCTATTTACAGATTATTCGCAATAAATGTCAAAGCAATGATCAACGTTACAAAATTGGTCGTCAATAATTTGTTGAATAGAAATGTTCCAGGCAGCATAGTAAATGTATCTTCTCAAGCATCCTTGGCAGGTTTAAATAATCACACTGTATACTGTGCAACGAAAGGAGCAGTAGACGCGTTCACCAGAGCTGCAGCTTTAGAATATGGTCCCAAGAACATTAGAGTCAACGCTGTCAATCCAACTGTCATTTTAACGGATATGGGTAAATTAGGATGGTCTGACCCCGCTGTAGCTAATCCAATGCTAGAAAAGATCCCATTAAGAAGGTTCGGGGAAGTTCATGAAGTTGTCGATGCTGTGACGTATTTGTTGAGCGATAAAGCTAGTATGATCACTGGAACTTGTTTACCTATTGACGGAGGATACGTTTCATCCTAAAATATTAGAGCTTGCAGTAAAGTTACATTCAGATTTAATTGATTATATTAACTTAACAGTCAATAAACAATTCTAAACTGAATGAATTATTATTTATTTTTCAATATTTTAAAATTGTAACGAAATAAGTTTTACTTGATGATCATCATTTTTGTATTTACTAAAAAAATAAATATAATTTCTAATATGCTATGTCTACGTATACGTTTCACGTTAAAAACTAGATAGAAATTGCAAAAATGAAATAGTTAATATAAGTCCTTAAAATTATTTATTCGTTGGTTTAAAAATGTTCATTTATCTTTATATTTTAAGTAGTAATTATTTAGGGTGTTTCAGAATTCGACGTTCAACCGTTAATGGTAGACTCCTCTCATAAAATAAAGAATATCTAGGTCAGGAATCAGTATTCAAAAATCCTTAGTTTTCAATATACAGGCTGTTAAAGTTAATAAATAAAAACAGTTTTTTCACTGTAACGTTTTTTAAAAATCGTATAGAAGGCGTTTATTACGTGTTGAGCTCAGAAGACTGAAGGGGTGCTACTGTCGAGGCAGTCTAATCTGAGCAAAACACAAATACTGAAGCCTTCTTCTCCGAGTAATGATAAACTGTTTATCATCAACTCCTGATGATGCTAACATAGTTAGCGAATCGTACGTAGTGTTACAAAAGTGTAGTTTTGGTTAGTGGTGACGATATTCTTCAACATTAGACAAATGTTCTTTTTTTTTATCTATATAAAATTGTTAGTTATAATTAACAATTGAATTTTAATTATTGAATAATTTGTTATTATTGCTGTAACATTTAAAAATAAAACAGATACATGTTTCCCTAAATAGAAGCTCTTATCACGGATTATTTTTTATTAGTTTAACATATTCCTTTGATCACAGAATTTTTAACTTCTATTATTTTACCAATATCTAAAAAAAAAGTGATAAAAGGTGTGAAAACATAAAACATTTTTTTTTAAACTTCTAAGCACATTTTTTTTAAGAAATGATCAATATTCTAATTAAAATATTTGATTTTATCTAATGAAAAAAATAAAATTAATTAAAAATATAAGTACATGAAAAAAAATTAATCGGAATCATCAGATTCACTATTGGGCAGTTGCTTTTTCTGTTTTTTAGTAAGTTTTCTTCCCCTTTTTCTTGCTGATTTTGGTACAGGAGGTGGAGGCATAGAACCATTTTCATTTACTTCAAAGACTGCATTTATCAAGCTTTCGAGTTCAGTTGCTTGAGGCTAAAAAAAAACTTTTTAATAAAAAATATCGATTGATCGATTAGTCTGCTAAAGTCCAATATCTTCTAAATCCTTAAAAAGTATAAAAACAAGATTTTGACAGATTGTAGTAATTTTGAGGCTTATATTTTAAAATTAGTTGCAATTGTACAGTGTGTTGAAGAACGCCGTGGCAGATCAAAGGTACATTTTTTTAATGGGTATTATAAACTAAATAATTTTGAAGTTACAGACAATTGAAAATCGCGTTTTCTTATCTTTTTGAGTTTTACTTGGTAGCATATGAAAAAAATCTGATGTGGCCAGCACATGACCTCTCGCCATCTTTGAATCAAAAATTAACACGTTACCACAAAAAGTATGAAAGAAATTGACTTTTTAGTAAATCTGGCAACAATGGCAAACGTTCTGAAAATTTTAATAACACGAAAATAAACTATAGTGTATACAAAACAAATATGTAAATTCCACAATTTTTGTAATAAAATCTTGAAAAAAATAATAATTATAAAATTAACTATTACAAATTTAAAGATATTTTTTTAAATTTTTAATATTAAAATTTAACTAAAAGATCTAATGTGGCTAGCACATGACCTCTCGCCATTTTTGAATCAAATATTTACAGGTTAGCACATTAAAGTATGAAAAAAAAATACTTTTTTGTAAATCTGGCAACAATGGCAAGAGTTTTGAAAATTTTAATGATACGAAACTAAACTATAGTGTATACAAAATATACATGTAAAACATTATTGCCGTTTTGTATAGTAATGGCGTCATCACTCATAGCAACTGCCACTTCCGGTTGTCCAGTTGGCACCAAAATCTAATCAGATCTAATCTAGGGTATCAGAATATTGTATGCAGAATTTCAAATTTTTTAATTCAGTAATTTTTGAGCTATCGTTACTACTACATCCATCCTAACACATAGACATCATCGCGAAAATATCAAAATCGTATTCTAGGGAACCTAAAATGTGTTTATCCATTGAAAACTCACAACCCAATTTTTAGCATGATCACTATACCTCTCTTATCTGAAGGGCGAGAGGTAAAAATGTATACAAAGTTATCAGAGGTACGCAAACTCTGACGACCCTGTATACATTTTGTTCTATGCCACCAAATAGACCTCAAAAAGTTAGGATATTGGATTGTAGTTTTTAATACAGGTGTATATGTTTTTGAAATCAGGTTCTCAGGAAGAACTTAAAAATATTTTTAAAATACAAGGTATCCTATTAAAGTCAGAAGCGCCTGCGCGTTAGCAGGCACGTGACGACTTATAACCAAAAATGCGATTATCTCATGAACCATAAAATATATCTCAATCTGTTTTAAAATATAGGTTCGGCGTTAAATTTCACGTCGGAATGCTATTTTTGAAAAAACCAGTTTTGAAATCTGAAAATATATTTGGGAGCTATTCAAGGTATGCCGAGTTTATTACCGTGGACCATTTGTCTCTCTTTTTTCGTTTTTGAATTATAAATGCGGACAGACAGACAGAGCCATATTATAAGACTTCTCTACACTTTAGGGTTAAGAAGTCTAAAATGTACCTTTGATCTGTCACGTCGTTCTTGAGCACAATCAATTACAACTAATTTCAAACTATGGGTCTTAAGACTAAATAAAATCTGTCAAAATATTGTTTTTATACGTTTAAGGATTTAGAAGATATTGGGCTTTATCGCACTAATCCATTATCCATTGTAATAGTTGTAGGGTGCTTTATTTACGCCAAACAAATGCAAATTTGGTTAAAGCAAACATGATAAATATCCCAAACAAATAAAATTCAATATATTTCCTACGCATTTGTATTTAAAAACATCTTATTTTACTACTAAATTGGAACTTATTTCTCACCTTTAGATCTGTTTTCCCAACTATTTGTTTACTACAATTTTGTATTATAGTTCGGAAATTGGCAAAAATTTCTTCGTCATGTATCAAATGTTTAAAGTTGGGAAATTCTTCAATAAGTCTTCTACAAGCTTTCTCATTATACTTTATAAGAGTCAAGCAGTAAGAAATGTGTCTGTGTTGTCGTTTTTCGTCTGTAAGATGGAATTTAGAACAAAACCTGGCAACTATGTTCTCTATGTGTTTAGCGTTTTCAACTATATCAAATAGTGTTCTGGAAAACAAAAATAACAATAATTAATTAACTAAATATTTTATTTCTTTTTTTCTGCAGCACTCACCTCATTGTATTCCTTAAGATTTCATCATTGCCAATATTTTGTTCAATAAAATGCGCAAATACGTCAGGTAAAGCGTTGTAGAGGTTGTTTTCTTTATGCGAAAGTTTCAAAAAGAACATTTTACACATGTTTTGCATGGTTTCGTCTTCATCTGCAAAAGAAACCGCCATTTTTGGAATATGACTATGTGCTCGGATCATATCACGTAGAATTAAATTAGACAAAGTGAAATATGTAGTCTGTCTAATTTCAGGCAGTGGATCTTTTAAGCTGGATAAGAAATAAACAAGTTATTAAATAAAGAATGTTAAAACAAGGATTTTTTTATTATTCTTAAAATTAAAAAAAGGATTTTTTTATTATTCTTAAAATAGTTAATTTTAAAATAACAGTTTTACCTTTGGAATAATCTATCAGTCCATGGTTCGGCAATATTTGGGAAACGGGTTAACAAGTCTGATACATGGATCAATATGTTTGCTTTAATGTTGGGATACTTGGTTTTCTCAAAAATAGTAAAAAAAAGCCTTATATATTTCTTACAAAACTCACTCGACACCAGCATGTACCTAAATAAAAACGTAATTACAATAGAACAATCTATGAAAAATAGTATATTAAAGTATAAGTGGATAAAAAAGTCTTTAAAACATGGTATAATACTGGTATTCTTATTACAAAAAATGGAAATAAAGAACTAATAATGTAAAATGGTTGAATTCGTGATATAACATCAGTATACCTTTCGTTGTCATCAGTTGTTATCGAAATAACAAATACAAAAATACTAACTATACTTTTCACTTATAATCTCCCTAGGGCATGAATTATTGCCGGACATTTTTTGAGTACTTGAATTTTCTTTAAAAATCCATGTACGAGACACATTTCCCGCAATTAATTCAAGCACGTGGGAGATTCAATAAGAAAATTTCATACCGAAATATTAAACAAATGCTAGGACAATGACGGTTTTTGATGGTAAATGTAAATGACATTTTACTATAAACGTCAAAAAATTTCCAGTGCAATTTCATACTCTTTTACTGCAAGGGGAAAAATTTCCGAAAATTTTTTAGTTGCTATGGCAACGATACAAAATACAGGCTTTTCACGTTAATTAAAAAAAAATTAAGATTGTTAAATATTTGAATAAAGCTTTAAAAAAATGTGTTTTTTATTTGACGTTACAAGCTACTCCTGTCAGATCATTAATAAAAAGGTTAATATTTAAACTTCAAATTTCTCAGTTTGTTCGATTTAAACACGCTGGATCGTGCTTTAAATAAGTACCAATAAAAGAAACATTCTTTTAAGCTCAATATGTTGTCACATAATGGGACAATTACAGGAAATAGTAAGTAGTACATCTTTCAGTATGGTTTTGTTAATAATATTAGTCTGATGAAGTTATTGTAGAATCCGTTTCAATAGTAAAGAACCAATTTGCGTCATAGATAACTCGATGAGCAGAAACACAATTTTAACTTGTTTACTTCCGTCGCTTAGCGACAATGATGTCAGTGGCGCGCGGATAATTAGCTGAAATAATGTAATTTTAATTTTTTTATTTAATATTTTTTTACGTCCTAATTTAGGTATTAATAAATTAATATTTCGTCCACCTATATCACTCCGGCACCTTCTAAATGATTTGTTATTCTAACTTTTATGACCACCTTGCAGTTTCTGATAATAAAAACAATATAGATCGGCAAGTCCCTTACGATTTTTAGTTTAGGACTACTATTCGACGGGTTGATTTTTTTTATAGTTCGGATTTGTCATTTAAGTACGTTAACTTTTCTTTTCTTCATTGTATTGTTTTTGTTTAATTCGAAAAATATTTTCCATCACACATTCACACAATAAATAATCATAGGTAAAGAAGTAAAATCATTTTATCTATACACCATTTTTGATAATTCAACAATAATTTAGACAATCTTATTCTTTTTAGTAGGTATGTATTTATCTTAATTCGTGGTAATATTAAAATCGCCATGTCACTGGAACTTGCAATTTTCATTATGGCTGTTGTTATGACGTCACGTTCGCGCATCTAACCGTGACGCAAATGGGTTCTTTACTATTGAAACGGATTCTATTATGAAACATGTTACTATAAATAACTATTGTTATATTTTTCTGAAAATCATAACACGTTATCTTATATATTTAATCCAAATATTACAAAAAAGTAAAGTTTCTCAGATTGGTATATTACTAACCTTGTTAGGGCAGTGAGAGCTGCAAATTGCACCTCTAAGGTGTTAAACAAATCTGATCTCTCACAAACGTTTACAATTAGAGGTGCCATCTGTGCTAAGTAACCTGAACCAGTCACGATATCTTTTTCTAGGATATTTAAAATGAATTCTGCATCCGTATCTTCTGCTTGAGCACCTTCTAGACCAATTTCATCAGTCTAGAAACAAACAGCAATTTACTATTATTATGAAGGTGTAATCCATAAACCTAAATAGGCCTTGGAGAAACACCTAACAGTGCAATAAAAAAAAATAAAACGGATATATAAACTAGAATTTACTATAATTACAATAAAAAAAGGTTTGCTTACAGTACTATTTAAAGCTGTTGCTTCAGACGCTTCAATAGCTGTCATTGATTTTCTCTTGTTTTTTTGTTTTCGAGGTGCTGGATTAATTTTTTTCTTTTTTCCTTTATCTCTTATATTCTGTCTTCTCTTCAATTCCTTGTAAACTGAATCATCCATGTACTCTAATTGTTTGAGTGCTATATAACCGCACATTTGGCATAATCTTATCAGTGCATAGTGCGGTATACCGTAATCAGGGTCGTCAGTTTGTTTTTGAACCAATTTTGGTATTATAGAAAATAAAAGTTGTTCCGCAAAACTTTCTGGTTTGGAACTCAACTAAAAAAGATATGATTGATTAAACATAAACAAGGATGTGGATTCAAAAAATCTTATTTAGAGGTAAAATGGGCTAGAAGGGAACTGTAACAAAAGTGTGGCAGAATATAACATTTAAATTAATATTTCGCCATTTAAAGATAAATTGTTGGTAGTAAATGGGGAAATAACTTATTGGTATTATAATTGACTTACTTTATATGCAAAATCAATACCTCCATACAAGGCTTTGTGGTAAAATTCAACAGGTTTAAAAAATAGTTCACTTAATATTTTAATAAGATCTATGAAACACTGTTCACTTGATTTAATTTTAAAAGCTGGATTTTCGCTGGTAATGTTAACCCTTTCGTAAGCAACAGTCAATAATTCGCAACACGCTCCGAGAAACTGAAGATTTTGTGATCCTCTAAAAAAATAAATTAAAATAGTACAACATATGAAGATTGATATTACTAAATACATTTATTTTAATCTACTATATGAATTTTCTACATGAAATACATTCATATTATTTAACAACTATTGTTTTTGTTGATTCGACAAGTAAATTAGGGGTATAAGTTTTAATACAAAGCCCGCAATTTTTTTAATTTAAAAATTATTTTTTGGTAAATATGTAATAAGTAAAATTCCAATAAAAAAATAATTAACTTTTTTTTGAGCTATAACACTACAAAGTAGTAACGATTCTTCTCTAGAGTTAAAATATCAACAATGAGTTAACATCCTTACCTCTCACTAAACGCGATGCTAGTCATTAAATTAATATTTCTGGAAATAATAGTTTTGCGGCCAAGTGCAGCCATCTTCAATAATACCACAGCAGCTATTTCGTCCTCCTCGCTGGTTTTCACTCGTTGAGTGACAATTTGCCATAACAAATCAATGCAGCTATTATCTAGCGTACCTTTAGCGATCCAGTCAGATACTACTTCTTGAAGATCATCGAGATTGTTGATTGGAAGTGTTTTTATTAAAAGTAGGAGACGTTTAACAACGGCAGACACGTGATCTCTAAAACAAAACAAACAAAAAATCAATTAGTTACTACCTTAATTAAGTCTATCTCTAAAAAATAGTAATAACTGAAAGCATATTTTTTATTAAGTGTAAAATAACTTCTGCCGATATTACGGAGATTCTGTTTTAGTCCAACTAATTAAAATCTCTTAATTTTTACCCATTTTCCAGGTGAGGCAAAAGCCAAAGTTAAATAAAACAAGTCAGAAGCGCCTGCGCGTTAGCAGGCACGTGAAGACTTCTAAACACGCATTATCTCATGAACCATAAAATATATCTCAAATCAATTGCTATGACGGATATGTCCTACCCTCGACTTAAAAGTTACTTTCAGGTGTAAATGCTGAAATCTTTCATGTTCGGATGAATACTTTATTAGTCAATGGAATAATAAAGAAGATAGGTACCCAGCACAAGGAGCATCAGTATGTTACAATGGTATTTTTTACAGGAAATAGCCATTTTATGTATTTTGTTCCTAAGTCGCCTAATTCGACCTTCAATATCCCATCTAATGTAGATTTTCACTTATAACCTCCCTAGAGCATGAAGTATTGCCGAAAATTTTTTGAGTACACGAATTTTCTTTAAAAATTCATGTACGAGACAAATTTCCCGCAATGGGCTACAGTCGGAATTTTAACATAATGGCATATAAAACTCATTAAATGAAGAGCATATTTACTAACAATTATTTCCGCTACTGACAATAACAAGCATATTTCAAAATAATGCCTTTTTAATTTTAAAATATTTAGGATCCCGCCTTTCTCAATATCCAATCACGGAAAAACGCGGCAGTGCCACGTTGCCAAATCTAATCATTCAAGTTACGTTCATTTGACTTCTCTTTTTGTTTGGTAAACGTCTAAGTCGTATTTGTGTAACGTTCTGTGTTAAATTATTTTTTTCATTTGCTAAAGCGTCAAAGTTATTTAAAATGAATGTAGGATTTTCTAAAGCAGATTCTACTAATCTTCCACGAATAGATGTACATACAGAAAATAAGAAAAAAAATAACAGCTTATAACATACATAATCAGAGCATAAATAATTACAAAACAGGGATGGTAAGCGAATTAAAAAAAGAAATACAATAATCCTGGAATTGATGAAAAACTCGAGAAGATGACTTTCCATCAGTGACTGCTTTCCACATATTCTTATATTTATTCCTCACACATAGTTTTTATTTCAAAGAACAAGTCAAAGTCTACAAGTTTGTCATCATATAAATATTTTTCTCCTGGTTTTTAAGAGATCATTCCGTTCGTGTTTGTGTGGAAAATGTAGTTCACTAGGTATTATTTGAAATCTAACAGTTTTACGACCTCTTCGACTCCCACAATTGTCTACAGAGCAAGTAATATGCATATTTTATAGTTCTTTAGTTTCTAATAAACAATATTTTTATGTGCACTGTCACTTTATTAAATATCGATAAGGCATCCAGAGTAGTTAGTCACACAACTATTCTATACTGTTCTCTTCACGTTAACTACATGAAAGACGTGGATTTGTGTGTCTACCAACGGTCATCTTGAATTTCATTTGACAGCATCTTGGATAGGTCTATTTTACCAGTTTGAATTGGATATAAATAAGTTAGGTTAAGTTAACTGTCACGTCTGTCAATGTTATTGTTATGTTGTAGAAAGACGATAAAGATGTTCAAATATTTTCTAGTGGGATAGAAAAAAAACAATATAATCTCGTGTTATAAGAGTACCACCGGAATATAGACTGCTAATCCTACAACATAGCAGCAGATTAAGCAATTTTATTGTTGTTACGTCACTTACCATTTTGACCACACTTTTTCAAATTTCAATATTTTTTTCTGTTTTATTTGGGACTTAAACAAAGTAGCTTTTTCACTTTTTATGGTATATTAAAGGCCGGAATTTTATCTCAGTTCATGACTGAATCCCATTAAGTCAAGCATGAAGAAAATTTTATACCGGAATTATATTTAAAAAGAAAATATTGAAAGTGGATGTTCGTATTGGGGGAGATTTTTTCTGATTTTCTCTAGTAAAATAAAATATATAATATCAGATAAATTATTAGGTAAAATTAAATGATTTCATACATTTTTCTTACTAGGTTTAAGGGAAGTGTTAATATTGACTAAAAATGAAAGTGGATACGATCGAATTGTCTAATTATATGATAGCTGTCATGTGCCTGGAAATTTCCACTTATTAATTTTACGTCTACATGCTCATGTGGATGAAAAATTTTCACAAAATTTGCTGGTTACCATAGTAACAATGTCGAAATAAAGCATATGATTGGCTGAAAAAGACTGGTATAAAATTTTCCTCCAAATTGATACTAAGCCTGCTACTCTTGTAAAATATAAATATTATGTATAAAAATGTAAATAAGTGGTTGTTAATATACTTTTTAATGATTATTACATAATAACTAATCCATTTTGTGTTATCGTTTCTCAATTTTTCGCTTCTAGGTCTTCCCGATAAAATCGTGCAGAAATTAGCTTATCTCGAAAAATATAAAAGACAGCTTCAATTTAAACCCGGATACGGAATCGCCTTTTATTTTTACATAGGTACAGCTATTTCAAAAACCGGAAGTATTACTTGGGCTACATATTTGAAAACCGGTTTTTGAACCGGAAGTAGCAGAAATTTTAAATTACATTTGGTGTCTATTTAAGGGTTAGTGATGGGTAGGAATCCATGGATACTTGAAATCAATTATCTATTTAACTACCGAAATTTCTTAAGTCCGCGAGTCTTTCCGCCAATGAAATCGTACACAAGTGCGATTATCTCATGAACCATAAAAGAAATCTCCAAACTGTTTTCAAACATCGATTCAGCGGTAAATTTCACGTCGGAATGCTATTTTTGAAACAGGTAGTATCACTTCCGGTTCTGGTTTGTAAAACCAGTTTTGAAACCGGAAGTCATAAAAATCTGAAAATCTATTTTGGAGCTACGCTGAGTTTATGACCGTTGACCGTTTGTCTCTATCTCATTTCGTTTTTGAGTTATAAATGCCGGCAGACTGACAGAGGCGTATTATAGGACTTCTCTCTAAATTTTAGAGTTTAGTCTAAAATATGGTAATGGACTTATCCAGTAGGAACGAATTTATTGGTTTTATATTAATGAATGAATAGCTTAAAGAACCTAGTTGCTTATGTTGATTTTCATTGTTCTTATAATATTCATTAATTAATAAAAATCAATAAAAAGTAATTTATATTTTGAAAGTGGCGCTACTTTTTGACCAATAACTGACGTTTTACTTTCTACAGCATTGCCAAGATTCTAGCTTTGTTCGTTTGTAGAAAAATTTGACATACTTCTTTCCTTCTTTTAATCATAACAAATGAGAAAACGAGAGTTGCCAGTTTTATCAATATGACAACATAGCCAAATATAATCTGTTTCAATTGGGCCACGTCACAAGCCACTATAGCCCCGATATTTAAATTTCAAGAATTAATTACAGCCGCAGGATCGGTCTCAGAAGAGCTGGACCCGGTGCAATGTGTTATGGTGGGCCCAAATTATAAAATAAAAATATTTAAAAAAATCACTGGATGAGTCCATTGTCAAAACATGATAATAAGACCATTAAATTTAGTTTTATGTTAAATATTTATAAGATACGCCACTGCGATTGCCTAAGTGATGGAAATATAAATAAATAAAGATTGCCAAAATATAAATTAAAATAATAATTCTTCTAGAATTTGTTTACATATTTTTTGTACAATATAAATACCATAATTATACTACTCATAATTCAGTTTATTTGACTATTTTTGACAGTAATCAATATATTTCCATATAGTACATCAACATATTTCCTAACCCTTATGTATCTATAATTTCGAATTATTTTGTAATTGTATACTTACGACAGATTTTCAGAATCAGAAAGGAGGTAAACATTCTTGAAGGCACTTACAACAGCATCTTTTCTATCTTGCTCTTTTCGTTGCATCAGACGAAGCATGGCTAATAGAAAAAAAGAAGATAATTATTGCTTTCAATTGCAGTTTTTTTAATTATTGAATATATTAAATTACATTCTTACCCAAAATTCCGTCTGAAGCTCTATCAATATTAAATTTATAAGCCGTAACGAAAAATTCGATTGCTTCGTGCATATCAGATATAGACGTCGTTTCTAGCAATTCCATCATCAAAGCCATGGCATTGTCAATAGCAGTTAAGAATTCTACGCATTGCTTCAAAAAATCAACTTGAGTAGCAAGCGAATCAAATTTCTTGAAATCCTCTTCGGAGACGTTGGCGAATTCACGATTTTCGAGTTGACCGACGACTTTCGAGACATCAAAAAAAATTGTGTAGAAAACCATCATGTAAAAGTCAAGATCTTCCATTGAACTTCGTTCTCTGAAAAAAGTATATAATTTAAATTATAATTAAATAAATAACGTTTTTCTACGGCTATAATACAAAACTGCTCTTTCTTAACTGTTCTTGATAGATCAATGAGGTACATTGTATGTCTCCAATTTCATTTCCGTATCTGATAACACAATAATTTATTGTGTAATTATTTCAATAAATCAGGTCTTTCATGGAATGTCAATTTCAAGTAATGACAGTTCTATTTTCGTATATTTATATAGCTGTGCCGCAAATCAGGCATGTTTAAGTTTAATTCCAGAATTATCTAAGGAGAAATATGAAAAGTCCTACAAATCATTTTTCAAAACTTCTCATTTATACTAAGTGTAATTGATATTTTAATTGTACCTAAATAGAAACTTTGAATGAGGTTTAATTTGAAATTCATGTTATTTGTTAAATCATTTCGCTATTATCTATTACAGTCGTAGAAAAAGTATAGTGTTTAACTCGCATGGAATGCTAATTTCCCACTTCATACTCGTGGGAAATAACTATCATTCCTTGCTCGTTAAACAATATACTATTAATTTAGAATTTACTGGTTGTTTTTCTCACTAAGCAAGTTTAATCAATCAATCGTTCATTGTTCTTTGATAAAAAAATACGAACGGAAGTTTAAGTTCAATTTGATCAGAAAATAGTAAAGGAAGAGTTCATAATAAGAAAAATGTTTTGATGCTAGTTCCGATCCTTGTTAATAAGGGGATTTTCTAATATTAATTTTATGCATGGAGGGAAATAACACCCAATATCTTGTTTTGAAGTATAAAATTTAAATAGTATAATTATTTAATTAACAGAATTCGAAACCATATAGGATTAACCGATTAAATAAATTGTCTTTGTGGGAGTATATACTGGTACTGGTTTGTATTGGGATGATTTGTTGCTCTTTTAGAAATAACAGTAAAGTTTTTTTAATCAGGACTTTTAGAAAAGTAATCATGGTTTAAAAAAATTAAAAAAGAAAGAAGAAAACGAAACCGAAGTTGAATAATAGTAAAATTCGTAGAAAAGTTAAGTTACATGAGATTACGGGTCAGAACAAAAATCCTTGTAAGAAAATTTTTAAGTAGGACCAAAAAAAAAAAAGTAGGATTATTGCACCAATGTTAATAATTAATACTTACTTGAATTTTTCAAGAAATATGTTGTCTTGAAGTGCCAATTTGACTACTTTGATAGCTTCTTTGAATTGGTCATTTTGTAAATATATTCTGATTATGTCTGGTATCTGTTCCAGCGGAAGGTTTTTTTGTTGTTCTTGATCGTCGTTTTCTATTAAAAATATTAGTATAAATAATAAATACAAAGATTATTCATTAGTCATTTTGTATTTGTCCGATGAGACAAAATATACGGGAAGTGAAAATAAGTAGTATTAGAGAATGGGGTAGATCCAAGAAAATTTGAAATAATGATATAGCAACTATATTGGAGTTGCTATCTGATTCATACCCACCTTCATTTAAATAATTATAATACTTTTCTTACATTCAATTTTATTATTCAAGAAGTAAATAACAATAAAATTTAAAATAAGAAATGATTTTTCTGCTTAAAAAAAATGGGCATACAATAGAAATGTTTTGTAGTGATTATTTTTCTTACCTTTGCCTTTATTAAGTTCCTTATCTACTTCTTTTTTCAAGTTGTCAACAATTCTAGTCCACTGAGCTTGTACTTCCATTAATTGATCCATTTTGGGATCATTTAATTGCTCCTTTGCAGTTTTAAGAACACTTAACTTTTTTTCTAACTCTTCTTTTATGGAAGATAAAGATAGCTGAAGAAAAAGACATAGTAAAATAAATAGGTGCGACGAAATGTCCCAAGTTTTTTGCTATATAAAAATTATTATTATTTGGTGTATTTTATTGTAAAACTACTAACGCTTTTTGCACTGAAATATTCTATTTGGTAATACTATTGCTATAAACAAATTATATTGTATAAACAGTGGAAGAATGGTCTTTCTGTCTCATCTTAAGTGATTGAGATAAAATAAAAAACAAAAATTCAACGACTTAGAAGTAAAAATCTAGAAAATGGTAAATACCTAATTATTGACAGTAAAATGTCTCAATATCAACATTCTAGGTATTTGAATATATGGGATTAATTAATAAAGTATAAACGCGCATTCACGTATGTTCGAAGAAGTTTCTAGAACCATTGATTCCTTATAAACTGTCAGTGGTACAATAAGTCAAACAGTTGATTGATATTAAAATTAAAAAAATTGTGTTTTGGAGACATTTAAATAACTATTTTGCACATTTCAATGCTGTCCAGTTAAATTAATTGACATTTAATTCAATTTAACATGTTTAAATTATCTGAATATCATGTAAAATATATGTAAGTATTTAAAATAAAAAAGATACTACTCAATTACGATTTGATAAAACTTTTTTAATTCAATTCAACTTTTCTGTGTTTAAAAATAAGTGACTGAGGATGGTGTACACACTTCACCTTTTCTGTGTTTGTTTAATAACTGTTTATGGTTAAAAAACAGGACTATTTACTTTTCTTTTTACACTTGTAGATTTTAATATTATTTTACAAACATTGCGATTGTGATAAATTTAATAATACCACAATAAAATATGACACATTGTAGGCAATTTTAGGAAATAAAAATAACTATGAAGTACAAAATTTAACATTGAAATTAATTTAAATATTAGTTATCTATCAAAACACGTTTAAAAACGCAAAGATGTGTTACTTATTACATACATTTGCACTAAATGCGTTACAAGACAGGAATGTTGTGACACAATTAGCGGCACTCTTTCTTGCCAAAGGACCTTTGTCGCACAAATGCTCAACTGCTTTCTCTAAAACTTGTAGTTGAAACTTTAAAGGAATCGCCATTTCTTTTTGTAATCTTGCAAACTGATGAAAAATCTAAAATAAAGAAACAAATGTTATTTTACTTATCTATTATTTTAAATTTGCTTTATTAAAATCATACAATTAATGTATCAATAAAAGTACTAATTTATTGAAATGTTTTCTTGACATACTTCCAATAGGCACTCTTGAATTAAGTTCTTTAATCTTGTTGGTAAATTGTTGTAGGTAATGAGTCCCTTATGAAATAAATTGGGTTGGCCATGATTTGTAGTAATAGTAGGAACATACTCCCCTTGTTATTGTGTTATATTCATATATATTTTGTCTTAACCAGGTTGCGTGCTAAGTGTTTTGGGATAGAGTCCATGTTTTAATCAACTTTCATAGTAAAACTTTGTCTTAGTATTGCACTTTAAAATGGCTTTTACCACTTGATTGTTTTTTATGTAGGATATTTTTCATTATTATTGAGCAAGTAGACATTAATACTGCAGTAGGAAAATAATTAGTTTAGACCATGAACTAAGATTTTGAAGCTTCACATTTTACATTTTATTTTTTAAAAATTTAAGATGTAATTCCATTCATTTTAAAGATGGATTTAACCAATCATTTCAAAAATATATTCTAAAAAACCTTTTAGTAGTCAAAATTTTACAAGTAGGTAGATCGGACTTTGTAATGTTCAATACGTAAAAAAATCAATTATTTACTTTTTCAAGCATCAATTGATCTTTTTCAGCTACTTTATTAAATTCAATTAGTATTTTTCAAGTGAGGACGAACCCCGTTTTCCGTAAAACTTAAGCATAAGACACAACTTAATTTAAATACTAATTAACAACATTTGATATACTTACTTTTGCTCTGACCAAAGCTGAAGTATCTTCTGTATGTTCGATGATGATATCCAAAAGTTCATCTCTAAATTTTTTTTGTTCTTCCTCTAATTCATGACTCGTTAAATTACTTAGAATAACTTCTACCATTACCACTATTACAGAAATTCTAAGATTTGCCGGCTAAAATGAATATATTTTAATTCTACAAAAACGAAATAAAATATATTCTTGATAAAAAATTTAATTTATTCACGACTAAAATCTATTATTTGTTCATTATACATGAGTTTACTAAATTATCCATTATTCACTAGGTAATAATTTCATTATTCACTGGTTTTACTGATTTCTAGATATCCATTATTCACTAGTGAATAATGATTACTCACTGGTTTAAATAAAAGTTTATTGTAGCCAAAATTATTTAGGATAAAATATAGTATTCTACTCGCATATAAAGGCTATTATTCACATGGGTGGTTTACGTCACCAGCTTTTGCTCATGGCGTAAAATCGTGAATAATAGCCCTCATTACATGCTCATTAAATAATATACCATTATTCTACGATGAGTTTTCATTATAGTATCTAAATTAATGATGGATAAGTAAACAAATTGGTGTCATTTAAATAATAGTTTTTAAAATTGGTATTCTTAGACCATATATATAAATATTTTGGAAGTTTTCTTGGGATTTGGTCATTTGCGTAAAAATTAAAATACAACCATATTGTTGATTTTTTTAATTAGTAGAATTGTTTTTTTTTTGACGTTTCGGCTGAGATTTCAAGCCTTTTTCAAAAATATAAACACATATTTACAAAAGTTGGACAGATATATAACAAATAACAGTAAAAAATTTGTGGAACGTCACATTGTTAAAAATAAACATTTTAATAGTTCCACAAGTTTGTCAGAAATTATCCGAAAAATTATTCAATTCGAAAATTGTCCGATGATAGACGAAATTATCCGAAAATCGGATAATTATCCCGACATTTGCAGTACTAACGGCATTACACACGACCATCGAATAAAAGCCGTCAGACGCGTCACTTTAATGACGTCATATCTAATAACGACATTTTAGTAGGCTACCGTTTAACGGCAGTTTAAGTACAGCGTTAAATTTAACGGTACTTTACTCTTGACTAAAATTCATATTTTTTGACAAACCTCGTATACTGCTGGAAAAAATTGATATCTGATTAATGTATTTTGGATTTCAGAACAAGCAAAACTTTTTATCAAGAATGACATTTTTCCCTAAAACTAAAATTTTTCATCTATAGGACACACTGTATGTATATATGCATTTTTTTCAAAATTTTCCATTATTAGTTTGTAGATAAGAATTAGAATTATAAGAATCATAATCTGTAACTTCGGTATGCAAATTTTAACTAAGAAACTATTTCATATGAGAACCAAATAATTATTACTCTTTTTTTCTGCACAAAATTTAACCAAATATTGTAGTGAACAAGAAATATTTTTTTTTGTGCTGTTTAAGTAGAACATAATTTAATAAAATTTTTTTCTAAAGTTCAGTTAAGTAGGCGGAAATATACTATACCCAGTTCAAGGTTTGTTTCTCCCTAAATTAATTATCTTAAATGCCAGTTTTAATTACTGAGAAAATATTGATCACAATAATACTAATTGTATTTATATTATACCTATATATATTGTAAACCTACTTTAAATAAACATTAATAGGGTGAAGCTTTTAGAAATCTGTTAAGAGGGGGTTAACCTTTTATAAAAGATCAGAGTATATTTGCGGGGTGAAAGACGAGGTAAAAATACAGAGCTATAAAGGCGGGGCCTGATGATAAAGAAATATATATTTAGTGTCTCTGTCATGCGGCTTTGCGTAAAATTATCGTAAACATCTGATCGTCTGAGCGAAATAAAATCATAACACATTTCGAGTTCGAGTAGTCCTTTGTAAGTGACCGCCTATCGCTCCGGCTGACAAATATATGGTATTTTAGTTCGGTTTCTTATATTTTACATTTTACTTGGCTCCCTAGCTTTTCTTTAATTTTTAATCATTTACATCAGGGTAGAGTTTACATGAGATTTTTACTCTCTCGACTCACCATCCGAGAAGGGAAAGTATTGTGAACGAGCTAAAAAATTTTGTCTGTCTGTGTGTGTATGTTTGTCTGTGTGTCTCTGTATCTGTCTTTCTGCGTTTGTCTGTGTGTATTCTTCCACGATAGAAGCGCTTGAATCAGTGATGAAAAATGCTCCAAAATTCGCTTGAAGTGGTTCCAAAAATCATTTTTGAGGGTCTAATTTTAGATAGATTTTAACAATTTTTTTTATCAATAAAGGCAAATGTATAAGTGAGGCATCTCTCAGAGTACTTTTTTGAAATAAACTTTTTTTTGTGAGATAAAAAATAATGAATCTGGTCCATTTTGTCAATTTTTTTTCTTCAATTGTTTCTCAAAAATTAAGAAAATCTTCGAGATAAATACGGAAATATCCATTTTGAGGTCCCCTGAGACGATTATGGCCATTTCCAGATGGTGTGTATTCTTCCACAATATAAGAA
The DNA here is from genome assembly GCA_963243735.1 of Neocrepidodera transversa. Taxonomy (NCBI): domain Eukaryota; kingdom Metazoa; phylum Arthropoda; class Insecta; order Coleoptera; family Chrysomelidae; genus Neocrepidodera; species Neocrepidodera transversa. Next base: position 24,059,944 of record OY725346.1, read on the forward strand.
ACACGCTTAATCCGATTAAGCTCAAATTTGGTATATGGGTTTCGGTTATCCATGGGAAGAACCCATCAGTTTTTATTCGACATCTGTTAAACGGAACTGTAACTGTCAAAAAATAACAGAAGCAATATGTCACAGAATTTGACTTGTAATACGTCATTTGAAAGCCCTTGAAACTCTGTTCAGAATAGTCAAAACCAGTCCAACTGTCACGTGTCAAAAATAAAAAAATGTCAAAGTTTGAAACATAAAATATCTGAAAAAGTGTGCATCTCTGAATACTCGTTGGGAAAGTTTTGGGGCGACACAACCAATTTTTTTTACCCTGTTGGATGTTACAATGTTTATTACTTATAAGAAAAATAGGTAAATAGGAAATATTTTGATAACAAAGTTTTTGAATAATAATAGTATTTAAATATTCGAAATATTCATAATTGGTTCATTAAAAAATACCTAAAATATTAAAATATACTCCAATATAGATCTTATTTAGTTCAATAAAACAACCTTTTATAATTTTCACAACAAATATAACAAAAGTTGTTTAATTATGTTACATGTTACGTTGTATAACAACTTCATCAGATTAAATATTATTAACAAAATTACCCTAAAATATAGTGCAACTAATAGTAACTAAAAATATAGTAACTGCAAATATGATATTTGTAATTTTTATTATACGAGCATGTCTGTGTTACTTTTTTCAAATTTATCTAGAAAAAAACAGTTGCTAATAGAATCACTATTATTAAAAATAATTAAAAAAAAAAGTACAAAGACGCGCTCTAAAGAATTACATACATAATCGATTATAGTATACCGGGTGCAAATGGGTCATTGGCCACCCCTATAACACTTTAACGAGTAAACAGATTTATATCAAATTTGGGTTGATTAGAGCTATTTTTAGATTTTTTTACATAGAAATCCAATATGGCCGATATCCGGTTCGACTGGAAATCACATATAAATTGTAAATTCAAATGGAAGATCCGCTACAGTTCTACATATTTGGATTCTATGACTTCAAATACGTACACGTCGAATATCAAATGTCACTTAAGACGCCATTTTTATTTTATTTTTGATTTTTTTAATCTATCGTAGGTGGTCATGGTTTGGTGTAAATTACTTATAATTAAACTAGAATTAGTTGAAAACTTTCAATTTTGTCAATTATTTATTTTTGTTACTTTTATTAAACATTTAAATCAGCAAATCCAGTTTTTTTAACTAAAACTCAATTTTTTTAAATGAAATAGATGGGCCACCCAGTATTAAAAATTGTTTATTCAATTACCATTAAAATGATGTACATAACAACTTTTTTTTCTCAAATAAAGAAGAAATGTTATTTTTTTTTAATTTCGATACAAAATTCTTCTGAAGACATCCCTGTTCAAAAAAGGATATTTACAACATCATATTTTAAATATAAATAATTATTAAGAATAAACAAAAAATAATTGAAAAAATTGAGACTTTTAGTTAATTTTAGTTTGATTATAAGCAATTTAGACCCAACTCATGACCATATAGGATGGATAAAAAAAATTCAAAAATAGAATAAAAAATGGCGTCTTACGACACATTTGACAGTCGACCTGTACGTGTTTGAAGTCGTAGAATCCAAATATCTAGAAATATACCGGGTGTTTCATTTTAATTTCTAATTTTCATGTCATTTCCGGTCAAACCGGATGTCGGCCAAATTGGATTTTTATTTAAAAAAATCCAAAAATAGCTCTATTATAATCCACCAAAATTTGGTATAAATCTATTAACCCGTGTAAACGTTATAGGGGTGGCCCAAGACCCATTTACACCCGGTATATGGTATAACAAGTGGGATAGTAATGAAAAATGGTAACTCTTGATTACTGACACAATTTTGTAATAATTTTAATCAGACATAACAATAATTTTTCAATATTTATTCCGTTTCTGTAATAACCTCAATTTATTTTTATTAATTCTTCTTTTATTTCATAATTTCTTTCCTTTTGTACTGACCGCCCACCGCCGCATTAGCAAAAAATGTTTTTTATTAATATCGTGTCAAAGAAAATGCCGAACAAAGAGTCGCCGTCAAAATAATGCACTTGTTCTAGGTGCAAAAATCCCTTTCAATCACTTCATAGTCCACGCTGACTAGAAAACGATAACAGCGGTTTTTCTAATAATAATAATAGCTAAATCTTTTTTATTGGATATCGGTGTTTCATTTTCAATTTCACAAATGAATTCACTATCCATAATAAAGTCGTAACTCAGGTATACGCAACTTAAAAATTGAAAGTTTGAAAATGTCAAAAATAAGATTTTTTTTTTTAAATATTGGATTGTTTTCCAATTAACGCATTTAAGACAATGATTATGCTCATCATATATACATATAACTTAATAATATGTCATAGGTATTCGAAAAGGCAATCAACCTATTTGCAACTTTTATTGATTTCATCTCCTGTGCTATTTTTAGTATTTTTATTTGAACACTTCTATTAATTTTATCTCCTGTGCTATTGTTATGTTTAAGAATGAAATTGCGATTCATTCAGCAATTCATAGTATTCATATAAAAGTGCAAATTTGTGTGAGGGCGCTTGGATCAGTGACGAAAAATGCTCCAAAATTCACCTTGCAGGGGTTCGGCAAAAATCACTTTTGAGGGTCTAATTTTCGATTGATCTTAACAATTTTTTTTATCAACAAAGGCAAATGTATAATTGAGGCATCTCTCAGAGTACTTTTTTGAAATAAACTTTTTTTTGTGAGATAAAAAATAATGAATCTGGCCCATTTTGTCAATTTTTTTCTTCAATTTTTTCTAAAAATTAAAAAAAGTACTTCGAGAGATGCCTATATCCAACCTTTCTTAATCCAAAAGTAAAAAAATATTTTGAATTTTTTAACCACAATCCGAGTAGTTTGATTTTTGCGGTACAGTGTTTTACTTACAATCACATTAGGGTTAAAGCCCTCTTAAAGCATACCGAAATTACATGAATTATTATGCCTGATAAAATGAATTTCCCCCATAGGTGCTACAAAAAATATCTGGATAAATATAAATATCTAGATTAACAAACTATATTTCATTATTGATTGATTTTCACCTAATTTGAGAAAAAATAATTATTTCATTTAAATGAACTACTTTGAAGTAATTTTACAAATTTGAAAACATTTGGGTTTTTTGACCATTTTATTGAATAAGATAATGGCGTTAGCTTTAACATTAAAATTTAGTTAACTTCACATTTACTTTCCTAATTCCCCAAAAAAAAACACAATTTAATTGTATTTTCAAGTCAAAAATACTTCATACATAAAATAGTTATTTACAGAATACAAACCTCGTGATATAAATAATTGTTTAGAGAGACCACTTCAGGCATCATAAGTTTTGGCATGAGAGCGGCTAAAGAAGATAAAACAGTGGCACAGTGTCTGGAACCCTAAAATTTTAGATCATTTTAATAATTCTAATTTAGACTAGCAATACTACAAATGCTTTAATGGTTCTAACTGCAACCAAATAGCCATAAAATGAAGTTCTGCAACCAAATCAATTAAAATAACAAATAAATTATATAAATATAAAATATGAAGTAATTTCAATCATTTGAGTCATTTGTGTATATAGAATATCCATAGATTTTAGTCATTTTAAATATTACTCTAAATATTTTCTTTAACAAAACTATTTGTATATTAACCACGGATGCATCTAATGTAGCGATTGAGGCTTTTTTTGTCTCAACTGTTAAAGATAAAACTAGTGGCGTACGCGTAACTGACTAAATGAATGAAAGCAAAATATAGTGCAACCAATAGAAACTTGTCCCCATTGTATGGGCATATTTATTCACTATAGTAATGTAGGGACTTTAGAGACTGACATTAAATTATGATTTCAAGTTGTTAGCAGTTATTTTTCGTTAAATCATTATTTTTGTTTTCTCCTTGGAGATGTTACTAGCTGAGAAATCAAGAAACAATGAATTATTCAACAACAAGCTTTCAATATTTAATACTTTGAACATCCTTTGGAATATTAATTAGAAAATATCTTTCCATACGTCACATATCATTGCCCTAGTTGTTTACATTGAAGGAACCAAATTCTAAATTGATAAGATGGTGAGCTAAATCAGAAGAATATGATTACAAAAATATGTATAAGGTAAATTGAACAGTAATGCAGATGTATTAAGTCATATAAAAATTAATGCATTAGAAATAAAACTAGGCGACATAAATCAAGAAAATTTAATTATTAAAAAATATAGCTGGTGACCCAAAGAATTATATTTCAGACAGTAACATACACAGTAAAAAATTATTGAAACTTCAAATTCACTTTTAAGAAGTTCAATCACGAATCATGAACTCCTCATTGAAGGGGTTATAGAGAATAGCCATTCCTGCTTTATCAGCATTTGTTGGATAAGCAACAATATTGTAAGGTTGTTTAAAAAGTCTTCGCGAAGAATTGGCTATTAAGGCTGTTTTCGCGGTACACTATTTTAGCTCTTCCCTTATATCTTAGTTATTTTTCATCGGTAACATTTCATTTTTTGCTGAGAGATTCAAAATAAAAACCTTAACAATCTCTAGTTTTTAAATTTTTTTTTAACATCTTAGTTTTTTAAATAAAAATTAAAAATTAATAATAAATTTTATCAATTTGCAGATATCAAATTTTGGAAAACTAGAGATTGTAGCTAATTTTTTTTCTAATTTTTTTTTATTTACAAGTTTTTGCTAAAATCAAAAATGAATTTTGTGGGTAGGCGTTTTCCAAAAATATTTTTATTTGAAACTCGTGAAAATCGCTCGCTCTTTCTCTTCTACCTACAGCCACGAGCTACTTGGATGGGCAAATATATAGTGATTCGATCAGGGTCTAACTCGCCCTTTTGATTCTAAAAGTTTAGTATTGTTTATTTCTATTATCTTTTACGTGTTGTGGAATTATTTATGAAAGAAAAATCGTGTAGTTGTTAGCATAAGGTAAGACTATTTTTATTAGACATTTTTTAATGAAAAATAAATATAATTTGAATGATTCCTATACGAATATCATTTTTATTGATAAATTTCATGAGAGTCTAATTTATGTCTGAGCACATAAATATTTTGCTAATTACTCGAGTCGAAGACCATGAACAATTTTCAAAATATTCCTCAAAGCGGATAATGTTAATTTAAATTTATATCCTTCTTGGAACGATGGTCACTTCAACCCGGATTATATCCTTACTAACCCAATAAAATTGTCGTTAACTACCATTGCTTCCGCTGTTCTAAAATTTGGGTTTTTCCTTCTACCATAATTTGAAAAATCCTTTGAATAAGTTAATTAATAACAAACCACCCTAATTGTTTTCTTGAAATGCTTGTCCCTCCCTAAATGTCACGCCCCTCCCTAAATGGGAAAAGGAAAATTATCGTATAAGAAAAAATCAGATTCTGTTGCAAGCAAACTGTAAGATTTAGTATACTTATTATATTATTAAATATTTCTATATTACCTATTTGTTTATATGTCTATACCGGGTAGCCACAAGTCAATGTACGCCCCCAATATTTTGGTTGTTTTTTAATTTAAAAATTAGGTTTTTGGCGCACATCAATTAGACAATAATGGGCTACTTTTAGACTAAGAGTGATGAAAATATCACTTACGATTTTTTTTTGTTAAATAAAATAACTATATTTTTTTGATGCTTTCTCATTAAGCATAAATTTCCAAGTAGGTACAACAGTTTTTTCAGATTTAAAAAATTCCAAAAAATAAGTGAGATAAGAACATTTTTTTAATTTTTTCAAAATGGCCGCGTCAGATGAATGTATTGTAAGAAAATTATTAGTTCATAAGTTGTAGACTTATCTGCAGAGCAGAAAATAGTTGTTTGAATTACTGATTGGTATCAGTATTTTAAGGTTTTTTTTTCTCTAAACGGAATTTAATTTTCATTTCCGTTTATCGAATGTTTTTTAATGGAAGTGTGCAATTTTTTTTTATTAATTAGAAATAATGATTCAAAAACTCTAATAAAAAAAATAGCACAGTTCCATTAAAAAAAATATATGATAGAACCCCTACGGAGATAAAAATCAAATTCAGATTTTCGGAAAAAAATACTGGTATACCAACGAGTAATCCAAACAAATATTTTCTTCTCTGTAGACAAATCTACAACCGTAGTAATAAAATAGTAAGTCCAGGACTAAAAAAAAAATTGAGTGATAGGATTTTAAAATTACGAGTGGGAATTAAGTCAGCTGTAAATTACCACAGAAAAATACCAGTGAGATTGATGATAACGTGAAGCAGACATTAAAAACTCTCCTTACCACACATTTGGAAATCATTTAAACTGTACACAATATTTTTGTAAAAGAGAACAAAATAACAGAGATTATGTGCCAGAAATGGATGAATGTGGACTAATGGATGACATTATATCTGCTGGTAATAGTCACAGTTTATTGTTAAACATTACCAATAATGCTGCAGCGACATACAATTCAATCGTAGCCAAATTTGTTGGAGGAAAAAGAATCAAGTTTGAAGTAAAAGGAGGATATAATGTTCGGTGTATAGCTGCAGCCATTTCTTTTAATAAAAATGAGAACTATATTCCGAGTCTTTACAAAAAGCTGTCAAAAAGTGTTCCTGGGATTCACACACAAAGATTTGTTAATCAAATGAGCAAACGGAAATGTATAGTAGAAAAGCCAGGTGCCCTCAATTAAAGAAACGCAAAATTAGCGCACCTAAAGATAAGGACTACGGACTGCAATTCGATGATAATGACGATGCGTTGGAACAAAAGAAAATGCAATTTTTGGACAGTTTGCCAAAATCAATAGAGAATATTGGTAAAATTGATGTATATACTAGCGGTCAAGCCAGTAATGATCTGTGGAAGGAACATGGGGACAAGATCATGAATCTATTGCAATAGAAGAATTTCAAAATAAATATGGAAAAACGATACAATAATGTGGATTATTTATTTCTGAAAGGCATTCATACTTGGGAGCAAGTCCAGATGGCATTATTAATAATAATGAAATCATTGAAATTAAATGTCCACATTCTTGTTCCAAATTGACACCGGAATTGGGATTTCGAGAAAAAAAATTAAATATCTAACCATTACAGAATTTATATTAAAAAAAATGATAATTATTATTATCAGATACAAGGGTAATTGGCTATAACAAAGCCAAATATTGTTATTTTATCGTTTGGACCCCAATAGGAATGTTCGTTGAGAAAATTGAGAGAGACGACAATTTTTGGTTAAGTGTTGAACCAAAGTTAGTAGATTTTTATCTAAAATATTTATTAAAAGAAATTGTAAAACGTATCTAATTTAGTTTCTTTATGTGAAATAAAATGTTTTTTTTGTCATTAAAAATAGTAAAAGGTTTTTTTTATTGAAAAGTATTTAATTTATTTTGACCTATTTTTATCTGCAGTGAACGAAGAAAAAATATTCCTATAAAACCAATTTAATACCACAAAAACCCAAAATAAACAAATTACAATTACAAATAATTTACGCTTACTACTTCCAAGCTACGACCTTAAATTTTATAAAATGTTTCAAAAGGAAGAAAACACAGCGAATCGATTTCTAATAATAGTTTCACGAGTTTCAAATAAAAATATTTTTGGAAAACGCCTGCCCACAAAACTCCATTCATTTTTGATTTTAGGAAAAAATTTGTAAATAAAAAATAATTAGAAAAAAAATTAGCTACCATCTCTACTTTTCCAAAATTTGATATCTGCAAATTGATAAAATTTATTATTAATATTTAATTTTTATTTAAAAAACTAGGATATTAAAAAAAATTTAAAAACTAGAGATTGTCAGGGTTTTTATTTTGAATCTCTCAGCAAAAAATGAAATGTTACTGATGATAAATAACTAAGATATAAGGGAAGAGCTAAAATAGTGTACCCCGCGCGAAAACAGCCTTAAATTTTATAAAATGTTTCAAAAGGAAGAAAACACAGCGAATCGATTTCTAATAATATTGAAATTGCAAAACGCATTTTATTCCATATATGAATTAAGGTATAGCACTGACAAATATTACAATTCGGCAACTCCGCTTCCCATTGGTTTGATGAGATGCGACAAATTTAAATTTAAACACTTTGTTTGAAATATTAAGAAATATTAAATTGGCTGTTCTTAAAACAGATTCACTTATTTCAGCACACAAAGAAGGTGGAAAAAAAGTATCATCACTAATATAGTTTTATACAAAATAATCACAATCAAATTGTATACAATCACCAATTATGAGATTTCCCAGTTACATGAGGCGCAAAATGTACATAGGATTAAGTCAAAATAAAGGGGATTAGTAGAGGCGTGTATTGTATCTGCCGCGTTTGTGTTATTAGTTATTGTTCTGTATTTGTGTCATTAGTTATTGTTTTTGTCTGTTTAATTAATTAATGGTATTATTTTAATAAACGAAATAAGTTATTGATTGAACAATGCCAAATCAAAGTAAAAGTGAAAAACACCATTTATGGAGATCAATAAAAAAGAAATTCGCGATCATATAGATCGAGGATTTGTCGTTCTCAAAATGTAATTTAAATAACAGTACTTAAAAATTATATATGTAGTGTATATTTTCCTTAAGGCGACTCTTCCTTAATGTAAATTCCTATTATTAAAAGTTAGTCTTTATATGTGATTGTATTAAAAAACAATGTTTAGAAACAAATTCTGAATGAAAATGACTGGAGATTGAAGGTAGTAGATTTTTAAGTTTCCATCTTTTTTTCGAGTAAAAAATTAAAATTTAAAATAGTAAAAAAACTCTTAATTAAATAAATTAAACGCAGAAAAAATTTGCAATTTAAGAAAAGATATTTTGAATAGCCCATGTCATGGTTACGTGGGACATGCGAACGTGGACATTGCGAACAGAACCGTTTTCATGGGGTTTGCGAACACGCACACCTGGCTTTAATCCAAGTGCTGACCATCGATGGGACTAAATGTTATTGAAATAAATTTTTTATAATCCAAACAGCTGTAGGTACCCTATAAATATGTTACCATAAAAAAAAGTACATATAATTCTCAAATTCAAAGGAAGATTAAAATTTTCTCATGTTTACATTAAAAAAAAAATAAATTTACATGACTGGCTATATTCAAGTTGATCAATAAATAACAGTTAATCTTCGAAATTATTTATTTTATTTCCGCTATTTTAAAAATTACTCACTTTACCCACCTATTCAAAAATTTGTTAGTAAAAGTTATTTTTCTGAAATTGGCCCATAAAAGATTAAATAATAATGCAATTTAAGGATAAAACTGCAAAAATGTTAAAAAAAATGAGTGCACAGGATTCTTCTAAAATAATAATATATCTGTAAATATACAAAAGTTCTGTGCAAAAAAATAACATTTATTGAATTATTTTTATAATTTTAACACTTTTATCTATTACCTATAATAAATCTTCAATATTTTGCTGCTTTATTAATATATAAAAATAAAGCCCACACAAATTTAACTTAATAAAAAAATTATCTATTGTTCGCAAACCCCACGATCCCATAAACTGAGCGAGGGTATGCCAGGTATATGTTCGCAAATCGCATGGTTCTATAAAGTTTAAATTTGCCAATGTTTTAACTAAAAGTTGTATTGATAATATCCAGTCTATACCATGGCAAGTATATTTGCCATTTCACTATCCTTTCTATATTGATAAGAAATCATGTGCCAAAGTACACATCCAATAGAAAATACAATAAAATTTTCTTTTTTTGGTTTTAAATTTTTCCTGGCCAATTTTACTATAATTTTGTTTGCGACATTTCTATATTGAACGGTTTCTGATATACACAACCGACTGCCTTTCTAATTTGTACAGCGTTATTACTTATAATTTGATCATCCCATTATTTCTATTGTGCATACAGATACAAAAAGAAGTTTTATATAAAATATTTAATTTAATTTTAATCAAATATACTTTGCACACCAGTAGCTTCCATGCATAATTGATTAAAATTAAGTTATACACCTACATTTTTTATATAAAACTTTTTATTATCAATATGCATAATAGAAATAATGGGGTGGTCAAATTAAAACCAATAACCCTGTACCGGGTGTACATTTATTTTTAATATTGTCAGCTATATGTGATAATAGGGTATTTTTAATTTGTACCTATTATATAATACGTTAAGTGGTTATGTGCTGTTTTAACGAGCATTAATAATTGAAATTATGGCTCAAAATCTTCTAAAAATTATCATTCATAATTAATTTATTGTATAAATTTATATATCTATATGCCTGGTTTAATAAATAAATGTTTCATTTATTTCATTCTCTTATTTATATTAAACCCAAAACTCTCATACAAATGTAACTATTTTATTAAGTAAATTGTTAGATATTTATTATATGAGTAAGGTTAAAATGAAAAATATTGTATATTTCATCATTAGAATAAACCTATTTTTAGTAGAACATGATGTTATCAAGGTATTAAAATGATATTACTTGAATTGTAATAAATCCAGTTGATACAGTTCACCCAAATTTTAAAGCTACCCCTGTAGAGACTGAGAAACGTGGTCAAAAGGGATAAGCTCCTCCGTGAAATATAAAATTTGGTTCCTCCGACCACACCATTGCCCTTCAGGTGTAAATCATGCTCTTAAATATAAACCTGGATTGTAACATGTATTGAGTATTTTTATCAATATACAATCAAAATCATATATTAATGTTTTTATAGTAGTACTAATTGATATGAGCTAAATTATTAAAATTAAAAAAAGTTTACAAATATTATATTAAAAGGATGTAATCAGAGGTAAGTCACTAACCTGAGCATCTTGATACTTTTCATTAGTCTGCCATTCAGTTATTTCTTCAATTAAGGCATGTAACAAACCCTTACAGTTAAAATTTTGGATCATTTGTTGAATACCTTTAGGCACACATTGAACGACAGGTTCATATAATTTAATAAGTTGTGTAATTCTCACTACAAAAGTGGTACCATGATTATAATTCGTTATAAGATATCCAAGGATATTAAAAAGCTCAGTGATTTCATCTTTTTCTTTTTTGATTGAAGGATTTTGTAAAAATTCATAGCAAACACCGGATATAAGAGTTATAATGTTTTCTTCTACTATTTGATTTTCCCAAAACAAGGATATTTCTCTTTGAATAATATTGTTCAATACCAGCAAGACTTCTTTTTTGTCTATATCAAATTCTTCCTCATCATCTCTCGAAGATTTCTTTTTTCCTAAAAACATTTTTTTTAATAAGTGTATAATTTAATAGCGTCTGCTCGAGATGGGTGCATAAATATATACATAAATGTGTTAATGGTACGTTAGGTGCAATAAGATGGTCAATGACAGTACAAATTTGTAAAAAAAGTCGTTTTACTTTCAAGTGCTTTAATGGTGTTGAAGGATTTTTTGTTTGCTTCAACATTAGTAGTTTTCAAGAAGAGGAACATTGGACAATATACTTGTAGCAGATGTAACATGTAGAGAAAAATAAAAATTTATTGTCAAATTAAAAAAATATTAATGAGTAGTTAAAGTAATAAAATATTTTGCGCAATTGATGATTAATAATCAATGAAAAAAATTTTTTTTTAATCTAATGAAATATGTTAAGTACATTTATTTACCTTTTTGTAGAGTTATTTGTTGGCTTCTTTTGGTTGCATTACGTGTCTCTATTACTAGTACTATTTTTGTATATAGATAAATTAACATTTTCATAACATTTACATATTTTGCTGTTATTTCGTCATTTAGACTGCTGGTATCTTCCAAAAGGAAACCTAGAACTTTGTTAAGTTCAATAACACCTAAAAGAAAAACAACTATATCAACATGCATATTTACTTGAAATTTTCAAATAATTCTTTAACAGGTCAAAGATCCACAGTTATAAAAACAAACATAGAAAAGATTATTAAACTAGCAACACAACAGAATATTATTTGTGCCTCATGTCAAAACTGTACAATGTATGTCTAACATCCCCTTTTACAATGCTCCGATAAACCAGGGAATAAGCTTATTCTGTTAAGGTCAAAAAATGGCTAATCAGAGGTGTAGATTTAATCCTAGTATATTTAACCTAACAGTTATATTGAACTTGTAAAAAAGGCCTAAGCAGCAGTTTTTGATAAGGATCTGGGCAGTGTTGTTAAGTATTTAAATTTGTATTTTAAATACTTTCAATTGTTTATTACCCTGTTTCCTGTGTCTCTAATCTGTTTGATTTATTATTTCATGGAATTCCTAACGAGTAAATGATTTTAGTTAGATTTATAGTTTTCTAGATTTCTCATTGGCCACGATTTCGAAACAGAGGCTTCATTGAAGTATAGTGGGTTGCAAATTATAGTAGAATACCTTCCAGGAATTGTCAAGGGTAGGCGGCATACAGGGTTGGAATTAGAAGAACGTAATTCTAACAATTTCACAAACACAAAAATAGATTTTTACATGATTACAATATCAAATAAAGTAATTAATAAAAAAAACATGAAAATAGATTTTTCTTTTTTTTGTTGCAAAATCAAATAAAATAGTTAATAAAATAAAATACGAAAATATATTTTTAATTTTTGTACTTAACGTTACAACATGAAATAAAGTAATAAAAAACATGAAAATAGATTTTTAATTTTGTACTTACAAAATAAAATAACTAATAACTTGATTTTGGAGTAGTACACGAATATCTTACTTTCCCGGTCCTATCAAAGGGAAAGCATAGTGAACGAGCAAGAAAAATTCCAGATGTGATTCTAATAATTTTAGATTTTATAGATTTTCAATTTCTTTTTTGTGGTAAAATGAAATAAAATAAAACACGAATATAAATTTTTAATTTTTGTACTTACGTTACAACAGAAAAAGGTAATAAAAAACATAAAAGAGATTGTTAATTATATATGTACAAAATAAAATAAGTAATAAAAAATGGGCGGCATCAAACTCGGCACATCCTAATCTTTTAATCCCTATACATTTTAAACTGCGATTGCTCCCGCTCTTACAAAATTTGGGTTTTTCCTTCTACCATAATTGAACAAGATCCTTAAATAGTTTTATTGATAACAAACTACCCTAATTATTTTCTTGAAATGCTTGTCCCACCCTAAATATATTTTTTAATAATCTTGAAAAAAAAAATAAAATTAAAAAAATCAATCAAAATTAAAAAAATCAATCAAAATTAAAAAATCAATCAAAATAAAAAAAAATCACGATTTTTATAAAACCTGCTAAAAGTTTAAGTCACCTTTAATTACATTATGAATGTGTCGAATTTCGACATTTTAAACAGGTATCTTTTAAGCTTTGTGCCGAGTTTGACTATTTTTATTTTGTATATAGCTGAGCCATATGTTGAGCTTGTATTACCCCAAAAAACATGCTTTTAATAGTCAGTTTCACTAAAATCACTGTCACTACTTTCACCCAAATTAATTATAATGTTTCCTGGATTTTTTAAACTCAAATATTTATTTTCAACACCAATAATATGTGTGATCACATTTCTCCAATTTACATTAGTAATTTTATTAAAACTATCTTTGATTAAATTAATAACACGTTCACTTGATTTTGGAGTAGTATTATTATCACGAATATCTTTTTTCAATTGGGCCCACAATAATTCTATAGGATTAAGAACACAATAGTAAGGAGGCAACCGTAGAATGTCGTGCCCATGACTTTTTACGATGTTGTCAACCACATACTCTTTTATAAAATTTCCAGTTTCTAATACTTCTAGTAGCTGCTTTTTAGTATAAGTCTCTTCGAAATATAAATTATTTTCCATTAAAAATTTTTGAATTACGGGTTTGGTTGAGCTTTTGGTTGGGATTTTGCAAGCTAATCTAGAATGATAGGAAGCGTTATCTAACACAATAACACTGTTATTGTGTATTTTTGGAATTAAATCATATTCTAGCCATTTTTCAAACAAACCACTGTCAATGTCTTGATGATAATCTAGACTGCATTTTTTTATATCCTTAGCAGATAATAAAAGAGCATCCTTTACCCAACCAAATTCACTTCCACAATGTAAAATACATATTCTCTTACCCCTAGCTGGGGGTACATCAGATACACATTTTTTACTTCCATCGGTCCAACTTTTGTTTGTAACTTCATGTGTGTCAAACCATGTTTCATCCAAATAATAGACAGTTCTTCCCTCACTACGGAATTGCCGAATTTTTTCTATATAATCATTTCTCCATTTTACTAATCGATTACATTCCATTATTCCTTGTCGTTTGTCTACAACTTTAAATCTAAACCCATGTGATCTTAAAAATCTCCATAAGGTAGTTTTATGGCAATCTTTAATAATCATTTTGTCTTTTAACCTTTTTATTAATTTATTTAAATTTGGAAAGTTGTTTTCATCATACATACTATATACTGTATCTCTGATAGGTTCCAATAAATACTTTTGAATGGAACGGGAAGAACCGGTATCGTTTCGAGAATGTCGAGGCTTTGCCCCATTTTTTATAATTTTATATACTGATGAAGCAGGAACATTTGTCAACATTATTGTTCGCTCAACAGCTACAGAGTTTGATAACTCCAATTTAAGATCTGTAAAAAAATTATATTTATTAATACATCCTCTCAAAAAACTATTTATAACAGGAAAGTGACAAAAGGTTACATATCGCTAAAATACTAAATATAATTAAAAAAAAATACAAATTACTTACTATTATATACATTTAAAACAATTTGTTTGGCATCAACTGATAGATGACTGCGCTTTTTATTTATCTTAGCCGGCACATCCATATTAATTTCAGAAATAAATTCATTCATTTCAAATTCCATTATCTTAATTACACAACAATTAACAATAAACAACACAAGAGCACAAACGGAAATAAATCCAGGTCGTTAAGAATGGTCAGTTCTACCCTGTTAACGCTTGCCGTTTCAACTGTGCAATGCTTTAAAAGAGTACATCTTTAAAAATAAGGCCATTTAAATGTAAGACTAAATTAAGTACTACATAAGGATTACAGTCGTTCACTCAAATTCGAACATCTGTCGATAACTAGGACTATTACCGCTGTAATAAAATTTGGGTATTTCCTTTCTACTATAATTTGCAATGCATAATAAGTGAAAGTGTAAAATTCATTATTTTATAAATGTTCTTTGAGTATAGAAAATAAGCGATGGATAGTGACAGTGCTAAGTTGCCTTCTATTTTAACTAGTGGAATTTTTGAAGTAACATCATACATGCAAAACAAAATTACAGCAAAGTGCCTATTATGCGTTGGTTAGGATCATCTAAAGCCACTACAAATTTTTTAGCTCATGTTCGAGTAAGTATATGTTCTATTCCTCTTGATTGATTGTATAAGAAAATTTTTTTGAAGTATTTAGAATATATTAATATTTTATTTACTATATTTTTTAATTATAGTTATCTTAAATATTCCATATGTAAAACCCAGTAATAATTAATAAATTTATTTTTCAGAGGAAGCATCCAAATCATGTACCCAAAATAGGTGAGATTACAAGAAAACCTACAAAACGGGCCTCAGCTGATATCAAATCGGAACATCACAAAAGTAAACTGCGGAAACTTGATTCGAATCCACTTGCAATTGCTGCCGCGGTAGGAAGTAGGAAAGCTATTTCAAAAGAAAAGGTATGTTATAATAATTAATGTTTTAAAATTCAGATTATCAATAAAATTTTCTTGTGTTTATTTATTCAGTGCAATGAATTGGTGATGATGTACATCGTTAGAGAAATGCGACTCTTATCAATGGTGGATAAGCCAGCTTTTCGAAAGTTGGTAGAAGGACTATCTGGGGGTGCATTTTTACAAGCATGTCGTCAAACATTGGCAAAACAGGTGGAAGATCTGAGTTTCGATCATAAAAATAAGGTATCTAATATATTGGCGAAAGCGCCATTTATTTGTACTACAGCTGATATTTGGTCAAAAAATAATAAAAGCTTTTTTGGCGTAACAGCTCATGTATTAAATTCGGAAACACTTTGCAGAGAATCTTTTTTTCTTGCCTGTAAAAGATTTAAATTTTCACATACTCATTTAGAAATTGGTATAATTTTAAATGATATACACAATTCATATAATATCGCTGTTGATAGAATAGCTGGTACGGTGACAGATAATGCAACTAATTTCAGTAAAGCATTTAAGATTTTTTCATGCGTGAACAAAATAAATGAGACCGAATTTCATTCTGATTTAGAAAATAACGATGAAGGTGTAGATATTGTAGAGTTGATTTTTTCTCAGATAGTTGTAGAAAATGATTTTGAAGAAATAATTTCTTTACCGACTCAATTTAGATGTTGCTCCCATACGCTAAGTTTAATTGCAACAACTGATATTCAAAATACAGTTCAAGTCACTAGTCCATAGCGTTTTTGGAATATTATCAGCAATTTGGAATGCAGCTAGTAGATCGACTAAAGCGTCAGATGAGGTGGAAAAGATTTGTAAAAAAACTTGAAAGTACCATATGCAACACGTTAGAACTCATTATTTGATTCGGTTTCCAATATCCTTTTAGTAAAAGAACACCTCGGTCAAATTTGTATGGCACTAGGTAAACCTGCTTTAAAAAATGTCGGATTTTAATTTTTAACTGAGTATTCTTTGGTTTTAAAACCATTAGCCTCAGCCATTGATTTTTTGCAATGTGGAAAACAATTTTATTTGGGTTTTGTATTGCCAACAATCTTGCAACTTTTCCATAGTGAGGAAAAATTAATTAATTTAAAGTATTGCTCAGATATTAGAGAGGGTATAATTAGAGGCGTTAAAGCTCGTTTCCATAAAATTTTAGATTTTAAACACACACTAGCTCAACCATATGTATATCCTCAACATGTTCATTGCCTTTATTTAAATTAAATTGGATCAGTAAAGAAAAAGAAAGTGAAAAGTTCTCATTTATTAAAGAACTATTGGTCACCGAAGTCAATAGATTATTTGTAGGAATTGTTAGTAAAAACTCCACAAAGTCACCTTTACACCAAGACAATATTGTTTTTGATTTTATGGAAAACCACAACGAGAGTGATTTGTCACAGAATTCGGCATTAATCGAAATTTTAGCATATTTAAAGTCTCCCACAAAAGAACTTTCTTCATTAAAAATGTATCCAACTGTTCTCAAAATGTTTCATCGATACAATGTAATTTTGCCATCTTCAGCTCCTGTCGAGAGGATGTTTAGTGAAGGTGGACAAATCTTAACACCACAGAGAAATAAATTATCAGATGAACAATTTGAGAATTTGTTACTTTTATTAATTAAATATAGTTTTTTATTTTTTAACCCTTTCACTGCGGGAACCGGATATATACGTAAAATAATTTTGTGTCCATACAACGGGAACCGGATAAATACGCGAGAACTTTTAGAGCATTTGCTGCTGGAACCGTATGGATCAGATATTGTTTACGAATTGTGTGTTGCCTATAGATGGTAGTAAGTTATGTGGCGACAAAGTTTACAAAATTTTTGAAAAATTTAGCTCTTCACTGCGGGAGCCGTATGAATCCGCACTTTTTTATTAGGCACGCACTTTTATTTTTTATTCAACTTCTTATTCTTATGTTGTAATAAGTTGGTGGTAGGTTGATATCTTGTTAGATACGAATTCCCTTTGTTGTTATGCAACTTCTATTACTGTATTTATGATTCAGAGGTTTCCTTAGCCATATTTATATATTCTAAATTCTAAAATTAGATCGACTTGCTGCAGTTTGATAATTCAGTTCTGGAACGTTTACGGTAGTATAAAGTATTGTAGTTTTCGAGTGTAATATGTGAATGTATTTAAAACTTTCTTTTTTTTCTATTTTTTTAAAAATAAGTGCGTATTTAAACTTGGAAAGTCAATATTATCAGCAGGCATTTAGTGGTACTGCGACATTTCTAGATTTTCAGAGAAGTTTTTTCTTTGACTTTGACAAAGATGGCTCCCAATGGAAAATCTCTGAACGTGGCTGAACTATATGAACTTTTAACGAGAAGTGACAGTGAGGAGGAGTTTATTCTACACGAATCTGATGCAGAAATTGATGAATCCGATGCAGAAATTAATGAATCTAACAGTGAACAAGAAAATGAAGAAATTGTAGCTTCTTCATCAACTATCAATCATAATGAACAAATTGTAGCTTCTTCATCATCTGTCACTAAATATAGACCTTCGATTTCAAAATCTAAAAGACGTAAACGTCAAAATAAACCGTTATATAAATGGGAACAGGGAAATTTGCAACCAATCATTCATGATTTTGTATACGACGAATCAGGGTGTCTAGATGAAAGATATCATTGTATTAAAATTTTCTTATTTTTCTTTATAGTTTTTACTTCATTTTTAGTCACATTATCTATTTTTTTATTATTATATGATAAAAATTTTGTTTTTGTATATTCTTTAGTGTAGTTTCTTATTATAATTTGTTCAGAATACTTTCAGTTACTTTATTATGATTATTAAATAAAAATATTTTTTTAACATATTCTTTGAGTGTAGTTAGGAATTTTTATTTATTTTCAACGAAAATAGCAACAAGTTAAATTCAGAGTTGCCCCTATATAATTAATTGTAAATACGGCCCTGAATACAATTTATTGATACACTGCGGGAACCGTATGCGTACGCGACAGTACTTCTTCGAATGACTGCGGGAACCGTGTTGATCAGCACCAGTGAAAACAGCCGTACTGGAGACAAAATTGTTTTAAACGCTAGCCGCAGTGGAAAGGTTAAGTATGTAAAAATATTTTTTAGTTATTTTATTGTAAGTAAATAAATTATACCTAATTAATTTGTAAAATAAACCAAAATAAACTTATTAAAAATCCATTGTTTTTGTTATTTCAAAGTAATCGAGCAGTAGATTTGCTTAACAGTCTTAAACAATACACAGGGAAGAAATATTTGTATTTGAATTTAAATACTTTTTAAATACAAGGAAGAAGTATTTGCATTTGTATTTAAATACATTGTTAAATGAAGTATTTAAAATACAAGGTAAATACATGTTTGAAAAAGTATTTGTATTTAAATACATTTTTAAAAGTATTTTTAACAACACTGGATCTAGGTATCCCAAATTTATGGACTGCTTTTACTGTCATCAATTTTTAACTGATAATACACAACTGAAGCATACTCAAATGAGTAATATGATATTTTTAAAAGTATTTGTTTCTTTAAAGTTATAAATAAGTATAAACTAGGATCTAATAAAATTCCATGTTCTGTGAACATATTTGATCTTAGAAGAGCAATACTGCTTGTAGAGATTGATCTGTATACCTAGTCTAAATGATCTGATGGACAGTTATGAAAATTATCGATTAATTTCTCTTAACAGTGTAACATACATATAAAAATAACAAGAAATGTTTGTATTATTTAATGTACTTTGTACATTTGACAAACTTACAAAATTATTAACAACCCTAACTAACTGTCCATCAGATCGTTGAGACTAGGTATATAGATCAATCTCTAGACTGCCTCCATCTTAAAAAAAAATAAATAAATAAAAAAATAAACGTTTTGCCAAATAGGTATTTGTTAAGAATCATAGTAAGCTGGTTTTATTCTATCAATAGCAGTGTTCGATGCTTTATTATTAATTTCAACGGTGAAATATTTTTCTTAGAGTGATATAACTTTAAATGGTCCATTATAAGTTGGTTGTAAAAAACTCTTCTTTGTTTTGTTTTTTACAAACACATGTGAGGAATTGGACAAATCGTCGGGAGACAAATACGTTCTTGCGAATATTCTGTAACGGAATGAATTTTGGTTGACTCATGAAATATTTTAACTGATCAACAAATAAGTTAGGACTACTATTTCTACTCAACTCAAAAAAATTGGCTGGTAATCTTAGAGATGTACCATATACCAGTTCTGAGGAAGTACAACTTGAATCTTCTTTTAGGAAGCTTCGAATTCCCATTGTTTTTTGGGTTGGCAACTGAATGATATTTTTATATGTACGTTACACTGCTGATGGTGTAATTGAAAGTTATATAAAGTATTTATAAATTATAAGACATCAGAACAGTTAAGAGAAATTAGTCGGTAATTTTCATAATTGTACATTTTGTTAAATATCCTGTAAGAATATGTATTATTTGAAATTAATGACTAAAATCTATTAGGACTGGATTACACTTCATCTTCAGTTTTTTTTAATAAATTTAATATATGCTACTACAATATCAGTATTTATATTTGAACCAATATTGATCTGTTTCATTAATGTTTGATATTGCCGTTAAAACATTTTATACCTAACAGATATGTTAGGTATACAATTATAATTACCATTTTCTTAGAAATATGAAGACGCGTTATCATAATATGTGTTAAAAAAGCAGCATTATTACCTTTGTGTAAATCCTCAAATGCCTTGTAAGTAAGGTCCATACTAAGAGCATCTTCATAATATAAAATAGAGAAGTAAGTGTCAAATGAATCCAGTATAAAGTCTGCCCCTTCATCTCGAAGAACTAACCTAGAATCTAAAAATAAAATTTGTAGTAAGAACGTTCTTTTAACTACATTTTGATTACTTTAACTTACTTTTTAATTCATTGGAAATATCTGTTTTTAGTGACAAATTTTTAACTTTGTATTCATCGTTGGTGCTAGTCTTTAATAAATCTTCTTTATTTAATGGTATAATGAAGGTAAAATGAGCCATTTAAGCCTTAAATACAAATATTATTGTCAAGTTCTAAATAAAATTTAATATTGAAGATTACGAATAAACCATGCAAAAAAGCATAAATAAAATCTTTTCCAACTTTTAACGGAACACAACACAAACTACAAACACAAACAGACTGTGACAGGTGACAGATATTTAAAATTTTAAAAAAAGTATTACCAATATAACGGCAATAACGGTCATATATCAGTGTTGCCAATTTCTTCCAATTTGAAACAAATATTAACCTGTTATGAAATTAAACGACCAGAGTGCCTCTCTCTTATATGCATATGCACAAACTGTTTCCACAGTTATTAATTACGACACTCATTTTCCTTAAGGCCGCAGTTTCACTGTATTTTGACGTATAAAAACACGGGTTTACCAGTTCCAATTACGTTTAAATTTTACTGAACGAAGGAAAATTAAACTTTGGCAGCTTAAAGTATAATGTTTAAAGAATGGAGTCTCCTATTTTTTATTTGTCCTGTAATTAAACTGAGTTTAAAAAAAAATAAAAAAAGTGATTTTTAAAATCAGAGATAAAAAGTAGGAGACTTCATTCTATGTATTTTTGTTAGTAAGCTCCTTGAATATTTCTTTATTTTATTCAGTATTTATTAAATCTAATTGGAAATACGATTGAGAAATATATGTCAAATTTATTTGTCATAATGGAGATTTTCAATAATTTCCTGTAATGTCTTAGTTCATACCCTCTCGAAAAGATGTCGCGACAATCAAATTAGATGACAATCATATAAAAACCATGTTGCCAAACTTTTAGAAAAATCTGAATATTAGGTATTTTCGCGGAGCTAATCCTGAACTAGTTCAGAACACATTTAAGGATTACAAAGGCCACAAAGGGACAAGTTATATGCGCATGTCCTATTCGGAATATATTCAGGATTTTTATGTACCGCGAATGCATAAAATGAAACTTATCTATGACATAATCTTTTGTTACTTAACAAAACAAATTAATTAATATTAAATTTTCACGCAATTAATTTAATGATACAGAAGAAATTATTTTTATGGAATATTTGTTTCCAGATTTGGAATATTTGTCTCTCATTAGGGAATATTTGTCTCTCATTAGGGAATATTTGTCTCCCAATAGGCGCAACTGTTTTGCCAAACTTTCCAGTTTCGCACTGCGTTCGGTATTGCTGCTGGTGGGTGATAAGATGTCGATAAAATAGAGAGTTATTGCACGACACCAAATTTTTATACCGTATACCTTATACCTTAGCACTATTTGGCTTAGTGCATGCATATAAATATGAGTTATTGCAAGGATCTTTACCTTAAACGCTATGTAAGGTTAGACGCTAGACTTGTCCTTTATCAAAAATTTTCGTTTGTGTTACGTTGGCCACGTTTTTTGTTAAAAGTTAAAAGTAACTCGAGTTTTTAGATTATTTTATTTTTTTTCGCGAGACATGGAAGAAATTTTAGATGTTAATCCCTTTTTAAATATATCTGAATTTTAAATGGTTAGGTTAAATGTGAGTTATTAACCATAAAACATTTTATTTATCAGCAAAACACATCGACAGAACAAAAAATTCCTATAACGTATAAGGTTTAACGTTTAACCTTATCCCTAAGAAATAGTGCATGACCTTATACCTTATAAAAAATTGTTTAGGTCTGCGCATGCTTAGATGTCAGTATAAGGTATACGGTATATTTCAGATGTCCTGCAATAACTCTCTATTGATCATGGGACTCGCGAGTAAACCGAATTTTTATTATTTTTCCGAGCGCATCAATCTGTTATCTGCTGTTACACCGAAATATTTATAGAGAGTGTCTAGAGGACGAGCGACTAACCACAGGAAAGGCTCCGCGATGATGCCAAATGTATTCAATGAAGTGACACATGACATATGATATGAAAGTGTTTGATTTGATTTGGCGCCTTTTTACATGTTTGGTTTTTGTTTTGATGTTGAATTCCATATTTGTAAATATTCATAAAATGAATTATTTACTTTTGTGTAGTTATACAAAAACAATGATTTCCTGTTTCAAGTGTTCTAAAAGCTTTTCTAAAAAAAGCAACTTAAATTGGCATTTAAAATTAGTGCATAATGAAAATAACATCTTATGCTAAAAGAGAAAGACCTTTCCAATGTTTAGAGGGTTGTGAAATATCGTTTAGATGTAATAAAAACTTGATAAAGCAAACAATCACAGTTTTAAATTAGAAGTAGAACTTCACTTTTCTTCAGTTGAAGGTAAATTTATTTAGATTTATTATCGACCTATGGATAGGTATAATTTACTTAATATATTTACTTATTTGACAAATATGATTTTGGTCAGCAATAATTAAAATTATTTTTTCACTTTTAGATTTTTATACCTTTCTTAACGAGGTCCAAAACTCACAACATGTTGAATATGTGCAATTGACTGGAAAAAAACATGGAAGTTTTAAAGACATTATTTACTTTAAATGCAATCGCAGTGGTAAGTGCATGATTTATTCAAGAAATATATTAATTGAAATTCAAAAGGTGACTATTGTTTATTATACAGAAGAATTGAACGAGGTATTATGTAATAATTATAGATATATTTTTGGTTTATATTATGCGTATCTTAGCTAAACGTTCAGGATAATTAAGGGAAATAAAAAAATGAATGAATGGAAAAGGCAACACAACAAAGAATATTTGCTATTATTTGTAACAAAATTTATTGGGGAGAACTCATTGGAGGATAATTGGCAAAGAAGCAATACATATCATTTTCACGGGTGAAACTATTCTGCATATTCACCCTGGGATTATATAACAATTAAATTGTTAGAGATATTTCGGTTTTAAGTGGTTCAGGTCATGTACTTTGTTTATCTTTGTATAGTAATGTTAGATATGGTTGTATATAATGGTGTTCAATTTTAAAAAGTTATAACCGACTTGAGGTGTACCTAATACCTATATATCCTATTTTGCTTTTCCTTTCATGTGCTTTGCTGCTGATAGTAAAACTTTTTTGTTGGTTATAACTTGGCTGTACTATTATTATTTGATTTAGATATTGTTTCCATACATTATTGTAAAATTATTAATCTTGTGAAATATTTTTTAGGTAAATACAAAACACCGTCGATATCTACAAGGATACAAAAATTGCAAGGAATAAGCAAAATGAACAGGAATTGCACAAGTGAGATTTTATTAACAGTAAACAAGAGCAATGGCTTTGTGAATGCAGTTTATTTTTTATGTTCTATGCAAAAAATTAAGATGGAAGTAGAAGATAAGATAAAATTTGATTGAATAACGTACAATGACAATAACAGAAGACATTATCATTACATGTGACTTACTCTATCCAAAATCAGATCGCCTATACTATTCTATACCCGATGAATAGATAGGCAAACAGGTAATTGACGACTGATGACCTATCGGAAGTGATAGGGGGTAGGTGGAATTGGTTCTCCGGTTTTTATCTCTAGAAAATAGAGGTAGAAGCTTGAAGGCATGGGTCAGTTAAAATGTGTGTGTGAGATGATATTATAAAACTTTTCTAATACTAAAATACTGGCTCGATGGGCCACCTGTTCTCGCATATGTATGTTTGGTTAAAAAAATTCAAAATTGGTTTCCTGCACATCAAGTTTTAAAAATTTTTCAACAACAATACAAAGAGCTACAACCGTAACAAACATTCAAATATGAAAAAGCAAACTCAACGAAAATATATAATAAAAGGATTGTGGCTTATGAAATTATGACCTATGTTTAACTACTTTTTTCATCAATAAAAATTTATTGAAATTGAAAATCGTTGCAGAATAAATCTCAATCAGGTTCAACTTCTCTAATTTTCCATTTGTTCTTTCTTTCCCCACTTCTTTAAAATTTAACGTAGTGGTCGGTTTTGTAATTATTGGACAACAGTTTTACTACTACTTATGCCATTTATACAGGATGTTTCAGAATTAGACGTTCAATATTTTATGGTATGGTCATGAAATGAAGAATATCGAGATCAGGAACCAATACTCAAATATCCTTAGTTTTCGAAATACAAGGCGTTAAAAGTTAATAAATAAAAACAGTTTTTTCACTGTAACTTTTTTTTAAATAAATATTTTTTAGCGAATCTTTGCAGCTAAGTTACTAGACTGACTACTACCATTTGTGACGAGTCAGTTTTTTTCGAATCCTGTTACCAGTGACGTTCCAGTTGTGTATGGCTGAAAATTTTGCTCCCAATTTTTTTTACGCCACTGAATAAATTTTCAAAATAGTATTTTTTTCGATTGCTTGTTTAACTTTCACTTCAATCTAATTTTTCTCAATTAATTTTAATCCATTTTTTTTACTAAAATACAGAAGTAAATAAAAAAAAACAATTTTGAAAATTTATCTGGTGGCGTATATTGTATATTTGTTTTCGTTTATGAGTATTATAGCATTTATCTTGGGACTCTGTGTTTTATTTTCATCTCGTGTGTGTGTTGTTTTTCAAAAATCGTTTTGGGCTAGGCTTGGATTTATAATAAAAAGTGCTCGGTACAAATCTATATAATTCGCATAACGCTGATTTTTAAAAAAAAAATGCAAACATTACTTTTACCCGATGTGATATGCAGTGGTAAGTATAGTATTGCTCATTTATAATAAAAAATGACTATATAATTACATTTAAGAGGTATTCTCGGTTCAACGCTCAATATATGTTCCTTGTTGGCCTTCTAATTTAAATGTTTGATAATAATTAATAATTTTTTCCTTATTTTGATATTCGGTTATTTTCCAGAGAGCGTTTTCAAAAATTATAATTTTGATATTACCTAGATTATTTGTATTTAATTACGAATTTATATAAGTAACGTCTGGTCTAAATAACCTCACCTGAAAATAATACCACAGTAAAATGATTATATCATTTTACTGTGATAAGTTTCATTACGGCTAAAAATCTGGCTATGGGTCGAATAGCCCGGGTAGCTGAGGCCTGAAAAAGAAGAGAGAAAGAAAGAAGAGACATTTGGCATCACCGCGGAGCCTTTCCTGTGGTTAGTCGCTCGTGTCTAGAGGTCCGTCTAGTCGGACCCGGTGAAAACCCAATAGGTCCGTCAATCAGCTGTTAAGATTAGGATTAAAACATAGTTTCGTAATTTTGATATTTATTTTAGCGTTCCTAGTGAATGTGTATACTTTAGTTCTGTAATATTAATAATTAAAATACAAGGCGAAACACTAATTTATATTTATTTTATTATGAAACGTGATTCGCTTAAATAATAAGTTTGAACGTATTTAAACAAAGCTGAAGTAGCTGCGTGGCATAGTGCCCGCTAGTGGTGCAATGGATCCGGGGATCGAATCCCACATCTAATAATTTTTTTTTAAACTTAAGTTGGATTTTTAAGACTTCTTTTAATAAAATAAATATTTTTTTAATTCTACAGGTTAGCTTTGGTCAGTCAAAACTTCTAATAAAATAAATATCAAAATTACAAAACTATGTTTTAATCCTAATCTTAACAGCTGATTGACGGACCTATTGGGTTTTCACCGGGTCCGACTAGACGGACCTCTAGACACTCTCATATTTATATTTGAAAAAATGAACAATCATGGTTTACTGTATATGTTGCAGGAGAAATATTTTTTGATTTTGATAATGTAAATAAAAAATTCTGTGCAGTTTAAAAAAGTCATAATCTCAAACACCAAAAAACCCCATGTACCAAATTTGAATGGAATCGGTTAATAATCATAAATTTCGTCCACCATTTTGGAGTCGCCATCTTGAATTTATTTATTTTGAAAAAAAAAATCATAATCTCCTATCCCAAAAAACCCCAATACCAATTTTGAAAAGAATCTAATCATAATTCCATATCTTGTCCGCCATCTTAAATTTATTAATTTTGAAAAAAAAATCAAAATTTCCAACACCAAAAAACCCCATGCACCAATTTTGAATGGAATCGGTAAATAATCATAAATTTGGTCCACCATTTTGGAGTCGCCATCTTGAATTTATTTATTTTGAAAAAAAAAATCATGATCTCCTATCCCAAAAAGCCCCCAATACCAATTTTGAAAAGAATCTAATCATAATTCCATATCTTGTCCGCCATCTTAAATTTATTAATTTTGAAAAAAAAATCAAAATTTCCAACACCAAAAAACCCCATGCACCAATTTTGAATGGAATCGGTAAATAATCATAAATTTGGTCCACCATTTTGGAGTCGCCATCTTGAATTTATTTATTTTGAAAAAAAAAATCATGATCTCCTATCCCAAAAAGCCCCCAATACCAATTTTGAAAAGAATCTAATCATAATTCCATATCTTATCCGCCATCTTGAATTTATTAATTTTGAAAAAAAAAATCAAAATCTTCAACACCAAAATAACCCCATGCACCAAATTTGAATGGAATCGGTTTAATATCTTGTCCGCCATCTTAAATTTATTAATTTTGAAAAAAAAATCAAAATTTCCAACACCAAAAAACCCCATGCACCAATTTTGAATGGAATCGGTAAATAATCATAAATTTGGTCCACCATTTTGGAGTCGCCATCATGAATATATTTATTTTGAAAAACAAATTCATAATCTCCGTCCCCAAAAACACCCAAATACCAATTTTGAAAAGAATCTGATCATAATCACATATCTCGTTTGCCGTCTTGAATTTATTAATTTTGAGAAAAAATTTGAAATCTCCAACCCCAAAAACCCTCAAATGGCAATTTTGAACGAAATCTGTCCGTCCGTAATGAAAATGAAAAATGAAATATCTATAAAATATATTTGGGATTTATATTTATGATGATTTTACGTATTTATCGAAGATAAACAAACAAACAAAGTTAGTTTTACAGCATTGCCATATCCTAGCAGAGCTCAGAGATTTTCTTGCTCTTGGCATAAAATGAAATAAGATTAAAATTATATTGTATAGTAGACCAGATAAATAATATGAAATAAAATGTCACTACTAAACGAGTAAATAATTTGGTCAAATGTATGTTGAAATAAATCGTAAATAAGACATATTGCTACATCTGTTGAATAATAGATTTATGAAATTTGACATTAATATGACATATGTCACATTTAGTTATTGTTATGAATATTGGAGTGTGCCACTGCGGCCTTAAATACTGATAGTAATGGCACTGATAAACTGCAGCGGGATTCTCAACATTCACGATCGTAACATCCCGACCGGTAGGTCTCGGTCGGGATCATATTCGGATTACAGTCGATACCGATTGAATCGAGATTCTCCAATCACTCCCGACTCAAATTATATTGTCAGCAATGAATATTCAATTTTTTCCAGAAATTAAATCACCGTTAGGGTTTCACAATTAAAAAGTATATAAAAAAATAAAAATTATAAAATTTTGAAAAATGAAAAATTTTTGATTCAAAATTTCCAACTGAAAATGTCTTTCCTTGAATTTTCGATAGTTTCGATTTAAAATGAAATTTATGGTAAAAAATAAAATTTCGTCTATTTTTTTTTAACAAATATCAATTTTTTTAACAAATTTCAATTTTTTTTCCTCAAATAATTCACGTTATGGTTTCCACAATTGAAAAGGTATTAAAAAATAAAAATTATACAATTTTGAAAAATGAAATGAGATTCAAAATTTTCAACTTTAAAAATGTCTTTCTTTGAATTTTCAATATTTTCGATTTAAACTGAAATTTTGTCAAAAAATAAAATATCGAAAATTTTTTAACAAATTTCAATTTCAAACATGGTTATCTGACCTAAAAAAATATTTATTTTATTCAAAGAAGTCTTTAATATCTAAATCTAGCCTGTATATTTAAAAAAAATATTAAAAGAATTATTACTATCTAAATCTAACCTGTGTTTAAAAAAAGGTCCATGTGGGATTCGATCCCCGGACCCACTGCACCACAAGCGAGCACTATATGTCCTCGCGGCTACCCAAGCTCATGCATACATGTGTTCAAACTTATTATTTAACTGAATCACGTTTCACGTGTGGGTAATTTCTAAAATTATCCACAGGTTAACGTGTGGCTAGTCACAGTGTTTTGGGCCAAGCTTGAGTTATGGCAAAACTTAAACTTTATAATTTGAGCATCCCAAGTATCGATAATAAGTAAATCCGAGCTCCGAGCCGACCATGAACCGAGAACTGACACTTATCAAATTAATCCAAATATTGAGTATAATTAAGTTGATTATATAACTCATCATAAATTTAACCAACTGCACTGCAGTTGCAATTTCTACGTGGTTACCATGTATTGATAAGTGAATATACCATTGACGACGTGTTATAATCGTTTTGGTAATTCACATCCTTATATAATCGTACTAAATACCACGCGAGCATACGAAAATAATAGAATTTATACGGTCCTTCTCACTTGACGTATTTTGCTCAGCTCGAGTGGTGTTTCGCAAAAATACGTCAAGTGAGGCGAACGTATAATCGATTATTTTCGATGCTATTGTGATATTACCAAAGAATAATAGTATATTACCACTGAATATATTCGGTACTCGGTTTTCGGTCGAGTTCTCGATTCTTATCAGTATTCGAGAACTGGAGGGCGATTCTCATTCATCATTTCGGGACGTTACGTATCGAGTTGGCGTTTTGAGCGATTCGCATGCTAAATCGCACTCGAAAGCTCTCGACTATAACTGTCAAATTTACTCGGGACATCTGTAGGTACCGAATTCAGTGAAAGCGCCGAAAGAGAGAAAGTGAATAGTAAGTAATAATAAATAACTTTGTAGCATATTTGAAAAAATGTCTTTTAAAACCAAACAAGAGCCTTGTTATTTTGAATTTTATGTGGCAATAGGTGGTTTATTTTTATAATTTATCTAAAGAAAAATATTTTTTCATTTTTGACCTGAAAATTAATTTTTTTTTTAGACTTTGTCACTTATAAAAGCAATCTTAAATTAAAAAAAAAGGCATGAACTAGGGACTAGGTAGTCCACCAATTGATAAAAAATTATCCGAGTTAGAGATTGATGTGTTAAATCTGGTGGGTAAAACATTTTTTATCTTGTTGCCTCAAAATTTCATTAAAAATGGTTAATATTATAACGATTCCCGAAACTTTTAAAATATCAAAATAATTATTGTTTAGGTATTCGTCAATCGTCAACACAAACTCGACAGATGACAGAATGATACTCGTGAAATCGTAGTATTTCGTAGCTCCAAGTCGTGAGATGACAAGTATCGCATTCTATTCGGTATCGAAATGGGTCCCGAGCGTGAGGTATCGAGACGGGACGTAACGTATCGAGTAAAGAGAATCGCACTGCTGAGTTCTTGATTCTTCCCTTAGACCATTTACTATTAGCGTTGTCTGATCAGACAACGCTATTAGACATAGAGAAAGTATTAGACATCAATTTTCCATCCTTCTCTTGAAGTCGATATCTAAGCATAGCAGCAGGGTTATTCTACTAAGGAACTATAAAACAGGCTATAAGTTTAGTATACTAAACATATAGACCGTAAATTATAGTCCAGCCAGATTCCACTATTCTAAGAAAGAGTCTGACTATAAATTTAATCGGCTACAAGTAGAGTACTAGAAAAGTAGTCTGTGGGATTTGGCAACGTTGTTTTCTATGAACAAAAATAAGAAGAAGTGTTTACTTATTATTTTTTTATTTTTAGGATGACTTTTTTTACTAGATTTTTTTGGTTTGTTTCTGATTTCTTTACCAAAGTTTAGTAGTTTATTTATTAAATTTACTTTATTTGGTGTATTTTTTATAATTTAATATTAATTAACAGAAAATAAATATCACACAACAGATTTGGGCAATGGTGTAGTTTGTGTAGCGCAAATAATAATAAATAATGTGACAACAGCACAGAACTATCTCACCCTAGCTTAATCCTAAAACATATTTATTATCTGTTAATATAAAAAAAAGTTTAGCAAGGGTGGGAGAATTCTAACTTCTGTGCTACTGTCGCTATTATTTGGCTAAACGAACTACAAGATTATCCAGAATTATTAAAATTTAATATTTTTTAATGTCGCCTCGTGCAGTACATTAGTTTATTGGTTCACTGCAAGCGGTTGTTTTTATTAATCTAGAAATGTGATTAATACATGAACCGCGGAATAACAATATTAGATATAAATATGAACGAGTTATTTTCTGAAAAAAAGTCAGCCAAGAAAGCCTTTAGACTTTACTCTGAATAACTTAAATAACCGACCCTATAGTGACAGGTCTCCTCAAAGTCTTAGTTATGTTGTGTAAGTTAGTATGATAAGAAAATTTATTTATATAAATTAGGCATTTATTTGAGCATTTGGTATGTTATTTTATTGTTACCTATTTTATTATTAATTATACATATTTATTGCTTTGCCATCTAATATATCCACCCCCACATGCAGATCGTGACAATATTAGGGAGAAAATACAAAAAACATAATAAAAAAGACTTGGGAATCATGAGAAAATCATAACAATCACAACACCAAATACTTACAGATAAAACAAAAATAATAGGTTATGTGTGCTTCTAGCATACTATAATTTTTAATAGGCACCTCATTTGGTGGTTATAAGAATAGACTACAGTATAGCCCTTATATGTAGACTGCAAGGGGTGCTAGAAGCTTAACAGAATTCGAAAAAGCTACAACTCCGCTTTGAAGTTAGCAACACATCAAGTTCTAGTCCAAAATCCAACTTGTAGTCGGGCTATAAATTTAGTAGAATAACCCTGCAGGTTGTGATATGACAGTTTGTTTGTATACAAACCTCCAGATAAAGGAACTACTAGATATGCCCTGTATATCTAATGTCATTTACAAGATTTAAGCCAACATCTAGCCCTCTCTCTCGGCAAAGTTTGTGGGCGAGGGACGTGAGACGCGCAGAAAAATCTCGTGCAGAGGACGAAATCAACAATAAAAATTGACGTGATGTATTAGACAGTGGCGACGCGAAGAATTATAACTTTTTATTTATTTTAGCAAAAAAAAAGAAAATTAAAATTGGGTATTTTACATGTTATTAATATATCACATCTGAATTAAACATGTCATGAGAAGTTATGTAATTTCGATAAAGTTGTATTTTCTGTAATACTGATAAATTTTAACATTAAAACATAGCAAATGCTTGTAAATTTATATTAAATGTACGTATTTAATAATCGAATCAAATAAATAATATTTTTTATTGCTCCTAAAACCTTGTTACAGTAAGGAGTACCTAAATGCGAATAACATAAAAAAAATTGTATATAACATAAAAAAGAAAGGAAGTAAAATAAAAAATTATCAAATCTTATCAACTTGTATTATATTTTAAATTATTCAAAAACTACTTTCATAACTTACTTGTGAAGTGTAAGATTGATTATCTAATGGCTTGAGAAAAGCACCACATTTTTCACATTTCTTTCTCATGGTTAACAACCTCTCAAGAAAATCGCTTAAAATAGTTCAAAATGTTTAAAAAAATATTTAAAAAATAAACTAATGTAGGATTTTAAATTATCCTGCTTGAAAGTACGCTTATGGAATCTCTAGAGGACGATGTCAACAAAAGTTAACTAGATGTTGGCTTAATAAAAAAGGATAGAATGCCCTCTCTATATATATATTTACTCTGAGATACAAACACGCAAACAAACATAGTATCCCAAGTAACTCATCGAGGGTTTAAATAAATGTCCGAGCCATTTTCTAAAGTTTTATTGAGTTATTTAAATTGTAAACGATATTTGTGGTAAGTTCCATATACGTACGCCATTTCTATTAATGTTTGTAAACACTTCCCCGCACACACCGGATCCCCCGCACTATGAGAAATGTCATAGAAAGATGTATCGACTTCAAAATATTGTATATAAAAATGTAAACAAGGCATGTCTAATAATAAATGGTCTAAGATTCTTCCCATCACTACATTTTTCTGTGA
This sequence comes from Neocrepidodera transversa, assembly GCA_963243735.1. Classification (NCBI taxonomy): domain Eukaryota; kingdom Metazoa; phylum Arthropoda; class Insecta; order Coleoptera; family Chrysomelidae; genus Neocrepidodera; species Neocrepidodera transversa. Next base: position 24,092,786 of record OY725346.1, read on the forward strand.
TGCGACTAGTGATAGGGGATTCGAATACCAAGATACAGAAGTAATCGAATCCGGATCTTTAGGACTCGACTCCGGTCTCCGACTGACTATTTGAATACCGTATCGTTGTCTTTATTCAGACAACGACCGTATATAGTGGGACTTGGATCCTCCGAGTCGACTGGCACATGCTGGGTTGGTGTATATTTGAGTATTCGAATCCGCTGTGGCTACCCATAAGGTAAGCCAGACGAATATTATTCGAAAGGCAAGCCACACGAAAATTATTTTATTAAAAGAAGTCTAAATCTAGCCTGTGTATCTAAAAAATATTTATTTTATTAAAAGAAGTCTTAACAATCTAAATCTACTCTGTGTATTAAAATTTTTTTTTCTCAGGAATCGAACCAGGTACTTCAATGTGTAAAGCATGCACGGTTCCATTGTACCACACTCCTCACATTGATAAATAATTAACTTTCAATAACTATAACACGTGTGACGTCTTTGCCTTCCAAATAATATTCGTTTGGCTTACCTTACGGGTAGCCACAGTGGATTAACCGAATTAATGGCGCCAAATTTAAATTATATCTTAAGATATTGTACCTCAAAAAAATTCATTTGTCTTTTTTACAGAAAGTTTCATATTTTGTGACACACTTTATTACAAAAATCCAGAACCTAACTTCGGGGAGGCAATCCTTCCTAGATATGCAAATATCGAGGGGCTTGGGGGTATAGGAAATACCCTCAATGAAAAGGGGGGCCTCCCCCGGAAAATTTTGAATACTTCACTTTTTAGTTCATAATAGGACATTCACTATTAATTTTTTAATGGGCTTGTCGGGGGGCAATTGCATTATTTTGGGACCCAAATAAGGCAACAGAAAGATTCTAGGCTGTTGTCCAATCGATTATACTATATGGCGCAATAATCTGTAAGAGCGAGCCATGAAAAAAAAGGTGTACAGAAACTTTACAGAAGCGCATCCACCAGATCTTTATTGGAGACAGCAAGATCTCCTCCAATAGAACAGAGGACGACGATAGAAAATGGAGAAAAAAGGAGCTTAGCAAGAAGACAGGAGTCCGACGAAGGAAAAACATTATGAATAAGAAAACTGATAAGGGACATGTAGAACCATGGATGAATAGAAAATGGGACGATGCTAACTTTTGACTGATGATGGCATACACTTTTCAGATGCATCCGCTAGGAAGAAGTGAAAAGAAATGCTGAAGCGACGACGGAAAAAGTATCGCCCAAAAATATGGTAGGAATAATGCTGGAAAATAAATAAAACTAGGAAAGCTGTTGTAACGCTCTTTGCGTCGTCAAGCGGTGTTTTTGGCGCCTTTTGTCCAGGTTTCTGGTTTCCTCGGGCGCCACCTTTCGTTTTGAGTGTGAAGGCCACTTGCACGAGCAGCGTCAGTGGAGAAAGAATACCCCAGGGGTCATTTATGGTATTGACCAATGCGTTTTAGGCCAGTAGGGCGGGCTTTATTTGCTCCACTGGGTTGAGGACCTAGGTATTCGCTGCGTTGCTGGTGATAATCATAAATATGAAAAATAAGTAAGAATAATAACAAAAGTAAATAAATAAAAATCCAAGTAGTACGGTAAACAGCTTAATTACTTAACTAAAATAATACAGGAGACGGGAAAGAGGGAAAAGGAGGGCGTGCAACAAGTTTCAATACCAAAGCATTAATTGCGGGGACTACATTTAGGTTATATAAGCGAGTCAAGCAGGGTACATGCACACTAAAGCAAATCACGCGTAAAGTCGCGGTCGAAGGGATACCCGAATGACGAGACCAGTCGTAAGCGCACCGAACCGCGATATGCGACCGATTGAAATCAAAATCTTGTTTTAGAATTTCCTTATCGTCCCTTGACGGTTAGTACGAGGTGACGGATAGTGCAGCGTACCAAAAGACGCAGGAAGCACTTTCTGTCGGTTTTCCTATTTAACGCGGCGACGGATAGTGCAGCGTACCAAAAGACGCAGGAAGCACTTTCTGTCGGTTTTCCTAACTTAACGCGGGTCGTAGCAAAATAATAACGAAAAATTAATCTAACAATTAACATTAAATACTTAATAGATATTATGTCTCACCGGTCCTATCCTCGATGGTTCCCTGGTCAGCGTGTTGATTCTGCTAGCGGCTCGAAGAAGAGTCAATTTTTAATCTGCGAAAAATAGAACGACCGATTCTCTCTATATCCCACTCCTTTGCGACGGACGAGGAGGGGATTGGCATATGCGCGATACCGGAAAGTAATGACTTAGAATATCTTGCGAATTTTTGATTAATTACGGATTAAAACTTGGAATATTCTCACGAATTTCAAAACTAAAGACTCAGAATATTTTTCAAAACCAAAATTATATTAACAGAAAATAATACCTTTCTCGACGGAGCAAATGATTTCTTCGACTGCTCTGGTCCAAGCGGTAGTCACAGAACTAAACTTAATTTCGACTGGTTCTGGCGGTGTCTGCGATGCGAACTAAGAACTAACTGACCGCTGATTCAATATCGCGTTCTCTAGCGGGATTGATTCTCGATCGATCGTTGCTACATACGGTAGAGAGAGGGGAGGACCCGATAAAGCGATATTGTACAGTACATTAAAAGGATATTTTTGAAAAAAGAATGAAGGTTGTACGATTATTTTTAACGGAGATAGAATAATTAATACTTTTCGGATTTTAACAATTAGCCGGAATTAGTAACTTTGTTACACTGTTAATAAAAGTGTAAAGATCATAATCTCCACAAAGAGAAGAGAAATGGAACATTTGAGTAACCGCAAAACGAACAGCTGAGGAAAATAAGAAAGAAGAGTCTACGACACCAAATATAGTCCATTTCTTTTAAGTATTGCCTGCGGAGGGTTCCGAAGAAGTCCTCCAGACTTACGAGTGTTTTTTTAGTCGGTAGAAATCAGACACTGCCTGGTCATGGGGCGATAGACGTCTTTTGAAATATTTTTCAAGTAACCCAAAAAAAATTTCCGTTTAAATAATCGCAATTCATTAAAGACGTCTTATCCCTACGGTACTTTTTTTTTCATGTTCCTCTGTATATATAGGACATACCATTTTATATTTACATTCGTTTTTTTGTGTATACTGTATGATATATGCAGCGGAAAGAGAAAATAATAAAATTATAACAAACCAGAGGATAATATAATTAGAGCTTGAAGCAGAACACAAAAAGTGGACCACGATTTTTGTTCTGATACGATATACCCTTTATCAGATTTCTATTGATAATTTCAATATAAAAAAATTAAACTTAAATGACATACAGATATTAATTTAGGCAGTAATTTTATAATTTCCTAGAGTATATATGTTTGGTTGACTGGTAGCCCACTAGAAGTAACAAAAACAAATTTCATGCAAATGAAAAATAGATGCCTAAAACTGGCACCTGAAGTATTAACAGGAAGGCGGATCAGTTTACTGTGACGTCTTTAATTTTGTTTTATTGAAATACAGATTTTTTGTAGTTTAAAATAATATACACAATTGCGTTTTAATACAAATTTAATGTTACTAAAAATACAACAGATATTGAAATTTTCCTACAATATATTACAAAAAAATATAGTAGAAATTAACTTACTGAGTCATATGTATGAAAAAACCGTTAAATAACGGAAGCGTAATTTTTTTCTAAAAATCCAAATAGTTCGCTTATATTTATTTCCTCGTACGTCATTGATTCGAAAAAAAAATAAACGATTTAAGAAGTTGTTTTCACATCATAGGAAAAAATTTAGTTTAAAATTCAAATTAACATTAAAAAAATGGTTTTAAAATAACTAAAGTTAATTTTTAGTCACAACTTAATCTTAGCTTAATTATTTTCTCAATCATATAACTCAATATTTCCAAACGAAACTAACACGAACATTGATAGATTCCATTCGTAATTTTTCCTCATCACAGTCAGTTGCGAGTTAATTTTGTCATATTGGTTCACTTCAACAAAAGTGTCACATTTTATCCATAAGATTTTAGTTAAAAAACCCTTACAAAATAGTCAAGGAATTTCAAGTTCTCTCTGAAAATTTAGTCTAATCTAATCATATTCTTCAAGAGGGTCACATTTTTCTAATCCATAAATAACTGTTTCTGAAACACGCTCCCAAACATGAAAATATTTTTAAAAAATAGGAGGTTGTACCTACAATGGAACAAAAGAAGCGGCGTAAGTGCATATGGGTATACAAACAAAAATCCTTCCATCCTTCACAAAACATGGTCAAGGAAGTATTAGAAAATTTGGAACTTTTTTGGCTTTTGCAGTAAGTAAAAGTCGGTAAACTATTTTATATAAAATCAAAAATAAAACGCAAAGTCAGATTAAATACTTGGACCACATTTCGATTTATTTTATATAATCTGGGAACATTTTTCATCTAACTTAATGACATTAGGAGCGTGTATACAGAAACCTACTACAATAGAATTTTTTCAAAATGTTCACAACGACTAGTATTAGAAGATATCATTATTTATGCTATGATTGAGTGAAACATGAAAAGGCATAAAGAAATGTCAAATCATTATGAAAATGATTAAATATTCAAGTAATGGAAAAAATAGTATACAAACCACGGTAGAGAAGATTATTCTCAGTCTCGCAATAAAGCTCCCCTGAGAAAAATATCTTCTCTATCTTGATAACATATATTGAGCAAATTCTCAAAATAAATAGCAAAAAAAGTACAATTTAGTATATTGATTTAGAATAAAAATATTTAATAATAGTGGTCTGTGAATTGGTGTATTGTAAACTGGGTGAAAGTATTTATAAAGAAATAATTCAATAAATAAGAGATAACATTAGGACTAAATTTTTGTTCTTTGCAAACGATCAGAAAAATATGACAAAAATAGAAAGGAAGTGAAAGAACTAGTCAAAAATGTCAAACGAAAAGATTTTGGAAATTATAAGTACACAAAGAATATACAAATAATCGAAAATTCTGAAACACACTTAAAGGGCAACGAGGAATAGGAAAACAGTAGAATCAAAAGTAAGAGGCAACAACACTATAATAAAAGTAGATACTCCGGAGAAAATGAAAGTATGAGGAAACTACTATAGTCCTGTTGGAAAATAATAGTAGTGGCTTAGTCGCATAATATTCGTCTTTATGTTATGAAGAACAATGGAAAAAGCTTTGATCTTGACAGTAATAACCAGAAAGAGGAAACTGGAAGGGCAGCGTAGTTATTATCGGAGTATGAAGACGGTGAAAATAGAGAGTTATTGCACGACACCAAATTTTTATACCGTATACCTTATACCTTAGCACTATTTGGCTTAGTGCATGCATATAAATATGAGTTATTGCAAGGATCTTTACCTTAAACGCTATGTAAGGTTAGACGCTAGACTTGTCCTTTATCAAAAATTTTCGTTTGTGTTACGTTGGCCACGTTTTTTGTTAAAAGTTAAAAGTAACTCGAGTTTTTAGATTATTTTATTTTTTTTCGCGAGACATGGAAGAAATTTTAGATGTTAATCCCTTTTTAAATATATCTGAATTTTAAATGGTTAGGTTAAATGTGAGTTATTAACCATAAAACATTTTATTTATCAGCAAAACACATCGACAGAACAAAAAATTCCTATAACGTATAAGGTTTAACGTTTAACCTTATCCCTAAGAAATAGTGCATGACCTTATACCTTATAAAAAATTGTTTAGGTCTGCGCATGCTTAGATGTCAGTGTAAGGTATACGGTATATTTCAGATGTCCTGCAATAACTCTCTAATATCTTCACAAATTATCGTTTATTTCAATGTTTTTATTGTTGTTAATAACAAGCTTTACTTCGAAAATACTATTTGTACAATCACTCGTACCACTTTTTTTCATTTTACTTTATTGAATGATTATTAACCTAATAAAATCTCACGATTGAATTACTTAAAACCGGAATTTTGTAACTTGTACCATTTTTCCATTGACCCCCTTAATTAGAATGTTAAATGAATATCATAAAACTTTTGCTACATAAAATGTGAAACATGAAATTTGAAAAAAAAAAACAACACTGTTTGGTATTTAAAACTTTACAATTATGCAAAATTTTTCATCAAATGTATCTTAACTATCACCGGATAAAATATTTATACCAATATTGTTGATATTATATATGTCTTATGATGTTGCAGACTGATTTATGGTTACAAATAATGTGAACTTGTTTTAGGATCGTAACCTTCTGATGGCAGTTAACATTTTGACATTTACTGTCAGCTACATAGAGTAACTAACACATCCGCCTGCGATGATAAAAAGACCACGAATGAAACGTAATTAACTAAAATGTTAAATTAACTATCATTAAATAAAATATATAATACAGCTTCAATTCCATATAAAAAAACTCAAATCAGCCTTATCGAAGTCATATTTCTTTAAAAAAATGTTTTAAGAAACACTTATCCAGCATTTTTCCAATGAGTATTCCTTTACAAATCAAAAATACAACTTTCTGAAAACTTGTGCAATAAATTTTGAACTAACATTTAACTAGACCAATCAGCGGCGGGCGTTACAGCCTGTAAATAAGGTGGACCCTTGACTGGAGAATCGGCAAAACGTTGCATGTAACGTTCCAGGCGTAAGTACTTGACGGTAACCAAATGACCAGCATACCTAATAAAAAAAATCGTTAATTTTAACTTTCTTCCTGTGCTAAACATAAATAATTTTTTTTTAAATATATGGACGTATTAAACGAGAAATAGGGCAGTGCCAGCTAATGTCACAACATGGCGGTTATTATAAGCTGATCGGGGAGCTTGGAATTGTAATTTTTGTATTAATAGTAATTATTATGATTTACATTTTTTTCAGTGGTTTGCACCAATCAGAAATTAACTTAAAATTAATTATTATTATGATTTACATTTTTTTCAGTGGTTTGCACCAATCAGAAATTAACTTAAAATTAACTAATCACTAGTTAATGTTAACTAATAATTAAATCTGAAATGCTTTGCACCGAAGAGCATAATTTGTTGGTTACTTAATTAAAGATTAGCATTTAAATATATATGTTGGTAGTCGTGAAATTTAGTGTCTTTGTGAAAATTTCATTGCATGCAGTGTTTTTGCTGGCTTTTTTCTGTCTGTCAGATATTTTATGAATTTGTTTGGGTCATTTTCTGTTGATACTGTGGATAGCTTTTGATAGTCTTTTATAATTTCTTCAAAATGAGTATTCATAAACCATCCCCATCAGTAAAGCGTCAAAGATCCCTAAATTTTACTAACAAGGAAAAGATTAATTTACTTCATTCTATAAAAAAATACAAGCATGTTATTGAAAATAAGGAAAGTGGTGGAGTAAATTGGAAAATAAAAGACGAGGCATGGAAAAATGTAGAATGAGAATTTAATTTTTCATCGTCCACATTAAGATCAGTGGATGTTCTCAAAAGGTTCTATAATAATCAAAAAAAAGAAACAAGAAAAAAGGCCACCTTACAGAGCAGACATAAATCAAACTGGTGGCGGAAAACCGATGGTTGTAATGTAATTATCCATTTGATTAAAATAATTGGCCCTTTCATAGATTTGCCTAGGAACGCCATGTTATATCAATTCCAATATATCTAGTTCTAACTCATCGTCATCTATTTCCATATCGTTAATATAATTTATCATTTCTATTGCCGGCGCATTCATTTTATTAATTAACTTTTGAAGTTGACAACTTTAATAAATAGGTTAGGAAATCACTAATCCTGACTTCTTCATAGGATTAACTTTAATTATTAGTTATGACTTTAATTAATACTTAATATTTCCGTGCAAAGTTAATTTGTGAATAACTGGTAATTAACTTTAACTACCACTTTAATCACACCGGTGCAAACCACTGTTTATTATTTACTTAAATCTATACATTGAAACTAGTTAAAAGATGTGAATTTTTTAATCACACTAAACCTAACCACCGGATATATTTGACACATCACATAAATATTTGATCATCGCAATAGGTTTGTTCCAACACGTCGAAAGACTGTCAAAGTACGGCCACGCGCATGAGCCGTAGATAAATCCAACCGAGAGATGACGGTACTCTGGGCTTCGTTCAGATTTACGTCCAGAGTGCACACCGAACGTCAAATTTCGTTCGGATTTAGAGGGCGTTTTGTCAGTGTGTACATACTTTTGCGTTCATATTTATCATCTAGACGACAACTTTTCATCCCAGCGAATACTTGGAGGAAATTCATCCGACATGCGCAGTTTGAGTACAAGTCTATGTTTTTCCATATATGTAATACTCCTATGTCGCCAACGTCCTATCTTTGCCTGTAGAAACAAATCGTTCCGACAGAAGATGCAAGATCGGAATTGGGTGCCAACGCGCATGCCCAAATACATAAATTGCATTGGCGTCATGTCCCGTGGTGAAAAAGGAACGTAGAGAAAAGCAAACGTAGGCGATTTTACAGCTGTAACGCCTATGACTATCCGAGGCTACGTGAGAGACAAACGATCGTCTACACTCTACTATCGGCGAAGCACTTCTCTCTCAAGCTGGCGATATAGGAGTATTACATATATGTGTTTTTCAATGAAATGATCTTTCTAACCCTAACCACACAAATATCACAAAATTGGCAATTGCCTTGTTAAATAAGTGAAATAAATTAAAATCTGATTAAAACGGATTCAGACTCTACCATTTTTTATTATCTTGTTCAAGATGATGAAAACAATTTAATAAGGAACAAAAATAATTTGGTATTATTACAAAGGTAGGTGAGATTATATAAACTTGATTTTCAGCAATGATTTGCAGTCTTCCTACTGTATTGTCATCTTTTGTTAAATATGGAGTAAGTAGTTGTAGCAAATTTTCATAAGCTGGACATGTTAATCGAAAATTTTTCTCTAAATTCCATTGCGGTGAAGTTAGAGATGGTTTGAATGAAATTTTCCACTCTTGCTAGATTTCTTCTATTTGGAATCCTGTTTCTCTTTCTATATATTTGCAATCTCTTACAATTTCTTCTTCGCTAGAACTTGATTCAGAAAATAAATAATAGCCTGACGATCCTCTTGTGTTCCAACCAAACTCGTGATCGTGTCTGTCACGGTTTCAGGATGGTAATTTCGGTACATACTCAAAATTAGTGACGGTAGATTGACAAGCCTATTTAGCATCTTGTCAGTGGAATTTGAGCTGCTCCATGTTATGTTCCATCCATAGAAGATTCTACTGCTGCTCTCTCATTTGATTTGTTTTGTTGTTTGTCACTATCGTTTGATCTAACGAATAGGTAAACATGAGTGACGATGGAGATAGTGATTTTTATCCGACCAAATCAGTGAAGACGATTTTTAACTGTTCTTTAATGAAACAAGGTTAAAAAATGAAAATTATTTAGGTAAAAACATGTATCTATGTACTGTTTTTATTCAATTTATTAGGTTATGGCAAATTGTCCATAAGCCATGGCAAATTGTCCATAAGCCGATCATACAACTGATTCAACATTTAAATATTTTATACCATCAGGAGACTATCCAAAGTCCGCGCATGCTTACAAAATGCAACGAGAACGATCTCAAAACGATGCAGAAATTCGTGTTGGAACAAATCTAATAACTATTAATTATTACTTACATGATTAACGGACTATTGCACGTAATTTACCTTATTCGGAATAATACAGCAGTATAGGTTTTTGTTAAAAATCGATAAGACACGGAAAATGCTCTGGTTTGCTCCCCGATCAGCTGTTTACAATATCACTGATACTGCTCTATTTTAATTCTTTGGTTACATTATCGAAGTAGTTATATAATAATGTAACCGACGTAAAGTAAAATAATAATTTTAACAGAAAATTCTACATACACCATCTGATTATATTTTCATTTTACATTTCAACAGTAGTATTATAAGCTTTATATCATATACAAATAAAAATATAAAGCTTCGAAAAAGAGATGGACAATCAGTAAATAATACCCAAAACCAAGGATATACGATTCAGGATGCTTCCATTAACCACACATTGCACACCATTCATTACTGTTTTAAATGAACTGAAATTAGAATATAGTGCTCAAAAACAAACAAAAATGAAGTGTGCAATGAAAATTTTGTCATGAATTGCATCAGCCAAAGAAGGTACAGTTGAAAGAAATAAAATATGAAACAGATTAAATATAGAGCACAGCTGTATGTATAAAGACACCATAATATCTGGAATTTCTAAGACAGCAATGAAAATATTCATAGTGGAGGGTGAATTTAAAGCTAAGAACACCCATCTAGATACGCTTTAACGACTCAATTATTAAAGAACGGTTACATTTTTACGAATACGATAAATATTCAGTTAAAATCTTACCACCATCCGTGTAGATTTCTGTAAGCTATGGCGGCGTCGCTAGGTTCGGCACATTTTAGGTAAACGGCGTTGGTGCTATTTTCGACAGCGCAGTGCAAAATTCGGCATTGATGCGCACATTTACTAAGTACTGCTTCTCGAATGATGTGCGTGTTTCGATCTCCGTCTTCGACCATACCGCGGACTTTGAGGCATGGAGTCGGCGAACAGGGCAAACTATTTACCGAGCCCATTTGGGTTTCGAACGCTTGGCCTTGCCAACTTTTGTTCTTTGGCGATCTGTAACAGTCAAACGAAAAAAGTTACAATTTAATAATAATTATCATTATTTCATGAATTCGATAGTATAGAAATACAACAACTAAGAGAGACGACAGAATTTTACAAATTAAATTACCATACACATAATACGATCTGTACGATCCTTCTTGAGGGAATACTAATACTAAAAAGCATTAAATGGGAATTAAACCACTGCTTTGATACAAATAAATTTTATTTTAGATGTTTCAATGTCTTAAAAATTACAATTTTAATTCCCAATTAATGCTTTTTAACCATACGTATTACATTTCACCCAAAAAGAATATCCTAAATTCTGCTCGACTCTATTGGAACGTGTTTTAGTTTACAGAACGTAATATCAGTGATTTTTTTAAAATAATATACCCTTACTAATACACCGTTCTTAGCAAAATGTTAGTCACTTCTGGTAGCTAAGAGACGAAATGTCTATTATAGGAGAGGTCATAAATAAATCTTGCTAACTCTTCTACAGTGTATATATGAATTTTCTGGTTTATATTTCTTTCTCGACTCATAACTACTAACCCTTCCACAGTGTAGGTATGAATTATCTGGTTTATATTTCTTTCTCGGCTCATAACTAGCACTTCTTCTAAATTTAATTTTTTTATGACATCTTTTGTTAATGCAATTTGTTTTATATTAAATAATAAACAATACATTTGGGTGCCACTTAAGGTAAAGCTATATTAGCATGTGATCTAAAAGTCTTAGTAAGACTCTATTTGTCAGATAGAACATCCATTAACTTTTAAGATTCAGTAAACAAAGACAATGACGTTTAAAATAAAAATTTACACGTTTATTACTTGTACAATTGTGACCATCTGAACGTCATTCATTACTTACAGAATCCTTACAAGTTAATGAACATTCTATGTACTGAGAGCCATTACCACAAGAAGACTGACTGAGCAACTTACGCTGACCTTCTCAAAGAGGCATTACGAGAGATGGATGCAGCGACAGCGAATAATAACAGTGCTTTGGAAAAATATTCAGTCACTATTCAAAATACAATACATAACGCTTATAAGAAATCTTGCACCCTGAGGCTGGTCCAAAACATACGGAAATTGGTAAGAAAATCCTTTAATAAGACAATAATTTCAAAACACAAAGAGGACTGGGACACATACAAATCTCACCTCAAAAGCAGAGAAAAGCATATACCCTACTGCGAAGGAAATCGAAGATTTCCCACTGGCAGCAAGGCTCGAAAGAGCCCTTTCAAAAAACCCACACCGCAGTATCTGTGTACTAACCAAATAGTATGGCACGAAAACTGATCACCAAACTTCTGTAGTCAACACACTTCTCCGACTCGGTCCCACAAATGTGGTTGACTGGATAGAAGAAGAACACAACCCATCCGTCTACGATTGACAAACTGCTAAACACATTGCAGATGAGGACAAAATTAGATGGGCAATTTCCTTCTTCTCCCCATTTAAATGGCCAGGACCTGACGGTATCTATTCAGACTACTTCAGTGGTGCCTGGATGAACTCATACCGCATCTGGTGGGAATACTTTGATTCTCCTTGACTTTGAGATATATCCCCAAAAAATTTAGAAAGAATGCAAGTGGCTCTCGGAATTATAGAACACAAGAAAAAGGAAGGTACTAGAACTGAAACTCCAGAACTTCTTAAAACAAAACTAAACCTCGAAACAGATTTGAAGTACCTAGGTCTCACCTTTGACAGCAAGTTAAACGGGAACTCACACCTAGAAAATAGTCAAAAAAATATACATTGCTTATGAACAATGCCGTCGAACTGTGGGGCGCACCTAGAGTTTTTCCCCAGAGTCCTCTCATGAACGTACACGGCCATCATAATAGTCTTATATATGGTGCGATCGTCTGGAGACCTAAAACCCAACAACAGACAACTACCCGCAAACTAGAACAAATTCAAAGAACAGCAATGAAGCCATGAAAACAACACCAACCAATGCTATGAGTCATAATCAGTCTCACCCCCTTAATATTTATATCAGGGAGGTCGCGTTGTCGACTATGATAAAAATCCGCTCGGTTGGAATAGACCCTGAAGTAGGATCCGGAAAGGTGAGATGTCGTTTCTGGAGGGAGGCACTAATGACACGCTTCCACTGCTACAAACGATTATGGACTCTATCTCACCACGATATGCCTGTCACAGACCCAACAAAATTATCACAAAAAATATACAAGAGCCGGACGTGGTAGGTATGATTCATATTTACACTGATGACTTCAAAACAAAACACGGTTTAGAGTGTGGCAAATACTTCCGCCTTAAACTAAAACTAAATTTTTCTATCAGTAATTTTGCTCGAAAACCTGACATTTCGACGGTCAGTTTTTAAAATAACGTATGTCTGATTATCGTGAAAAATAGACTTACGGTGTAATTGCAATGATCGAAACCTTCCCCATCTCCGCTAAAGAACTCTGCTCTGAAGTCTCTCTATAAAAATAAACATTTTATATGTTTAATCGGGAACTAGAATAAAAATTGAACAACAATATCAGACTGTTTTTACTCTCTAATGTAATATTACTGTAGTTAGACTTACGTGTTTTTAAAATCTGACCGTCGATTTTTCCATGTCAATTTTTCTCGTAAAATTACTGATTGGCAAAATTCTTATATACAAAGAGAATTTTATCCGATAAAAAATGCTCTGTATTTTTACTGTTGATAAATAATTCTGACTCTAAACAAAATAAACCAGAGAATAATCCAGTAATAATTGGTAAAAAACATTAAAAAATTAAATTTTTTGCGAAATGTAATAATTTAATTTGTTAATCTTTTATTACCTGACGTACCACCTCTTTTGTCGTTCAAATTGGTGACCCACATATACTCATTCTTTGGCCACATTTGAGAGATGGATACATTTAATTAAATATTATTAGTTAATAGCCAAATCTGCGATTTGATATTGATAATTATATATACCGATCAAGTATTTTATAAAATTTTACAATATTGACCAAATAAATAAATTGTATTTTTTAAATTGAAATATTAAAATTATAATATATTTTCGACTTATTTTAATAAAAAAATAATAGTCAAAGATTTGCATAAACATTTATTAATACTTAATATAATAAGAAAAATACATGCACATGTTACTATTTTTATAAAGATCAAAATATATTCGAAATCAAATATAACAAAGTAAAATTTATATATATCACAATTATATATAGTGATTTAACACTTCTTAAATTAACGAGATAATCATTAGTATAATTAAATAATATCCTTTAATACAAAAACATATGTAAAAAGTTGCCAAAACCTTAAATTAATAAATAATACTTTTTATAAACAAACAAAACAAAAATAAAATTTAAAAAAATATATTAATTTTACTAATTCAAGCATTTTGAATTATGCGTTAATTTTTAAGTTGGTAATAACCACTTAATGTAAAGTCAAATTTTAATTGGTGTAGTGAGGATTGGTTATATTGGTGATACTTATTTATACTATTTATGAATAAACACTTCCATTTATTGAAATAATGTGGAGATTTTTAATTGGTTTTCCTTGGTTTTAAAACAAACCAGTTTTTTTAATGAAGTTGAATGGCGACCTGTATTTTCTCTGTATTAAAAAAATAAATTAAAAAGAGGTCGGACTAAACGAAAAAAGTTATATTAAAAAAACAACAAGGTTTGTAGTAAATCCAAGAAAAATAAAATAAAAAATATTTTTTGGTATTTTAATAAACTAAAGCTTCAGTTTCAACTAAAAACAAACAAATTTCAGTTTTGTTTAAATAATATGAGTACAGTTTGGATAATATGAATCTGCATATATTTTATTAATGTCCGCCAAATTAGCCACTTTATCTTTTAAGTGACCTTGTTACCTGGGAAATATTTTTTACTTCAAACTGAAATAATCAAATTTCATACCTCGAAGATAAACATAAATTAAATTGTGACTTTAGAAATGATCATAATTTTTTCCAATTAGTCAAAATTATTTCGAATATCCTTTATCTATGAATAATATACCTGAATATATTACAAAACAAACCAATCACCCTGCTTTATTTTAAGTGAATAATACACTAGTGAATAAATATTGCACTATCTAAATACTTTGGTGGAAAGCTATATCAAAAGATCTTCGTCCGTAAATAAGAGAATTTGTAAAGCACCTTAATATTTTTTTAAGATTTCAGGCAGAAGATGATCGAAATAAAACTCCTCCAATTTCGGAAACATTTTCCACCACATCCTCTCATCTTTAAAAATCTTTTCGTAAAGTAGTCCAACTGGGGTCCAAATTACAAAATAACAATATTCTCTGCCAGTTACAAAAAGTTGTCCTTGAACTTGATAATAATAACGATCTTCTCTTTTTAAATGCAAGACGCCTTCATTTAATGTAGCAAACTTAATTAGATCCTGTTTGATTCCATCTTCAGGAGAAACGTCTTTAGCTTTATAAGGACATTTTATTTCTATTAAACCATCAGAATCGATTAACCCGTCCGGAGAAGCAGCCAAAAAGGGGTAATTGGGGTGTATGTAAAGTCCACAACTTCTCACACTCACTCCTAACAATTTTTCAAATGCTTTAAGAGCGTTTGGTTCATTATCATTTCCCCACTGGGTATAAACATTTCCGTTAAAAGACGAATATAAAAGACTTTTAACAACATTTTTTCTATCAGTTGTAGATAATAATTTGGAAATGCGACCGAAATTCGAAGCCGTAAGGCGTTTCTTTCTTTCTTCATGCCACAAAGGATCATCTTTTTGAACTTTAGTAAGATTGGACAATTGCTCGATTTCTTCTGGATTTTTTTCGAGTTCCTTAAGAAATTTAGATTTTTTTAGATCATATTTTCTTGGTGTTGATGTTATGATATTAGAATTCTCACTTTCATTATATATTTTGTATATTTCATCCAAATAATGGTTGTAATCATCTGCAGTAACTCCAGGAATGTGTAAAGAACTACAAAGTTCGTTTAATTGGTATAAACTGAGTCCCAAGCTAATTATACCAGCTACAAAAGCCAAATTTACACTGAGAAACTCCGATTCTTGTTCTTCACTACACACAGAATATTTAACTTTACATTTTTGACATTCTAGAACAAATATGGAAGTGAAACCCTCTCTTATTTCATTCTTGATTATTACATCGGAATTTTTGCAAAACTTTAAAAATTTATGCGGAAATTTTAACACTTCTGCTATTAGATATTGTGGATCTACAATTCTTCTTCCTTGTCGGTATTTGTATTCCGAACATTCCCTGAAAAATAGATAATGTTAAAAATTAGCAACCTTGTAAAATAACGTTAAAATTATGGGAGTATATTCTGGCATTAAGGTTGTTAATTTTTAAGATTATCTATCCAGATACATGTTTGGACAAGCCAGTTTTTTTGTGTGTTAAAAAAATTACTTACCCGCTGATGCTGACGTTTGTATGTCCTATCCACCTCCAAACATCAAAAGGTTCTCCTTTTACTTCCTGAACTTCGGTTCTCACTCTTGAATCATTTTCATTAATAAATTTCACAGCTTTTGCCCAAGTACTAGCTTTTTCTAAAAATGAAATTTGGTTAGAATAAGCATTAAATAAAATTTAAAAAAATGTCATTTACTTTGCCTGTCTCCAACTGACAAAATCATATCTCTCACATGGTTAATAACCACAAAGTTGTCATTTCCGTCTTCGTTTACATTTGATTGTAATATGTCTATGATTCTCTCTACCATAAAACCGATTTCGTCTTTCTGTTTTTGCTGATGGTGCTTGTAATACTTGTATCCAAAGCTGAGAAGATACAAGCTACCAAAAATTAATAAAACGAACACTATGCTATTAAATATAAGATAAAAACTATTGAAAAATTTACACTTCCAAGGTAATATCGGTTTCAAGATGACTAGGCTGGTCAATTTAATGTCGGTGTTGAAAATAACTTGCTCCTAAAAAAAAACAAACGGTAAAAATCTAATAAATAAATTAAAACAGATGAGATGGTTTGTTAAATAGATTAGTTCATTCGAGTGCCTAAGGTATCAGCTAAAAATTTTCTCTCTTGTAACAAGCTCGAACCGAATGTAAAAAAAAACTATTATGAGTTAAATTGCCAATGGTTAATAAAGCACACTTGTCCATGTCATTTTTTAATATTGTATTGTAGTCTTGTCTCCCACTTACAATTATTATATATTACAAATTTTTATACCCTAAATCATAAATACTATTGAGGTAATAAAACTCGAAGTACCACAAATAATTTATTAAAGCTGAAAGGGCGACTAGTTTCGGCGAAATTTCGCCATCATCAGGCTTAAAACGACTACCGTCAATAAACTTGAAGTAATATAACAATTTTAATAATCTTACTCTCTTAGCATAAGATTAGATCTGTTTTGATTATTACATGTAAAATTTTAGTACGAATAACCTTCAGATTTTTTCCATTTTTCTAATTATGATTGTTATACTGTATTCATGGGACAGTCACTTGTCAATGTTATATGCGCACTCCATTTTATATTGGTTTTGTGGTTGGTTCTCAAATTTATCGTGGATCATCTGTGTTTCATTGTTACATCCGTTAGCCTCTTTATTTTTATTGATTTGTTTAATTTGTGCTATTACACCACCGGTGGGGTGCTCACAGCATTAATTTTTACTAAGTGGTCGATCCTACGTTTTATTCCTGAACCCATTCTTTTGCCGGCCAAGCCACCTTACTTATATATTCGTCAAGAAAGATGAGGACATAATGTTACTTCCATTTCCCCCCTTTTTACCCCTCGCCCTTCAGAGAAGAGAGGTATAGTAATCATGCTAAAAATTGGGTAGTGAGTTTTCAATGGATAAACACGTTTTAAGGTCCCTAGAATACGATTTTGATATTTTCGCGATGATGTCTGTGTGTGTTAGGATGGATGTTGTAATAACGATAACTCAAAATCTATTGAATTAAAAAAATTGAAATTTTACATAGAAAATTCTGATACCCTAGATTAGATCTGATTAGATTTGGTGTCAATCGGACAATCGGAAGTGACTGTTGCTGAGTGATGACGCCATTACTAAACAAAATGGCAAGAAAGTTTTACACATATATTTTGTATAGACTATAGTTTATTTTCGTATCATTCAAATTTTCAGAACTTTTGCCATCGTTGCCAGTTTTATAAAAAAGTCAATTTTTCACTTTTTTGTTTTAACGGTAAATTTTTGTTTCAAAAATGGCGAGAGGTCATGTGTTGGCCACATCAGATTTTTTAATTAATAAAACAACCACCTTGTACCACTTATTTTATATTGTGCCATTATGACCAGTTAATTTAAATTTAATTTACTCATTTAAAAAAAAACCCCATAAATACTTTGATAAGTTTATTAAAATTGTTATATTACTTCAAGTTTATTGACGGTAATCGTTTTAGGCCTGCTGATGGCGAAATTTCGCCGAAACTAGTCGCCCTTTCAACTTTAATAAATTATTTGTGGTACTTTGACTTCGAGTTATATTATGTCATCGGTTGACCACATTAGAGAACATGAATAAACTTTTGGACATAAATACTACTCCTTATAATTGTCTTATCTGCATTATTTTGAATTATTACAATGGTTATAGTTTTTAATTGTGTGTGTGTAATTATTTTATTGTAATTCAGTGATTATAAAATTTGAAGATTAGTCTCCCTAGTTTATTGTACAGTAAATAAATAAAATTAATGAATAACTAAAATAACTCATCCATCACAAGCCAAAAGCTTCGACCCCAATAATGAGGCTAAGACAGAATACAATATAGACATCAAGAAGAAACATTCTTAAATAATCGATCGTAGTACTTTAGGAGTTTCGACATTTGATTTAAAAACAACTGGCACAATCTATTTTCTATAATCTTAAACCAAACTACAAACAATAGGCCATATCACATAAAACCTACAAATAGCAGAAACTAAAGACTTCTCAACATAATTCATCAAATCATCTGATTCTACCCTATGAAATTATAATTAAGAGCTATTGCCCCAGTGAGTCGGCTAGAAATACCGAGAAACGTATTTTTAATATAAAATTTACAATTTTCAAAATAGGATTTTGAATTTTTTATACCAAAAGTGTGTTTTAAGGATTACCTGCAACATTAAAATATAAACAAAAAAACTTAATATGACCTAGAAAAATAATTAATTTGCATGTGCCCCTGGGCCGGCGTTTTAAGCATTGTGAGTTTACTATTAGTCTAATAAAAAAAAGTTCCAAGCAGTATGTAGATAATCACATGAATTTTTATTGAAAAAAAATTTAATTTTTTAATAAGGTTCCAATATATACCAAGAATTAAAAAAAAGAAAAATGGGAAAACGCTAATTTTAATCAAATTTACTTTAATTTTTGCCAAATGTTTGTAATACAAATCGTAGAAGTATGTATTATTTAAAAAATAAAAAAAGAAAATTTTAAATTCATTGAACAATAAGTGCCTAGCGTTTAAAATAAGAATCGCGAAATCATCATTTTTAAAGCCAAATAATTTTTTCTGGACCATGATGAAGTTATTTGTTCACATTTTACTGTTGTCATATAGTTCTTAAAACACACTTTTAGTATAAAAAAATCAAAGACCCATTTTAAAAATTATGAATTTTATATTAAAAAATAGCGCAGTGCACTTTTTCGGTATTTTAACTTGACTCACCGGGACAATAGCTCTTAACCAACAATATTAATCAATAAGTGCAACAAGTAACTAGATTTAGTCAAAATCACCAATGGCTCAGGCTGAACAAAGCTGTTGAAAGTACTAATAGAATGAACTCATTAAGTACCAGTAGAATAATTTAAATAAACATAAGTAATACTTAAAATCTGATCAAGTAAGTATTAAGTATAACATTATCAGTACTAAATATTATCAATTTACTTATTATTTAAATATCGACTTTTCAAGTATTGTAAATGACAAATTTAAGTGTCAAGTACTCACATTTATTGTGATTGAGTAAAAAAACGATGTCGAGATTTTGACTTTGCTTTACGTTTTCAGATACCCTTAGAGCGTTTCCACACATACCGGCAAAACCGAAGCCGGCGACGGCGTCGGCACCGGATCGATCATGTGTTTATTTCGTCTCCTTTCGCACACTCCGGCAATGTCCGACATTTTCAATTTGGTTCTCGTGAAAGAAAGATGTGTGCTACTGACAACCGACGTTATCTCCTTGGGTTGTTGTATTTTAGAAGGAAATATCAAAAAAAAAACCCAAAGACAATTCTGGGTATATATTTAAACGAATCTGCTGTTTTATCCCACAAAGAATGTCTAGTTTCTAAATAAATAAATACCAACATGAAAGTTCTCCGGCACTTTGTTTTGTTGAGTTCATCGCCGACTACATTTGCCGGTGCCGGCTGCCGGACCGGGATGTATGAAAGAGCTGCAACCGATGCCGTCACCGGCTCCAGTTTTATCGGTGTGTGTGAAAGCGTTCTTAGAGGAGAGCAAAACTTTGTTTTCCGAAACTACAAGTTTTCGATATGTAAAGTGGTGTAAAAAATGTACTTTCAGGTGTACACGGCTGGATCAAATATGGAGAAAAAAATCCAAACAAAAACAGGTATTTCCGTCATATAAATTAACAGACAAAGTAAATGTTATCCGCAAAAAGAATTTATTTCAATATAGAAAGGGTATGTCAAGGTAAGTCTACAAGGATTACTTGATCACACGGCCACAAGATTACTTATTGTACATGAATCAGTATTGGAAGCCTGTAATAATAAAGGTAAATTTTTATTTATCACCAAAACGAGAATGTTCGGGATGACAAATTTAAAAGTAAACATTTAAACGAAATAGCAATAATGACAAACCCATTTTTGTATCCTCATTTGAACTATTACATAAAGTGCTGATATTTCTGTTAAAGAAAAGTAACATTGGAAATCAAATTAAATCGTCTAACAAATACCAGAAATGTAAGAATTCAAAACTTTTTATATTTTCAATTATTTAACAATTCAAGTATTAATCAATAGGTAATGACACAAAAAAATAACACCATCATTGATAGAAAGCTTCACTAAAATAGTCGAGTACAATCATCTTCTTCAAATAGACAGTCGGTTACCAATTCACAAAAATACGGGAATGTTTTTTCTCATAAAATTCTTTGCAAATACTTGGTAACAGATATAGCTGGGTACACACAAACGATGTTTACGGTAACAGTAAGAAACGATTGTCCCGATTACGAGTACATATTATAATGAAATCATTTTGTATGATTGAAGTTAATTTATTATTTTTATTATTATAAATAAGTGTTCAGTTCTAAAAATTATATTCGAAAGGTTTTTATAGTTGAATATAATGAGTTAATTTAAAATAACTGGGAATACAAGGAAACAATTTTTTTAAATCAACAATTTTGAATATCTAAAGAGGGTCTAATGAAATTTTAATAAAAATAAAATTTTATTTGGAAAAGTGATGATTTAAAATTTATCTATGAAAATTAAAAATCATTCAGTACTAAAGATTTTGGGATAAGATTTAAGAATCAAGTAAGGATTTTTTTTTGATAAAAAAGTAGGGTCGGAATTAATTAGAGACGGAATAAATAGAAAAAGTCTTAAGATTTTACCATTGTCAATGTTGTAATTATATTTATTTATGAGAAGGGATTTTTGAATGTAATTAATAAGATGGCCTACACCAAACGAATAATAAAAGTATGATAAACTGTCAGTAGATAGAACGTCCTTTAACTTTAAAGACTCAATAAGTAAAGGCAATGACGTTTAGAATAAAACTTTACAAGTTGATTTCTTATACAATTGTCACAATCCAAACGTCATTGTCATTAGTTATAGAACCGTTAAAGTTAAAAAACGTTGTATCTACTGACAGTAAGACTATAAGTTTAATTAGATAAAAAAGAGACAATTGAAATCAGAATGGGAAATAAATTTGAAATTTTGGCAGAATCAATAAGAAATTTTCAGTAGGAAGCGGAGTCAATAGAATCATCAAGAAGTAAAAGAAGAGGAAACTCATTTTGCGGACAGGATATAAAAAAAATCATTAACTATTTATATATTTGTTAAATTTTATGATTTTTATTATTTAGATCAGAACCCACCCCAAAATTTTCCATAATGAAAAAATGCAAATCAATACAGATGGCTCTAAAAGAACTAGACATACGGGTTGCTTAAAAGCCCAAAAAACTGCACAGAAAATTAAACAATTCTCCTTATGTGCATAAAAGGAAATGAGATAGCAGACAACCTAACAAAAAAGGCCTTGACAGCAGGGGTAACATCACAACAATAGTTACCACCATCTGATATATTAAGCAACACCTGAAAGATAAATGGCAACAGTTAAAAAACAAAACAATAACCGACTTGAACTATGTTAAGAATGTAAACAAAATACCGACACAAAGTTCCAAATAAAAACCACAATAAATCGAGTTCGCTCAAACCATGCACTAAGACCGGAATTCAAACATGGCCGAAAATCCTTATTGCCCATGATGTAAAACAGGAAATCTTGACACATATCCTGCTAGTGTCCATTCACAGCTGTCAATATCAATAAACTATACAGTGACCTAATCGATCAAGGGATAAATCTTCCAATATACGTAAACTGTATAATCTTTTCAGAAAATACTAATATTCTTTATGCCCTCTATCAGCACATTACAAAGTGCAAACTAAAATTGTAAACAACTACTAACTTAACATTTGTAATCAATCCTGCAGATCTTTCTTGTACGAAAAAAATATACATAACAAAATTTGACATTTCTACAATACGAAAATAACAAGGTTATTATTTTTTTTAAACACAAATACATACTTATATTATTCAGGATAAATATCAACATGAATTGTACAGTTTGTATTATTATTTATTATTTGTAATAACCAACTTTCCGAAAACTTGTAAGTGTGTTATTACCAGTGGCGGCTCCTCGAAGGAGGCTAAGGAGGCTCAGCCTTCTCACTAATTTATCTAGCAAATAGCACCAGAAATATTTTGTTGATCATTCTTCATTTATTTCCTGTTTCTCTAATAATTTTTTAAATTTTACGATTAATTCCCCGTTCTCAGTAATTATTTTCGAATCTGACAACAGGGCCCTGAGGCTAGACTCATTTACTCTAAACCGTGTTGCTCAACACAGTTGCCGTTCTTCGACCAGTCCAATTGCTAAATACCGTAAAAAATAGCTGAAATGACAACACCCTTCGTAGGCTAGCCTCTCGCTTGTCGTCACCGTCACAGTAAAATAATCATTTTACTGTGCTGTCCGCTGTCGCCAGTGTCGCCTGTCTTTTTTTTCAGTTCAGTACGGACGCTGGTACTCGACACATGTTGGTTGTGTGGGGGTCACCATTCCTGTCACGTGGATAATTTTCTATTCTCAAACGAATTAAAATCGTTTATACAATGTTGGTTTAATATCTATTAAAAAAACAAAATGATACATTTTATGATAATATTATTGATCATTTTTCGCAAACTAAAGACCATAAAATTACGTTAATATATAAAAAAAAGTTAATAAAATTAACAAAATAAAACAACATGAAAAATTACTAAAAAAAGGAAATATATTAAAAAAAAAATGAAAAAAAAATTTTTTTGGCAAGAGAAACTATACCACGTTGGTTCTTGCTGGGCAACAATAAATGTATTCTGTCACTAAGGTTGCTGGTACTGCCGCTGGGCAAAGGTTAAATTAATTGGCTGAAGAGTATATTTTTCTAAAAACGTCCAGCCTCCTCTCTCAAAAAGTTCACGAGCCGCCACTGGTTATTACATATACGATTGTGAATAAATATACTTTCAATTTTGGTCTGTCTACATGCATGAATTTGCAATACTGCAATGAAAATGTAAAAAAATCGGTTGTGTCGCCCCAAAACTTTCCCGACGATTATCCACGAATACTTTTTCAGATATTTAATGTTAAAGTTTCAAATTTTGACATTTTTTTATTTTTGACATTTGAGCTTAATCGTCTCAGGGCACCCGAAAATGGATTTTTCCGTCTTTATCTCGAAATTTTTTTTTAGCTCGTTCACAATACTTTCCCTTCTAGGAGGTGGGTCGGGAAAGTAAAAACTAACAATACAATTTAGAAAAGCATGGCCAGCCAATAAAATGTCCAAAGACTGGGAAGACATACATACACAAAAATGGAAATAAAATTAAGTGTGAAAATTATAGAATCATCTTTATTGTATTGACTTTATTCAAGATGTACATTAAAATATAAAAAACAATTAACACATTGACGACAGACAGTCCAAATGCGGTATTTCCTGAGAAACCATCGAAAGTAGTGGGTAATAGTAAAAAAATATTTTTTATGGATTGTATGGTTGTTACAGATAATTTTTCTTGCACTCAATATGTTCCAAAATGTCGTCCAGTTAACGGGACGTCGGTATCTGGATCGAAGTTTCACCCTCAAGGACCAATGTCCAGTTAAGTGCCGCTGCCTTTTCCGTTTTTATTTAAAGAAATAACATTTTGCTATAAAATTTTTATTACACAAATATTTTGAACAGAAAAAAAATTAAACAACTCAAATTAGAACAAAAGAGAATTTTCTGGTAAAACAGAAGGAATATATATGTTAATTTCATACATACAAAAGTAACGGCTTTCGCGAGATTTTTTTTTTTGTGCATTGGCGGCACCTTTTCATTACCGATTTCTTTTTCGGTAGCTGGAACGGGTTCTAAGTAATGAAAACGTTTTATTTTTGTATTTTGACTAATAGCGGTGTCGTCCAGACGTGAGCTTTTTAACATCTTTCTCGGTATCTCTTCTCTATTTTAACAATCTTAACTTGGGTATTTTTTTTATTTTTGTTATAGGCGTTACAACTATTTCACAGGTACACGTCAAATAAGTTTAAGAACATTTTTCTATACCAGCGGAGTTTTTCTAAGCGTCGAACAATATGATATACCTGTTATATGCTAAATATGCACAGCAGTTTAACTTTTTTGTTACCAGTTTGTTTATCTTTTCAACCATAGCATGTCTATGTTTTGTACTTATTAGATTCCCTTTTCTATTTTCTCTCAGTGTACCTATTATGTAAGTATTTTTCTTTATCAAGTACTCAGCCTAAGAGACACTTGTATAAAAATTGTCTAAGCAGAATTCATGCCATTTATTAAAATAGTCAGTTGGTTTATTTTTCCCTTTGCCAGTATAGAGAATAAAATTAAGGACATATCCGTCAGAGGTAATCAGTACACAAAACTTAATACCATATTTATGTCGTTTATTGCTTATAATATATTGTTTAATCTTTAGCCTGCCTCTCCCCTAGTAAACTGGACGCGATCTCTATGAAAAAAGCCTCATGTGCTGTATCCTGGACGTTGATCGTCAATGTGTTAAGAAAAGTTGAGACGAAACTGAAATAAGACTTTCTGTTTTATGAAAGAAAAACAAAAACATGACTACATAAATATAATTCGAAAAGTGTTACGGGAGAGCAAACGAACAAGGGAAGGAACAACATATAGTATAGCGAATTAATAAGCAACAATTTGTTAGATTCAGTTAATACAGATATTTTGTATAGAGATTTTATCATTAAAACTGAAAATACAGTTTATCTTTTAGTATATTTGAACACATACAATTGTAAACAAAACTGTTTATCATCGTATGACAGTGATGTAAGGAAATTAACTAAGGAAAAAGATAAAATAAGTCTAAAAGATTTATCCATATCTCAAAGGTGACCTCGTGTATTTAAGGCTGGGATTTAGGCGGGAAAACCAGCACTTGAATATTCAAATAAAATATATATATACGCCTTTCCAAAAATGATGGGATCTATCGGCAAAAGCTGCACTATTGAAAGTTATTTTTTAAATCGCAGTTTTCTTACCAAAATTTAATTCTTATTTATTTCTGTGACATTCTATTCGACCAACTAATTACTTTTCACAAATCCAGTTATATTAAAAAGTTGGATGAACTCGCTACTTGTTATTTTTGAGATTCCGTCAAAGATACATGTAGAATCCGTTTCAATAGTAAAGAACCCATTTGCGTCATAGATAACTCGATGAGCAGAAACACAATTTTAACTTGTTTACTTCCGTCGCTTAGCGACGATGGTGTCAGTGGCGCGCGGATAATTAGCTGCAATAATGTATATTCTAATTTTTTTACGTCCTAATTTAGGTATTAATAAATTAATATTTCGTCCACCTATATCACTTCTAAATGATTTGTTATTCTAACTTTTATGACTACCTTGCAGTTTCTGATAATAAAAACAATAGATCGGCAAATCCCTTACGATTTTTAGTTTAGTACTAATATTTGACGGGTTGATTTTTTTTATAGTTCGGATTTGTGATTTAAGTACGTTAACTTTTCTTTTCTTCATTGTACGATTGTTTTAGTTTAATTCGAAAAATATTTTACATCACACATTCACACAATAAATAATCATAGGTAAAGAAGTACAAACATTTTATCTATACACCATTTTTGATAATTAAACAATAATTTAGACAATCCTATTCTTTTTAGTAGGTATGTATTTATCTTAATTCGTAGTAATAATATTAAAATCGCCACGTCACTGGAACTTGCAATTTTCATTATGGCTGTTGTTATGACGTCACGTTCGCGCATCTAACCGTGACGCAAATGGGTTTTTTACTATTGAAACGGATTCTAACCAGATAATTAAAAACAGTTAAATCATCGAATTTGACTTATCTACAAATTCTTTATTTATATTAGTCTTGGTTGTTTTTGTTGGAATATTTACAAAAACTAATTTAATAAATGTTTACTATACTTCTGAAAGAAGAAATAATATTAAGGGCTAGTATGTATATTTAATATGTTTATTATTTTATTTTAAGTGCAGATGAGCTGCCATATCCTCCTATAACCTGAATGTTTATTTTTCTTAAAAGTGCGTGTTAGATTAATATAAGAATATAAAATGTAGTTGAATAGAGAGTAGTTAGTTGAATAGAGACATTTCCACCGTTTTTAGTGTTTTTATTCGTTCCATTATCCAACAGTTTTTTCGCACTAGTATTTTCAAGTTGATCCCTTTGTGTATTTTTTATATTGCTTTTTGTTCTTAAGTAGATACTGGATTATTTTTTGTAGTTTGGTGATTTTTGTCATTTTATTAGTTTTAATTATAGTGTTGTGTTCTGCGTTGGTTCAAATAAAACGGTACGTTCATTATTTACAATTTAAACTTTTAGTTTTTCATGTCACCTGATCTTATACTTTTTTGTCAATTTGCACGTTTTTTGAAATCTTAACCAAGGAGTTATACTTTATTATTTATTTTTGGCGATTAAACAAATTGCAAATTTTTAGTTTATAGTTTTCTGACACCAACCATAAATCCCAAGTTTCATTAACTGGCCCTATAAGTTGGCCCCAACTTGGCCACTTGCTTAATCTCTTTACATAATTTTGGAATTCCCCAATCATTAAAATATTTGGTTAGTACTCTGACTCTGATTTTATATCTGAAGAAGATATTGTATATCGAAACATATGATATGTAAGTTTGTAAAATAAAATGAATATCGAAAAGTACTCGTGTTATTTAACCTTTAATATGGATGTTCATCAAGTAAAAGTCACTTCCATTCAATATACAAATATTAAAATTATTTGCAACTTATAAAATAAAAAAGCTGCGTTTTTAAAAAACTTTTGCGAATTACTGGTATATAGTTCCGAAATTAGTCTATAAAGAGATTCAATGTATATGTGAAATCTTTCTACAATAACTCGGCAAAATAATATCATCTAACGTACAATATTAATGAATAAGCTTTGTCTGATTAACTTCATAGAAATTTAATTTTAAATTTATTTGCTTTTGTTTGCTTGACCTGTGCGTAGTGAGGTGAGCATGTTTTACGCTATAGTTTACATATGTACATTTCCCGCCTAAAGCCCAGCCTTAAGGGGGAATAATACACCAAGTCAAGTACCACAACATGTAATTTAACTAGTTTCGGCTCAAAAGCTATCATCAGTCCAAGTACTGTACAAATTTCTCAAAACATTTTATCCGAAGTTGAGTAAAAAACATAACAATAAATTAAATAAAATTAGCTTCAGAAAAAAAAAACGCGTTACAGGCCAACTTAACGTTACGGTCGTTTCATTCCCTCGTGAAAAAGATAAAGCTTCTCCAATTTTAAATAGAACAAAAAGTAACTGAATAAAATACAAAAACTGAGAAATGATGCAGTGCATTAATTAAAATAAAAAAGAGAATATTACTACAACAAAATAGTTAACATTGTTAATATTTTTTTGTATATTAGAATATTCCTACTAATAATATTCATTTTTTGCAAATTAACAAAGATTGCATCCACCCAGTAATATTGTACTATTTTATTAGCTTTAAGGTCAATGATTGCCAATGCTTATTTTAAACCCTCCAAATCTAGAGGATTTAACTTAAATTTTTTCACTTACCATATTTTTTGCCAAATCCTTTTCGTTAACGACTCCGTTATTGTCTTCAGTCTGTGCGACGTTTAATCCCCATTCAGGATTGTTAAAAGTCATAATAAGTAAATTGTTTAAATCGCTTCTAATCTGGTTGGCGTCCTAAAAAGGGTGTTGAAGTTGCGAGAAAATTTTATTACGCAAAATTTACTTACCTTGACGGCAAAATTGGTCATACAAAAATTGATAATTTCCGATTCGGTCATTTGCGGTTTAATAGTTGGATCAAAACATTTATGCGCCACCGCCTTTTTGTGTAATTCAGGTTTGATTACGTTTAATAAATGAAGCGCTGTCGCCACATCTTCTTCCGGAACACAGTTTACCCATTTTTTTAATGTCGGATCGTTCTTAATACATTGTGGTATAACATAATCTGAAAAAGTGAATTTAAATCATTTTTTCGTATCAAAATTTATAGAAAGAAATCTTTTATTTTTTTTAATGCCCAATAAATATTTTGATCCAACACAAAAAGGGTAACACCGGGAATCAGCACAAAAGAAAAAACAATTCTAAAAAGAGCAAAATATTTATTGTTCATTAAAAAATTATACAATTTAAAAAAGAAAACACCACAACGGGTTTACAAACACCTTAGTCCTTAACCAGCTAACAAATATAATATAAAGTTAACAAAGGAAATTAAAATTGCAAAAAAAAAATTATTCGATGAAACTACAGATCATTAATTTGATAAAAATTTTGTCATGTTTTTGAAGTGCAACAAAGAACATCCTTTTAGTGTTGAGTAAAAAATGTTTAAGATTTTGGTGTGTATGGATTGCTCTTACCAGATGAAATAACAGACGTATCTGATCTCATACCCATGTACATGATCGCCAGTAGCACGAAAAATAGAGCTGCTCCAGCTAATACGGCAAAAGAAACGAAATTGTTCTTCAGAATGTTCCTGTTTGCCCTGTAGTCGTAGACCGGTTCTCTACCTCTAGTTGTTCTAAAACTAAAAGAAACAAAAAAAAAAAACACTAAATAGAAAACTCTTAAATAATCAAAACTTAGTTTGATGGCTTAAAAGGACCAAACGTTTTAAGTGAGCAATATATATTAGAAACTGAAATGGAACATCGGGAATATAATGACTCAAGCAACCTTAGTAAAATAAGTTATATTTAAAATCCTTAATAATCTTAAGATAGGTCAGTGAAGTTGGCACCCACTTTTGCGAATTTCACAATTATTTTGTGTGCCTTCGGTTGTCCACTAATTATTTTCGTGTGTCCACCCTTCGTTTCAAAATGGCGACCCAAAAACTATTTTTTTACTTTCTGGTACCCACAAATTGGAAAAAAAATTCAACCGCATAGGTCATTCGTTCTTTGTCCACATTTTTCCACCAATTAGTTTTGTTTGTCAACATTTTTCCACCAATTAGTTTTGTTTGTCCACCCACCAGTTAATTATAATTTATTAAATGAATTTTAAAAATGTGATATTGTGAAGTTGGCACACCCTTTTTTGAAATTTGTAATTTTTTTTCTTGCATTCGTTTCTTCATCGTTAGCCCAAGCACCATTTCAAAATGGAGGGCAAAAAATGAATTCTCATTTGGTCATATTTTCTGGATGAGAATAGACAAACGTTTTTTTCTACACCTACATGGATATTGTCGATTCTACGCACAATTTACAGATTGAATATATAGGCAATATATCAGTCTACTGAACGGATACAATTACATTAGCATGAGATATGGAAATCCACCAATCAGAGTTCACATTTAGTAACCCAAAAACTATTTTTTTCCTTCGGTCCGGACCGGAAGTATTAAAATCATAAACAAAATTTGAATTTTTTTTTGCTTAAAATGACTTTTCTGGGCGTTTTGAGCCACACACAACTCGATTAGGTGAAAACATTTTTCATGTCCGTCGGCCTGGATAGATCAAAAATTCTTTTGCCAATCGTTTTATCGTATCTACGAGAGGAACCCTAGTGTTTTTGGGCATTCTACCTGTAAGGAGGTGGAAACTGGAGGAGGTTGAAATTTCAAAAAAAGTTGGATCTCCGCCATTTTTAAAAATATCGAAACAGGTCATAAGACTTTTTTTATGATCTTATTATTATAAAATTAATTTGCTAATTTTTTCGATTTTTTACGGATCTTTAAAAAATTAAGATAGGAAGAAAATGGAAAAATCGTAACAAATCGTGAAAAATCGTAAAAACCCGTAAAAAATTATTAAAACATTGATGCAATTTTTAATTAGAATTAGAGACATAAAAACTAACTATAACATATTTCTAAATTGAAATTTAATATTTGGAAATTTTTGCAAATTCTTGAAGTTTTGATCTTTCAAATTTTTGAATCTTTTTAATTTTTTGAATATTTTAAACTTTTTGCTTTTAAAATTCTTGATTTTTTTTATGATTTTAAAATGTTCGCTTTTAGTCCATGTAAAAATATTTATCTTTTACTACTTAAGCCTGCAATGAAAAAATATTTGTCCTTTTTATTACCCCTCTCAATTCAATTAAATTTGCGCCACACTGTATATAAAATTTGGGGGTTTATCGACTTTTTTCCAATTTTCCGGTAAAATTATATATTTCCGAGAAAAAGGTAACATAAGGAGATTTTAGATAATTAAACTATCTACAACTTTTGTTTTATGTTCTAATTATTATAAAAGTAATTCGCTCATGTTTACGGTTTTTTATGGATTTTTAAAAAATTAAGATAAGAAAAAAATGGAAAAAATCGTGAAAAATCGTAAGAAATCGTAAAAAATTGTAAAAAACTGGTAAAAAGTCGTAACATTTCGTATATAATGCCAAATAATCGTTAAATAAAAAAAAATTGTAAAAAATCGTAAAAAAAACCAAAAAAAAACTGGAACATATGAAAAAGGGGTAATATCAGGTAAGATCATCGAAAAATGCGAGTAAATTAGAAAAACTAGAAAAAAATTTTAAAAAAAAATTGGAAAAAACAAAAAAAAAAGACGGAAAAATGGGGCAAGATAGGAAAAATTAACATGTCACTTTTGTTATACTTCACTACCTTCCAATACTTCTTCAGTATCTAATGAAAAATGTCATTATGATTAGGTCTGTTTAAAAGACTAAAGTGTCTTCATACCATTATATGTTCATAAATTTCGTGTTGCGTATAGTTCTTGTGTTTATTTATTGTTAAAGTGATTTTTTCGGGCCGAAGTACTAAAAACATATGTTTTTACCCCATGTAATATTTTAATATTAAATCAGATGTGAAAACAACTATCAGAATTTTTTATACTAATACAGAAACATATTTGTAAAAATGAGTAATTCTAGTGACGACTTAATAAATGGTACTTCACCAGATATTCATTTAGCTGCAAAGATGTAATAATAACATTATTACCCCAAAAAGCAAAAACTAAATATGAATACAACCTACTTAAAAACAGAAGGTGTCTATTATAGTTTTAAATAATATTATAATAAGTCGCGACTGCCCGTGATAACAAAGTGCTAACGAGCTCGCTTTGGGATACGAATGTCCTCGGTTCAAACCCTGTGACTGTAATCTTTTTAAAATTGTTTTTAATGTTTCTAGTTTTTCCTTTCGTGGGTTGTAGAAAAAATGTACTGTTCAACTCGTGTGGATTGTCCATATCGCACACTTGTTGCACAAACTACTATTTTAACATATACAAATAAAAAAAAACAATTAAAATAAAAAAAAAACAAAGAATTAAAGTGGACAATAATTCTGTGGCTGCCGGCATTACCGAATAAATCTATTTTCCATGTCTGGCCAATGTCTATTGCAATTTGTTATTTCTAAATTTTCATATTCAGTATTTTGCAACCCAAGAACAACTGTTCCGAACCACCATTATAATATAAAAAATTCTAGGACTTTTTAAACTTTTTCAAAAATAAGCTGCTAACGTTTCAAACTTTGAAAAGGTGTCGCGTTTTTGAAAACAAGTGAGAAATTGTTTGTTTATCGTTTTTAAAAACAACGAATCTGAGGGGGGCACTTATTTTTGTCGCACATTTTCAGAGCCTCAAAGGGTTACGGCCTTTTGACGATACGGCCGTACCACGGTACCGTACATGGCTTGTCGGTTGAGAATCAAAGAGAAAAAGAGGAGTCGGTTGTATAAGATCAGTATTTTTAATACTTCCATCTATTTTCCAATAAATTTTTTGGGTTTTTTCTATTCGCGTTTCCGAACGCGTTTTTGGTGGGATTTATAATAAGAAAATGTTTGTATAAATATAAGTTCACTGCAGTTGAGATAGAATAGAATGAAAAAGTCGGTTGTGTCGCCCCAAAACTTTTACGACGAGTACTAGAGACGAATACTTTTTCAGATATTTAATGTAAGTTTCAAATTTTGACATTTTTTATTTTTGACAGGTAACAGTTGGAGAAATAATTTAGACCGTTAGACTTAATAGTTTTTCAAGGGCTTTCAAATGACCTATTGCAAGTCAAATTCCGTGACATATTGCATCTGTCATTTTTTGATAGTGACACTTCCGTTTAACGGATGTCGTACAAAAACTAATGAGTTCTTTCGACAGGTAACCCAAACCCATATACCAAATTTCAGCTCAATCGGATTAAACGTGTGTCCTCTATCATGGAAGAATACACACAGACAGACTTTCATACACACAGACAGACTTCCATCTGGAAATGGTCTTAATCATCTCAGGTGACCTCAAAATGAATATTTCCATCTTTATCTTGAAAATTTTTTTTAGCTCGTTCATATACTTCCCCTTCTCGAAGGTGGGTCGGGAAAGTAAAAACAGAACCAAAGTGGTATTAGAGGCGTAGACAATATCTATTAAATATTTTCATATAATTCAATAAATTTTTTCATGTTGTATAGTGTAATTAAATGAGAATTCGGCCTCCATTTTGAAAAGGTGCTTGGACAGCAAAATTCTTGGGTGGAAAATCTTGGACTAACGATGGAGAAACGAACGCACGAAAAAAAATTACAAAATTCAAAAAAGGGTGTTCCAACTTCATAATATCACAATTTTTTTAAATGTATGTAACTAATTATAATTAACTGATAGGTGGACAAACAACTAATTGGTGGACAAAGAACAAAAGACATATGTGGTTAATTTCTTTTGCAATTTGTTAAATTTTCAAGAATAAAAAGACTTTTTTTGCTATCCTTTTAAAGGAATGCACTATTTTTAATTACACTCTGTATAAAACAATTTGAGCTTCCTTTAGTAAACATATTATTTTCAGTTAGAGATCTTACCTTCAAACTGGCAAGATAACTTCTAAGCAATTTTTTTAATTTGCTAATTTTTGTTTTATCTTTTAAATCAAGATTTAACTACTAAATTTAAAGAAATTACCTGTTTAATTGAGTCCTGGCATAGCCTGATGATCCATTAACATCATGTTCCTTAATAATGTCATTTTTATAATCATAATCATTCTTATTTGAAGAAAAACTAGACAGCCGGTTAGTGAAGTTACTTAAGAATGGAGTCTCTTCTTTATCATGAGTCGGCAGAGAAGAATATGATGGCTTATCGTAACCTAAAAAAATAACTTTTCAATTAAACAGAAATCCACATATGATGATAAGCAAACTTACTTGGGCTGTTGAGACTGAGTCTGGATCTAATTTGATTCAATCTATCAGCAGCATATTCAGAAGCCAAAGATGGAGAAGTATAATTTGTAAGTCTGCTAGGAGAAGTATTGCTGTTAAAAGATATGTTCCTTGTATAAGCAGTTTCAGCTGACTTAGGTGGTGAATATTTGCTCGGAGACAATGAAGATTTCAATGGAGAACTTCTTCCATCTAAGGCAACACTTTTTGATGATTGATAATTAGTGATATCAGATTCGGAATCAGATCCTGTATCAAACT
This sequence comes from Neocrepidodera transversa, assembly GCA_963243735.1. Lineage (NCBI taxonomy): Eukaryota > Metazoa > Arthropoda > Insecta > Coleoptera > Chrysomelidae > Neocrepidodera > Neocrepidodera transversa. The sequence continues at coordinate 24,126,960 of OY725346.1, forward strand.
CGTCTTGAGCATTTCTTAGAATCTTTTGGCTTCTGCTGGTTGTTGTAGTAGTACGGATTTCTCTTTTCACAGGACTAACAGGAATCTGAAAAAAGAAATATTTACAATAAAATTAATTATTGAAGAATATCGTCATCATTACAAAAAATACACTTTTTAAGCTCAGTTCATCAGCATCTCCTGATGATGCTAAGGTAGTTAGTAGAGTGATAAAAAAGTGTAGTTTTGGTTAGTTGCGACGATATTCTTCAGCATTAAAATGTAAACGAAATAACTGCATCAAATGAAACTCAAAAATTATTAAATAAGAGAAGTTTTAAAAGTAACCTTCAGTGTATAGTAAACAAATTTATTTTTTAAATTAATACAAAACAAACTAAATTTTAAGACACAATTAAAAAAATGTGGCTAATGGGCTAAATCAGTATTTTACTAATGAAGATTTATCAAAGGCACAAACTGTTCAGTTCACTAACTACGTGTAACTACCAACTCCTTTATTTAACAAACAACCTATTTTATTGGGAGCAAAGTACTGAGAAAGAAATAGAAGAAATTATTACAAATGCAAAAAGGAGAATAGCAGTAGGAACTGACTATGGATGAAAAAATTAAAGAATTTAAATTGCAATCTGGTAAGCTTTCACAACAGTCTATACTCCAGACGCTCTGAAAAGTGCAAAATACCTATACCTATTTTAAAAGTATGGTGTTGCAGTATTACAATCCAACTATAATTAAATCTCACTAGTATTTCTAAAATTGTACAAATGAAGGGTTGAGTCATTACGTATCATTAAAATTTCTGGTTTGAAACTGAGTATGGGTTTAGACAAGGGAGCATTATAGCAACTAATAATAATAACAATTAGATAAAGTAACAAATACTCGGTTTGTATATTTATATCATTGATCCTTAAGAAACCCCTTTAGAAAACAGAGATATGGGAATTTACATCTTAAAAACTGAATTCCCCATCTTATTTTTTTCGTCACCTTTAAACCGGTTCATGACGTATCATATACGAAAATATAGACCAGATTTTCACATATGCTAACGCTACTCTGAAGTTCACACTGGTCCTTTAAAGTGGATTCAAACAAAGAGTGTTCCGAAGTTGTAAAAAATTAGACAATCAAAGATGACAGATATCTATTTGAAATATTCTCATCTACATTTGTATGCAAGTGAACATTAAATAGACGTTTGTCATCTTTGATTGTCTAATTTTTTACAATTGTTGATTGGCCGCTAATGCCAGCGAAGAACTCTTGGTTCGAATTCACTTATGGAACCTATAAAGGGTCAATGTGAACTTAAGACTAACGTCAGCATACGCAGGAATGTCTGGTCTACATTTTAGTATATGATATGTTTAGAATCGGTACAAAGGTGGTGGAGAAAACTAAGATCGGGAATTCAGTATTTAACATGTAAATTCCCATATCTCTGTTTTCTAAAAAGGGTCCTTAAGTGGTTTAAAGAATAATTCACAAGCTGAACACAGTTCACAGTGGTTACTGCCTACCACAGTAGAATGTTTATTGCTTTTCTCATGACTGGCAAAGAGTTGATACACCCAATAACTTTAAGCTTATTATGAATATTTTGGAGCTAAAACGGTCAATAAAAGACAAAAATGACAAACCGCCCCACTTCAGTTTCTAAATGCTGAAGGACATCCTCCAATCAGAGTAAATCTATGTGCTACAATATTGTAGTTTAACTTGTACGTTTGATTGTCTGTCTGTAAGATCCTGTGTGGTGTAATGGATAGGGTACCTAGTAAAAGACCCCGGTTTCCGATGCGGGCAACTTTTTTATGACAATGCATTTTTTTATAAATGCAAAATAAATTAAAAAAAAAATTTCATGAATTAATTTTTGTTTAATAATACGAATAATTAATATAAATCCCTAATGACTTCAGAAAGCTGCATGTACATTTCTTCATTTTTAGAAGAGTTTTAAACCTTCATTTTGAAATATTTGAATTAATATTAACGCTAAAATGATCCTGTTGTCACTCATGTGTTTTAAACTATTTTTATATTTGATAAAAACACTTCTTCGAAATAGATGATTTAACTAAAACGTAAAAAAGCCGTATTTGAATATTTTTTACAAAATTGATAATTTTTAAATATTTATTTTATAATTAAGATTTTTTATTAACATGGGCGAGATTTAGCCAAAGGCTATTCTTACATCTAACCCTTCAAAATACAAAATATATGAAATAAATAAATAAATAAACAAATAAATACGAAAACTCTACTTATAAATCATAATAACAAATTAAATACAACATTCTAAAACAAAGGATCATATGACATATAGAGTATGAAAATAATTTTGGTATGTTACTAACCTATTTCAGACACCAAAAAACTTATATTTTCAGAAAGACAATAAAAATACAAAATATTATTCCTATACACACATTTACCATAGGATATACTTTTGAAAATATGTTAATATAGGTGCGTTCGGCTTGAAGGCTCTGAGTTAGGGTAAACAGAGTTTGGAGTTCCAAGAGCTAAAAGTTCATTAAATTTCTACTCGAACGAAAGGGTGCATGTCTGATCAAAAAAAGTGGGGTTATGATTAAGTATTATAAATATTAATGCAAATATTTTTTATTTTGACCAATTATTATCTCAGAAATGAACGTGTATTAGAATTATTACTAAATATGGTCGCAACATTGTTAGAGAAGACTAATCCGAAGATGAGATTGATTATGCAACATTAGAAAAGGTTGAGAATTACGTTGAAATTACAGTACCACAAATGACTGACAATCAATTTAAAATGCATTTTCGGATGGAACCTGAAACTTTTGAAAATTTATTGAGAAAAATCCACATCACTGAAACACAAATGCCAAATAATAGAAAGCCTTCCAATACAGACAGTTTTAGGTAAATTCATTTTGATGCTGCTAGGTACGTATTCTAATATAATTATAACTTTGTGCATTTTAGGTCGGTCGCAGATCGTTTTGGCATCAGTAAGTCTACTCGTTGGAACGTCTTATATAGAACTTGTCATCTCCTTCTGCAAGTCAGTGCACAATTTAAAATCATTAGTTGAGCACCCAGAGAAAGACAACAAGAGATAAAGAGGAACTTTCAAATTAATAATTTTCCTGGTAATGTGATAACATTGGTACTGTTTTCATTGTCACTCATACTAGTATTATAATTTTAAAAATAATTGGATGTATTGACGGCACTCATATACCTATAAATGCTCCCAAAGAACATCCTAATGACAGATTATTTACTGATGTGTATACTGGAGAAGTCGGCTCTGTTCATGACTATACCATGTTTTCAAGATCACCAGTATTTAGAGGCATTCAAAATGAACAAATGATTTTGTATGATGATACTCATATCATTGGTGATCTGGCTTATAAATTAGAAGAATATGTTTTAGTTGGATTTAAAAATAATGGGCAGTTAACACATAGACAGAAAAATTTCAACTATATTTTAAATAAGTCGAGGGTTACAATTGAAAATGCCTTCAGCTTATTAAAGGGCAGATAGACGATTAAAAATGTTAGAAACTGTTCGTCTACATTATTAATTGTTGGTGCTTGCATTCTACACAATATTTGCATAATTAACTACGATTTACTTGAAGACATCATTGATATTCAAGATGAATTGCGTCAAGAAATTTTACAAAATCCAAGAAATCGTCATAATTTGGATATAGAACAGGGAAATAATAATGCAATAATAAAAAGAAACAATATCTGTAACGCCTTACCTCTAATTCTTAAGACAATAAATGGATGTAGAACAAATTTGATGCAGCATTGAGAAGAATTGTTTATATATACTAATTTGAGAAATGGAAATAAATGGGTTCAGTTACAATGACATATGTTTTAGAAGAACATAGATGGAAGTCGAAGTTTAAGCACCCCTTGAAGCCAATAAACTACTGTTTTGATTTGATCAAAGATATAAACTGCATGTGTGATAAAAAAGCATTGACCTTGCAATACTCGTTATTTTTGTTTGTAAAACTCCCTTTAATTGAGCAGATCACTTATATTTTTTAAAGATATTACAAAAATACAGTCCAATCTACAAACTACAGGCGATAGTTTCGGACTTAATAGAAGGAGTTCAGATTGAAGCAATTAGCGATATAAAGCCTCATTTGCAAGACAAAGTCACTTTAATGCAAGATGGCTGGACTGACACTCACAAAACCCAATTATTGCTGTGTTGATATTTCTATGTCAAATATATTTTAATGCAGGTTCCTTGGTTAAAGGAAAAAATTACTGTTTAGTACTAATAAGTATGATGAAAGCATAAATATATATTATTAAATTTTATACAGGGTATTTCAGAGTGAAATGTATATGCGTTAACTAAAGTGGTAGGGCAGTTGAATGATTCAAAATCACTGGTTAATAATGGGCTATCATACCTCATTACCTAGGTACAGGGTATTTTATGGATTTCGCTTGAATTTTTATTTGGTCATAACTCAACAACCACTAGGTATGAAAATATAAAATTTGGCAGGTGAACTTCCTTAGATATAGATAAAATATTCCCATAGAAACCATAATTAAAATCCAGGCCCGGCTTAACAAAATTTGACCATTTCTTTTAGCCTCAAAAACAACACCCTGTATAACAATATTTTGTAAATCTGATAAGACATTCGAAAATGGCGAAAACATTGATTTGGATTAAGTTTCTTTCAAGTTTACGCATCTCGTTTCAGAGTCCCTAATTTTTTGTTAAAAATTGTCAAGTTAAGAATTTAAAAATAATTTTCTTTGGGTAAACTGCGGAAAATATTTCTTTTGTATGTAAGTACTTTTCATATGTCTTAATTTAGTACTTTTTCATTACTTTGAGATAATGTTAGAAATGTTGTACAGGGCCGTAATTAGCTAAAATAATAATTTCTTCTAATTTATGAATACCCTGTATAATGAAAAGCAAAGATATTAATGCTCAAGAAAAACTCTTTAGAATTAACAAATATCAAAACGTATATTAAATTATAAATTTTAAATAATACTCAACTTATACAATGAATGAAGTAATTTTATTTTCTAAATTAGAAAAATGAATCAACACTATTAAAAATAATTTAAGAGGATCGCACACCACGTGATTTTTGTGATTGCCGGTTAGAGAATTATCCAAAGAAAATGTGCTTGTATTCTAATAAATTGGGTATAAAAATTATTTTTTAATATTTTCCGGTTAATGTTAAGTACATCTACCATATAGTCAATTTTTTTCAGCGCAGAACAGGGTAGAGTGCCAAAACACATAATTACTCGTTTTTGGGCGAGGACTCGCCCAATATAGGAACTAAAAATATGCGTTTTTTTTCATATTTCAAATGTTTATCAGAAGAGCGCGTCTCTACTACTTTTTTCAAATTTATCTAGAGAAAAAAGTTGATAAGCGTATCACTTTTACTAAAAATAATTTAAAAAAAGTGCCACAGACAGCTCCAACGAATTAACTACACAATCGATTGGTGAAAACCGCAGCATCCTATCTTTAATATTAACAGAGCGCCCGTCCAAAAACGATTTCAGGCAAGATAACATAAAGTATTGGCGCCTCATAACCTAATAATTGTTCAAAATGACAACCATACTGTTGAATACGACTCTCAATCTCCTGGACTGCCACTGGAATTGACTCTTGGCTTATTTATTATTTCTTCACATGCATTAATGTAATCTCTTTAAAAAGTAATTATTACCTTAGCTAATTACGGCCCTGTAAAACATTTCTCAAAGTAATGAAAAAGTACTGGATTGAGACATTTAAAAAGTATTTACATACAAAAGAAATATTTTCCATAGTTTACCCTAAAAAAATTATTTTCTAGGTAATGAGGTATGATAGCCCATTATTAACTAGTACTTTTGAATCATCCAAGTGTCCCACACCTTTACTTAACGTATTTCACTCTGAAACACCCTGCATAATTATTCCGAAATTACCCTAAATATCCGCCTGCTAACAAGATTACAAAAAAATCCGTAAATTATCCGTAATTCAGATAATTATCCCACGTTTGGCAACAACGGTTTTCTGGTTGGAACTACGGTAGTAAATATACAGTATTTGCACTCGGGTGTCGGCACTTTGACCTACGCGGTGTTCAATTCATTCGTTTTTACTACCAACCAGAAAAGCATTATCTCAGTAGCGGATCATTTTAGGAGAGTTGTGATGCTTTTGTAATGTTGCTATGTAGCAGATGTATATTTAGGATAACTTCGAAATAATTGCATAAAATTTATATATTTATGCCTTCATCATACTTATTAGTACTAAATTGTATTTGTTCCCCTTAAATCAAAGAACCTGTATCAAAATATAGTTGACATTGGCAACACTGCAAATATCACAACATAGCTTTAAATGCTTTTCGGTTTCTGTACATACCGCTTCAGCTTTGACGAGTATATTAATAATTAAAACTGGGGAAAGTCACTTAGTGCAAATACTGTATATAATCATTTTACTGTGGTACTAAAGTAGACAGACACCATGGAGATCAAAGTGCCGACACCGGAGCGCAACTATTGTATATAATCATTTTACTGTGAGCATACCATTATACCTAAATATCCTACCTGTGGAAAAAGCAAAAGAATCGCAAAAAACCGACTGGCCCAAATTGTAAAATTAGCCATATTCTTTAGAATATTATTATTATATACCTAGAGGCTTGTAACAGCAATATGAAGCCCAATTATCTGGTGATATGCAGTAAAATAGCTATTATATATGTCTACAGAGAACTACTTGATAATATGTAAATTTTATTGATTTATTGCAATGTAGCATCCTGAAGAAGTAGAATCCAGAATCTCTTTATTATCAAGCAGAATACTTGTTTTCACAAATAAAATACATTGTAGCAGCACTTATAGACATCAATACTGACTGATGCTATAAGTGAGTTCTGTCTTTATTATATAATGAAGATTTAAGACTATAAAACTTTCATAAAAAAATATAACTAATGCTCGTAGGGGTAGAGGTAAGGAAATATATGTACAAATCAACAAGCAGATCTGTATCAGATATAAAGGAACAGTAATTGTACATTTCGGATATGGGTAGTAATTTTATTTTAGTTTTAATTACATTGTTCTATGTAAAAGAATACGAAAACGAGTAAGGTCAAGGACAGTGTTGTTAAGTATTTAAATTTGTATTTTAAATACTTTCAATGCATTTAAAACAGATTTTTGTCTAGCATTTTAAATACTGTTAAAGTTTCAATACAATATTTCTCGAAAAGTTTGAGATCGTTCACATGCTTTTATCTTTTATCTGGAAACAAAAATTTCCCTAATTTTGGATTATCCCTTCATGCAGACATTTATACTCTGCGGACGGGCGGTTATTGTTTATTCCACAAATTGTTTATTACCCTATTACCTGTCTCTATGATCTATTATTTCATGTAATTCCTAAAGTAAGTGATTCTAGTTAGATTTACAGTTTTCTGGATTTCTCATTGGCCACGATTTCGAAACCGAGGTTTCGTTGAAGTAAGTGAAAGTGTAAAATTCATTTTTACCTCTCGCCCTTCAGATAAGAGAGGTATAGGAATCATGCTAAAAATTGGGTAGTGAGTTTTCAATTGATAAACACGTTTTGGGGTCCCTAGAATACGATTTTAATATTTTCGCGATGATGTCTGTGTGTGTGTGTGTTAGTGTGTGTGTGTGTGTGTTTGGATGGATGTTGTAGTAACGATAACTCAAAAACTACTAAATAAAAAAAATTGAAATTTTGCATACAGGATTCTGATACCCTAGATTAGATCTGATTAGATTTTGGTGACAATCGCACAACCGGAAGTGGCAGTTGCTATGGGTGATGACGCCATTATTATACAAAACGGCAATAAAGTTTTACACATATATTTTGTATACCCTATAGTTTATTTTCATCTCATTAAAATTTTCGAAACTTTTGCCATTGTTGCCAGATTTACAAAAATATAATTTTTTTTCAAACTTTTTTGTGTCAACCTGTAAATTTTTGATTCAAAAATGGGGAGAGGTCATGTGCTGGCCACATCAGATTTTTTTATAAACGTTCTTTGAGTATAGAAAACAAGCGATGGTTAGTGACAGTGCTAAGTTGCCCTCTATTTTAATTAGTGGAATTTTTAAAGTAACATCATGTGCAAAATAAAATTATTATGCGTTGGTAGCAATAAAACTTACAACAGATCATCTAAGTTACTACAAATGTTTTAACTCATGTTTGAGTAAGTATATGTTCTATTCCTATTGATTGATTATATAAGAAAAGTATTTAGTATTAATATTTTACTTAATATTTTTTTAACTATGGCTGTTATCTTAAATATTCCATATATAAAACCTAATAATAATTAATAAATTTCTTTTTCAGAGGAAGCATTCAAATCATTTACCCAAAATAGGTGAGATTACAAGAAAACCTACAAAACGGACCTCAGCTGATATCAAATCGGAACCTCACAAAAGTAAACTGCGAAAACTTGGGACTATCTGAGGGTGCATTTTTACCAGTATGTAGTCAAACATTTTCAAAACAGGTAGATGATCTGAGTTTCGATCATAAAAATAAGGTAATCTAAGATATTAGTGAAAGCTGATATTTGGTCAAAAAATAATAAAAGTGTTTTTGGCGTAACAGCCCATGTATTAAATTCGAAAACACTTTGCAGAGAACCTTTTTTTCTTGTCTGTAAAGATTTAAATTTTCATATACTCATTTTGAAATGGTAGAATTTTAAATGATATACACAATTCATATAATATCGCTGTTGATAGAATAGTGACAGATAATGCAACTAATTTCAGTAAATCATTTAAGATTTTTTCATATGTGAACAAAATAAATGAGACTGAATTTCATTCGCATTTAGAAAATTACAATATTGTAGTTGAATTTGTCTCTGTTAGTTGAAGAAAATGATTTTGAAGAAATAATTTCTTTACAGACTCAATTTAGATGATGCTAACATATGACAAGTTTAATTGCAACAACTGATATTCAAAATAAATTTCAGGCCACTACTCCCTTTTTGACACAAATTTATTATAGCGTTTTTAGAAAATTATAAGCAATTTGGAATGCAGTTAGTAGATCTAGTAAAGCGTCAGATGAGGTGGAAAATATTTGCAAAAAAAATAATTGAAAGTGCCATGTGCATGTTTGATTCGGTTTCCAATATCCTTTTAGTGAAAGAACACCTCAGTCAAATTTGTACGGCACTAACCTACTTAAAAAAAGTCGAATTGGGATTTTTAATTCAGTACTATTTGGTTTTAAAACCATTAGCCTCAGCTATTGATTTTTTGCAACGTAAAAAACATTTTTATTTGGGTTTTGTATTGCCAACAATCTTGTAACTTTCTTCATTAAAAATGTATCCAACAATTTTCAAAATGCTTCATCGATACAATGTAATTTTGCCATCTTCAGCTCCTGTCGAAAGGATGTTTAGTGAAGGTGGACAAATCAGATGAACATTTTCAGAATTTGTTACTTTTAAGAAGTAATGTAGATATATATAGAATATTATCTTAATTAAATATACTTATTTATGTATGTAAAAATATTTTTTACTTATTTTTTTGTAAGTAAATAAATTGTACCTAATTAATTTGTAAAATTAAACAAAATAAACTTAGTGGTAGATTTGCTTAACAGTCTTAAACAATACACATGGAAGAAATATTTGTATTTAAATACTTTTTAAATACAAGGAAGAAATATTTGTAATTAAGTACATTGTTAAATGAAGTATTTAAAATACAAGATAAATACATGTGTGAAAAAGTACTTGTATTTAAATACATTTTTAGAAGTATTTTTAACAACACTGGTCAAGGGTAATTTAACTTGAAGGCATAGAAGAAAATGCCTGGCTGGTAAATGAGCCGAAAAACCTTTAATTCTACCACAACCTACATTTGGTATTCCTACCAACATGTAAAAGTATGCTGGAGAAAGGACAAATACAGAGAATACTGGATGGAACTTCAGGGACTAAGACAGTCCAAAGCACTCATAGAAGGTACACCCAAGAGCATAGACAATCTACTGTTATGCCTAAATACACGGGAGCTTCAAACTGCCCTAGGTGTTTCTGACAGGACACTGCGGACTTAAAAGACATCTGATCCTCATAGGGGCATCAGATGATTCCCCATATAGGATGTGAGGAAAATGACAAAAATCCTCTTCATATATTATGTTATTTCTGGAAACTGAAAAAGTAAAGTGAATGGAACTTTGGGGGTACAGTATCCTGAACTCGAAGAGATAGCAAAAGTTGGTCAAAATATAAAATATAAAATTGGATTACAATATAACAAATATTGTCGCTGCCAATTTAATCTGGTTTAATTTAATATTAAATTTATGTGGTATGACTTAAGTTTTTCTATTATTCATTGAATAATTTACCACATTTGAGCTATGGATAAGCTTTTGTCTTTTAAAAAATAAATTGTTCTCATCCAAAACAGGAAAATGTATGGTTGAGTTTTCAAATATGGTCAAACACAGACAGAAAATGAATTCTTAGCATAACAAATTTCCCATTAATAAAACTTTGATTTGGTTTTAACGTCAGAATACCAGTTAATTATAAATTAGTTTAAAGAAAAATATTGTCGTGTTAATGTTTTAAGTTTAGAAAATCAGTTAAAAAGACCATTATGAAAAATACTACAAAAACTATTGGGTTTTTCCACTATGTTTTTTTTCTACATAATTCTGTTTATATCTTTAGTCGAAAAAAAAGGAATATTACTATTAATGATTTACCTCTGGCTCCACAACTTCATTAAAGCGTGTACTTTTTCTAATTTTCGGACTAGCTGAAGGAGGCTGCATCAAAGGTGCACCCATGGTGATCCTCCTATTATCTTTCTTCTTTGCTGTGACTTTGACATCTGTATCGCTCTCTTCCTCGCTTGAATAACGCCCCAAAGATCTGAAATACATTTTAACTGATAAAATTACTCATATAAAAAAGTTTCTTACATACCTTCGACCACCTTCTCTGCCAAGCTTGTTTTTGTTCTCTAAAAGCATTTTCAGTTTCTTGGACATAACTTTTCTGGTTGTTCCTGTGATGGGCATCACCGGAAATCCAAATTCCAAAAGCTTAGTTCGGAGCTCGGCATCTGAGAGTTTATCAACGTCTACAACCATCTAGATTTACAGAAGAGTATAAATATGATAACTATATATCTCAAAAATTATAAATGTTACCTTTATCAATTAACCGTCTGTGTTTGAAAATGTGGGATTAATAAAATTATATTTTTGTAAAAATCTTTGCGATACATTCACATTTGGAATTGGATCGTCCTGAAAAAGTGGAATGACCTTGAAGTATAAAAAATGTACGCAATATTACAGCGGTAAAGTCGAATAGTATTTAATAGAAAATACTTACGTCTAATAATTTTCTAAAATTCAGCCTTTTTACACAATATTTTCAGTATTATAAAAGGCACAAACAACACCACTATGATAACCACACGCCAACCGCCATAAATAGAAATGACACCATTTACAGATCTACCAACAAGTGTATCTTTCTTTAGTTACCGGCATTCGGCATTTTTACTTTAGCCAACTTTTAGAGAAACGTTTACGATGGCCTCAATATATTTCTTATTTGGCCAACATTGAATATGATGAACCGGTTAGGTACACGACTTTCGGTAGCAGAAAAGTTATAATAATAATGTAATCCCGTCTGTCTGTATAGTGTGTGTCTGTCAACACGATATCTTCCGTTCTAAATATCCGATTGACTTCAAATTTGGTACACAGACACCTCAGATCAAGGCAATTTATGGGATTGATGTCAGCCCCAAGGAGTCATCCGACTAAAGATATAGGGGTCACATGCAATTTAAATGGCAAATGCCTTTTATTGTTGATTCTCACACTACTTCAGCTGCTGATCATTTCTATCGAAGCTTTTCTCTCAGATTTTACATCTTCCAGTTTTGATAGTTCTTATATATGTTCTCGACTTCTCTCAGTGGAATAGAATTCAGCATACTATCAGTTTTTGTACTTTGTAGTGAGGTGTACATTTTTTTATGTATTATTTTTGGTAAATTAGGACAAGTACAGAGTTACTATATATTATATATTATATATAGTAATCCTGTACAAATAGAGATAATCATAATACCTATAAAAGATTAATTATCTTTTATCTAGTGGGCAAGTATTTCGGGGTTAAATTTTTTACGAAATAAATGCTAGAAATTTAAAACGTCCCGTTTAGAGAAGAACCCATTACGTCACACGACAACGCCTCCATCTTGGCAGGAAAATAGGCGATGCCAGAAACCAATAGCGTTGTCTGAGCATGTACGTTTGAGAATAAAATTAAAACCAGTATTAAAAAGTATATTATTTATTAATGTTAACTGACACCAAAATTTTGAATTTTGTTAAAGTATCGTGACATAATAGATTCTTCTCTAAACAGGGCGACTTACTATAATAGGAATAAAAAATGTAATATAGTATTATTAGTTTTTAAAGCACCTTGCGCTTGCGCATAGGTTTGCAATGGAAATGCATTGTCGTGTACCTAGACAAATTTTTCTTCTTTGAATCTAATATTTATTTTGTATTCCCAGTTTTGACTTTGACGTTTCTTTACGATCATTAAAAAAATTTAAAGGGCGAAATAAATTACTGCATTTATAAACGTTTTTGAATTAAAAATGTCATTTAGAGAAGATTTAAAACAAATTATTAAACCATATTACATATTTAATATATTAATAAGTCTATCATATATACTTCTTAAGCGAATTCCAGGAGTTTGTAATTACCTATTTTCTACAACTAATTGTGAATTTGAAGGGGTAAGTTAATTTTCTATTCTAACTGTAAATTTTTCTTCAGAAACGAAATTTCGTGTAGTAATTGAGTAATTGATAAAAAGCTTTATTAGATAATTGGCAATTATTAAATTTAATCAATTTATTTTTTAGAGAGAAACCGAAATATTATTCTTTTTAATAATAGTAATAGCAATAAGAACAAGAAAATCTGGAAGCGTGTCTATGATAAATTATTTATCGGCAAGTTTCATCTACACTAAGGTTGCAAATTTAATATTATGGTTCAGTGCCGATGTTATAATGGGAATAATATATGGCATTATTTTCATATGTAAGTTTTTCCTCTATAGAGGCTTTTCCTGAACTTAATATTAATACATTTTAGTGGGAGCTCTATTATTCCCAGAACCCACATATTCTGGCCCTGATAAAGTGATATATTTCCGAGGTGTAAAAGATTTAGATGATGAATTAGCTAAGGATCCAAAAGTGACTTGGTTGGTGGCGTTCTATACTGCTTGGAATCCAGCATGTGTTAATTTTGCTCCAGTTTTTGCTAAACTTAGTTTAAATTATCATTTAGAAAATTTGAAATTTGGAAAAGTAGATATTGGAAGATATCCAGATGCAGGACAAAAATATCATGTTAGCGATAGCAGTATGAGCAAACAGTTACCTACAATAATTTTATTTCAAGAGGGAAAGGAAGTTATTAGAAGACCAATGGCTGATACTAAAGGAAAACTTATCAAGTTTTTATTTAATGAGGCAAATATTATAAGTGCTTTTGGAGTTCATGGATTGTATGAAAATTGTAGAAATCAAATTAAACTTAAACAAAACAATAAACCACATACTGATTAAATTTAACACAGTTAAAACTGATTTTAAATAATTAGTTTCAAATTATTGTTACACAAATTTGGAGTTAAATCTGACAGAATTTTTATTTCATTTTAAATATCAATTTTTCTCTAGTTAGGTAAATAAATCAAGGAAAAGAAGTGTGTGTGTAATATTTTTTTTTTACCAAAAATTTCCATTATCTTTAATATCAATATTTATTTGTAGTATAGATTTTTTAATTATGTTGCAAGTATCATGTGTAAGATTTTACATATTTTTTGTTTCATTAATGCTAGATTAGGAAATTTACATGTATGTTATTTATATTTATGTGTTGATTTTATTGTCTTGTTTGCTTTGTTGAATAAAAAATATAGTCCATTTTTTATAATTAAATATCATCAATTTCTAAGAATTTCCTAATCATATTTTTAAATCGGTATAAGAGAAAAGGTGAAGGGGTTAGATAATTTATTAAGAATGGTATTTTTAACAGCTTCAAAATTCCCAGATAAAACTTTCTAAAAACAAAATTTGTTCAGAGATAGGTACAAGGCTGGCACAAACAATTGGCAAGTACTCTTTATAGCCGTTTCATATCCCCATTTTTACCACTTCGAAGAGTTACCATATCAAGTGTTTCTATCAAATGAAAGGTCATTGTTTGCAAATTTCAAAACAATTTTTTTATAATTTATTTTTTTTTATAATTTTATGTGACTTACTTTTAGACTTATGGCGAAGTTTTCAGGTCGAACTAATTAATTCATACCGATAGATATTTATCTATTTTTTCAGAAAAAATAAAATTAGGTATCCAAATTTAATAATTTTTGTGCAAATAAAAAATCTGAACCAGTTTTTTTTTTTAATATACTCCCTTGAAAATATGAAAAACTGAAGTACATGCATGTTTGTTTATTTATCAAAGGAAATCTACATACCAAATTTTTAAGCGCATTCTTTTTGTGTGGTTTTCTTGGACAAACTACGTATCAATTTTTAAGCGCCTACACCACTTATAGTTTTCGAGATATTCAATCCAATATTCATCCCAGAGTTTGAAAAGTAGGGGAAGTAATCCAGTATAAGAAAGAAACTTATTTATTTTATTCCAACATCAACGCGGGCAAAAGCTTTTTATATATGCTTTTTGGGACGCTGATAATGAAAATCGAGGTCCGCGGTTCTAAATTGGTTGCGTCACCCCTAAAATCGCCAAAACCACCCCTTTTTTGCGGTTTTTCAAAACAAATTCTTATGAGAACCTAAAATAATGCTCTATATTTAGTTGTGATGAAAATTATCAAATTTAGTACGCCCATAAAAACTAAACAAAGTTAAGGGGTGACGCACCCACCTCTAAATTGACGTACAATTAAAAAATGCTGGAATTTTTTTTTCTTTTTTATGTGTTCAATTGAATGGAGTCGTAAAATTAACAAAAATTGTTTTCATCCCTTCGGGGATGAAAACTTTCCCTTATAATCGCATTAAAATCCGATTAACGACTAGACATTGAGTTTAAACAAATAATTTATACTTTACTATTTCGAATTAAATTATTTTGAGACAAACAATAAAAAAATATTTGCACTCCCTCAAGGAGGAGGAGCCACCCCTAGATGTATAGATTGTCCAACTACTAAAACGACCGCTACGTTAAAAATTA
Source organism: Neocrepidodera transversa (assembly GCA_963243735.1). Lineage (NCBI taxonomy): Eukaryota > Metazoa > Arthropoda > Insecta > Coleoptera > Chrysomelidae > Neocrepidodera > Neocrepidodera transversa. The sequence continues at coordinate 24,142,395 of OY725346.1, forward strand.
GAGAAGTGGGGAACGAGGCCCGAGGATCTCCGAAATCGGTTGCGCATGGGCAAACGCAAAGTACATGGCAAACTGGCCGATACCAGTGCCGTGCTTAAAGTTGTTATTGATATAGACTAATTAGATTATTTCTTATTATCAAAATGGTAAGTATTCTGACCAAACACAACAAATAATATCCAAAGTTATTAAGTTTATAAAAAATCAGGCAAAAAAATGACATCCGAATTTCTTTACAACGTCACAGGATAAGAGTATTAGCAGCAACAGGATTTAAAAAGAACACTTTTTGAAAAAAAAATTTAAGAGACAGAAGAAATTAAAATAGGTAATCGTCCCTCATTTTCTCCTCCTAGGATAACTGGAGGATGAACAATTTAAAAACATTTGCTAAAATGAGCAAAAAACCTTAAATTATAATTATCCTCTATTTAAAATAACTCCTATATTTAAACGTATTCATCAATTTAAATCAACTTCTTTGTTTAATGTTGGATATATTCATTTTAACGCTTATATACACCTTTAAAATACAGGAAGCAGTTCAAAGTTGACGACGCCACTGTTCACTGTTCGGCGATAATCGACTGTAGGAAACCGGAAGGGAGAAATTTTAGTGGGGACTCTCTAGGTGTCGGTCATTCTCTATGGTGTCGGTTTAGTAGTTGGACAATCTCTACGTAAAATTGGAAAATAAAAAAAAACTGAATCATAGCAGCTAAAACACTTTCGATCAAGTCACCTTTCAAACAAAAACTAAATCAAAATTGGTTCATCTGTTTAGGAGTTACGATGCATATAACCTTTCTGTTTGCGTCTAGGGTAAAATATACAAAAAAATCCCGAAACACGTTTTAGCTTATTTCTTTAGGAGAATCTACGTACCAATTTTCAAGCGCCTATTATTTATAGTTTACGAGATATTCAATATTTGTTGTTGACCTTTGACCCCAATTTTGAACCCCTTAAGGGGTTCAAAATTGGGGTTAAAGTGGGAAATTTTCAAAATTCCTTTCTTAGTGCTCCCCTACACTACCAAAGTAAGCTACCCTGAAAATTTCACGTCTCTTATCACCTGTCGTTTATAGTCTAGTCAACAAGTGCTTTTTGGCCAAACTTTTTTCTCCGCCTCCGAAAAATATGAACAAGGTGTCATTCGCGTCGTTCGGGAAACTGCAATTGCGTGCGGAAAAGTATATAACTTTCCGCACTTGTTAGGAAAATAACTTTTTCACACTTTGTGACTTGTAACACTCACCTTTCAGGCTCGTGCCACAAACCGTCACATGCGTGTGAAAAGTGCCATTTTCAACACTTGTTAAACGATATACTATTATTTAATATTTTCTTCAAAAGTTTCATAACAAGTATTATATTTTTTGAAACATCGAACTAATATATTTAACAAATGGCCTCTTTTCTTTAAATTTCAGTAAGGTTTTACTAAACATACTTTTTTATGATTTTTTTCGAAACATTCAAGCAAAGGATATTAGTAGAATGACGTTCCATAGCAACGTATCAACAGGAAAATAGCTGTGATTTCTACCTGTGATTTTTTAGAAGCAGTCACGACGACTCACATCTACGCTAAAACCCCATCACAACACATTCCAAATTCCAAATGGCCTAATTAAGCGAAGGCCATTTAACTATTCAAGAAGTAGAAGAAAAAAAGGGTTAGGTTTTTTGGTTAAATTTAGCCAAGTCGAGTAGTGGCGGAGTGGATATTGGCTGTTATAGTATAAAGGTCTTTATTGAATTGAATAAGATAAAGAAAAAGCGCAAACACGAAAGAAATGGAGATAAAACAAGAATGTTTTGAAACAAATTTGATAGAAATTAAACCTGAACCTTTATCACTTTCTGAAGTAGAAATTCAGAAAGTTGTTAAACCTGAACCTTTATCACATTCTGAAATAGCAATTCAGAAAGTTGTTAAACCTGAACCTTTATCACTTTCTGAAGTAGAAATCCAGAAAGTTGAAGAAACTTATTGTTTGATGCTCCAAGAAAATAGTTACGAAAAAGAGAAATGTAATATTGAAACTATTTTAAACATTAAAACTGAAAAACTTGAGATTAAAGAAGAAAATTTAATAGAAGTTAAGTTTTTACCTTCAATGTCTGAAGTAGAAATTCAGAAAGCTATGCAAACATATTGTTCGATGGTCGAAGAAGATAGTTACAAGAAAGAGAAATGTAATAGAAAAACTAAAATTCTAAATACTGAAACAGATTTGGATTTTGGGACAGATCACTGTGTTAAAGAAAATCTAAAGATTTTTAAGAAAAAGAAAATTCATCATTGCCCAGTTTGTCAAAAATGTAAGTTTTTTTTTTAATTCTTATACTATAGTTATAAAAAATTGTATTTTAGATTTCTTATCTTTAAAATCAAGATTAAAACATTTTGATGAACACTTTACAAAATGTTCTGTAACTTGTATTATTTGTGGAAAAGAATCCAATGGAAAATTCCAATTCTGGAATCATTATGTAGTTCATTTGGTTAAAAATAAATGCAAAAATATAAAGATTAATTTCACAAATCATTTAAATAGTTTTAGTACTAAAAAACTTTACAAATTTCATCACCAAAAAAAGTTTTGCAGAAATTTAAAAATTGATACAAATAAAAAATCTTTTAAATGTGAAATTTGCCTCAAACAATTTACTCGCAGATATAATTTAACAAATCATGTACAAATAATCCATACTGGTGAGAAATCTTTCAAATGTGAAATTTGTCAAAAACAATTCGTTCAGAAAAATAGTTTGAAAATACATTTAAAAATTCACACTGGTCAGGAATCTTTTAAATGTGAAATTTGTCCAAAACAATTTAGCCAGAAAAATAGTTTGAAAAGACATTTAAAAATTCACACTGGTCTGGAATCTTTTAAATGTGAAATTTGTCAAAAACAATTTAGTCAGAAAACTAGTTTGAAAACACATTTAAAAATTCACACTGGTGAGAAACCTTTTAAATGTGAAATTTGTCAAAAACAATTCATTCAGAATTATTCTTTGAAAATACATTTAAAAACTCACACTGGTGAGAAATCTTTTAAATGTGAAATTTGTCAAAAACAATTCATTGAGAACTGTAAGATGAAAAAACATTTAAAAACCCATACTGAGAAGAAATCTTTTAAATGTGAAATTTGTCAAAAACTATTCATGGAGAAAAAGCAGTTGAAAAGCCATTTAAAAATCCATACTGGGGAGAAACCTTTTAAATGTAAAATTTGTCAAAAACAATTCACTGAGAAATGTAATTTGGGAAACCATTTAAAAATTCACTCTGGTGAGAAATCTTTTAAATGTGAAATTTGTCTTAAACAATTCGTTCTAAAAAGTAATTTGAAATGCCATTTAAAAATTCACACTGAAAAGAAATTTTTAACGGGGATTTTGTTTAAAACAATTTAAAAGATCCACATTGGAGGGTTTATAAAGTATGGGGTGTAATATATTTAACTCAAATTAAAATAGTATTGTCCTTATTGTTGAAATTTGTTTGGCCTTTATCAAAATAATTTCTTAGGTAATGAAAATGCTCATTTGTATGATATAAAAAAAATGATGGATTTTCTGTAACATATCTTGTAAATTTGTCCCTACTCAAAACAGAAATTATATAAGCCATCATTGGCTCTATATATATGATATTTTTGTAAATATAAATCTGTTGTTTGTTATTATTTGTGATAATTTTGGAATAAAAATTTTAATGCTTTTCTGTATTATCATTCCTTATACCTGCCATAAAGAACTGATTAACTTAAAAATAATATGAAAACAGTAACTGTAACGGCCGGGCGATAAAGTCCAGATTATAAAACCGTTTAACGGGGGTAAAGTACCGCTTTACCGCCCGTGGAGTACTTTAGCGCCCGCAGTTCCTTCAAAACAAACTGGTAAGAAATGCCATAAGAGCTCCATGGTATATCACAAGTATATCACAAACGGACAACTATTTAGAGAGTTCGAGCAAAAACCGTTACTCGATACCATAAAAAACGAGCTAGAAACCTGCATGAAGAACACACCCGAATGCTCAGATACGTGAGCTAACTGACTACACAAGACTAGATTACAGGAGACACGCGAGATCAAGGAAACACTTCGAAAATTAAGAGATAAGAATAAGTAAAACTGGAAGAGCCGAGAAAAAAAAAACGACAATTTTCTTCTCTACAAACAAGCCTACAACCTTATTAATAATTTCCATAGCCTTTAGTAATTTTCTTACATCGCATTCATCTGACGCGGCCATTTTGAATAAAAAGGGGAAATTTCTCCTGTGAGACCCCCACCACAAATTTTTAAGCGACCGAGGCGATTTACGTAAACATTTTATTTAACAGCGCTTCAACCACGGTGTGGTTTAAAATACGGACTCAAGAAATTTTCAAGCCCAGTATTGTTGAGATTATTTTTAGTGCCATTAGTTTCGCGGTGTTATTTGTGGATTTTTTAAAAATTTTCTTTTTATCGGAAAGTATGGGGCTAAGGAATAAACGATATTTTCTTAAGAAAAGAGAGAAGAATATAAATGACGAATAAAATTCGCACAATTTTTAATTTTTTGCGGCATACTGTATACAACTTGCAAGAATTTTCTTTTTTGAGACAAACTGTATATATTTGACAATAATTTTTTTTGGGACATACTGTAGGTAAAAATATCAAAAGATTTTTGAAAAGGAAAAATCTTTTAACGACAAATAATATATACCTACTATTTAGAATATGTATTCCTAAAAAACTCAACTGCAGACACACTGTATAGATTTTACAAGACTTTTTATTTTTAGGACATTCTGTATATAAGAATTTTCATTTTTGGGACATACTGTATATATCTTACAAGAATTTTTATTTTTGGGACATGCTGTTATAAGAATTTTCATTTATTGTGGCATACTGCATACAACTTACAAGAATTTTCATTTTTGGCACATACTGTACGCATCTTACAAAAAATGTTATTTTTGGGACATGCTGATATAAGAATTTTCGTTTTTGGGACATACTATATACATTTTACAAGAACTTGTATTTTTTGACATGCTGTTATAAGAATTTTCATTTTTGTGGCATACTGTATACAACTTTCAATAATTTTCATTTTTGGGACATAATGTACGCATCTTACAAAAATTGTTATTTTTGGGACATGCTGTTATAAGAATTTTTATTTTTGAGGCATCCTGTATGCAACTTTCAATAATTTTCATTTTTGGGACATGCTGTATACATCATACAAGAATTTTTATTTTTGGGACATACTATATTTATCTTACGACAATTTTTATTTTTGGGACATATTGTATACATCTTACAAAAATTTCTGTTTTTGGGACATGCTGTCATAAGAATTTTCGTTTTTGGGACATACTATATACATTTTACAAAAACTTGTATTTTTTTGACATGCTGTTATAAGAATTTTCAATTTTGGGCCATACTGTATACAACTTTCAATAATTTTCATTTTTGGACATACTGTACGTATCTTACAAAAATTGTTATTTTTGGGACATGCTGTTATAAGAATTTTTATTTTTGTGGCATCCTGTATAAAACTTTCAATAATTTTCATTTTTGGGACATGCTGTATACATCATACAAGAATTTTTATTTTTGGGACATGCTGTTATAAGAATTTTAATTTTTGGGACATACTGTATATATCTTACAAGAATTTTTATTTTTGGGACATATTGAATACATCTTACAAAAATTTCTGTTTTTGGGACATGCTGTTATAAGAATTTTCATTTTTGTGACATACTGTATACAACTTTGAAGAATTTTCATTTTTGGGACATACTGTATATATCTTACAAGAAGTTTTTTTTTGACATTTACTGGTATAAACCAAGAGATTTTCTGAAAACAAAAGATGTTTTAAAGACAAATATTATATACCAACTATTTAGAAAATGTATTCCTAAAAAAACGGTTTGAGACATACCGTATACATCTTACAATAATTTTATTTTTGGGACACACTGTATACATTTCAAAATTTACAACTAATTCTAAAAATTACTTCGTTTGGTTTGAATTAAAATATTTAATTTTACTCTTGGAGTCCGACTCTGTTCTTTAAATAACGTCCCCGACAAACCGATCGAAACCGAGACTCTACGAACGTCGGCTAACGAAAGAATTGCAAATTAAGTAGTAGGGATAATATTTGCCTTATTTATAATTATTTTAGAGACAGAACGATATCTAGTATTTCAGTGATTAGAAGCTTATGTCGAATTGAATATTTAATTTGTTTTTTGCATTATATTACGGAAAGATGAATCTGCAGATTGCTCGAATTCTTTTTTTTTAATAATACATTTTTAATATAGTAATTGTAAGGTAAAGTTTTATTATTTTTAATAATTTCACCAAACCTTACATTTTTTTCCAGGCGGAATGGTTGGTTTTTTCAAAAAAAAAATTCGACGAAATTGTAGATTAATCCTTTTTCTTTTTTACAAAACAAAAAGTAGTGAAATTTATTCAGTATTGTATTCTCTATCATTAAAACGAAATGCATGAAATTTAAAGGTTTTGACGGCGTTGGAGCGCGAAGCAATTGCTCTTAATGAGAAACCATCAAAAAAATATAGTCATTCCATTTGAGAAAAAAAAGATGATGTCAGTTCCGGTTCTACCGGAAGTGAAATTTTCATTCCTATTATGCTGGCATCATGTAGTATTTGTTGGTAGGTAAGGGGTAATGTTGACAGCGTACTATTAGTTGGATACTGATTTGTGATTGGTCAAACTACGTCGATACTGATTTCTCATTGGTCAAACCATGTCGAAATTTGAAAACGACCAATTACTGACATAGTACGCTAAAGCCCCCGAACCTACAAAACAAGTAACCTACACGCCGTATCTAGCGTAACGTATATGATCTAAGCTAGAGATAGACTATGGATATTCAATGTAAAGCCGATGTTCTCAACATCTCGACTCGAAAAGCACCTTTTGATTTGATAAGGACAGATAAAAATGCATGAGCATCGTTGGTTCATGGGCGTAGTAATAATTCGAAATTGAAATATAAAAATCATATTTTAATTTTTGTTCATCATTTTTTTCATTTAATTATCCAACTTTCAGTGATTATATAACTCATCGTAAATTTAACCAATAGCAGTTGCAATTTCTACTTGGTTAACATGTATTGATAAGTAAATATACCCTTGACGTGGTATATAATCGTTTTTGTCATTCGCATCCTTCCATTTTGACAAATTTGACATATTAAAATAATGTTTGATGTTTATAATAAACAATAAACGTCAACGATATAATTCGTTATATTTCGTTATATAATCGTACCGAATAGCACGCCAGCATAAGAAAATAATATTTATACTGTCCTTCTCACTCAGAGCTGGGCACGAATAAAAAAAAATATATTCGTACGAAATACGAGTACGAGTACTCAAAAAATGTATTTGTAAGTATTTTACTCGTAAGTAATTTTATTAAGGCCGTTTACGGTTACGGGTAGTAATTGTAAAAGTGCGAGTAAAGAGTACGAATACTTTTAGAAAATGGGAGGACCCAAAAAAAGAATTGAATTAAAACAAAAAATAATATCTGTATTTATCTCAGTACTAAATAGTACTTATATACATTTTTAGACAAAAAACATTGAAAACAAAACTTGGGTCAACCAAACTAAATTAAGTTTATTTCTAAAATAAAAAATATAAAATCCTTTTGGGAAATACTTAAAAACCAAACATATTAAACTAACAAGAACAACAAATTAAACACAGTTCTTTAAAACCACAAGTTATTCAAAATTGCCATCGTACAAAGCATGTCTCCTTGGACTATTGATAATTGTGGCAAATGAAAAAAGCCTCTGTACGAGTGCAGATGGGGTTAGTGGAGCCTCTCTACGGGTGCAGATGAGGTTAGTGGAGTATTGAATTTCAAAAACATTTTTTTTATTGTCGAGTAATCCTCGAGCATGTTTAAATTGGTTCGCGAATCACTAATATACCTTAAATAGTCTAATTCTGCTTGGTTTTTAATTAAATTAGCTTTTTCTCAAAAACTCGTTTCATTCTGAGGGAAACTTGTTTTCGGGATCGTTCAGAATCATCAAAATCGAAAAATTCATGAAAGGAGTCACAAGCAACCTATCGCGGTGAACATCAAACGGATGCTTGTTTTTTTCCGACAACTAAAAGTATGCGACTACTTTAAATTTACTCGTAAGTACGAGTAATAAGTATTTCAAATTAAAAATACCTATGAGTAAATGTCACGAGTAGTTTTTTTATCCGTAACCAAAATACGAGTAAAAGTATTCGAGTATACATGGGCAGCACTGAGAGTTCGATAAATTACATAATAATGTCCTATATTGTTTCTTGATTAATAATCGATAATCATTCACCATATACTGACTAATAACCTCAGATAAAGGAACTACTAGATATGCCCTGTATATCTAATGTCATATACAAAATTTAAGCCAACATCTAGCCCTCTCTCTCGGCAAAGTTTGTGGGAGAGGGACGTGAGACCACTGATCTATAATTAAAATGGATAAACATTACCCATTACTGTCACTACTACAAATTGTGCCAAATTGAACTTTCTGATATCACAAATGCGCATGTGCATATAACCCATTTTTGACGTTGTCATAAGTCATCGCGTCCCGTTTTATTTCAATTGAATAGGCGTAGGTGAAGAAAATAAGCTTATTATTTATTAATCTTTATGTAATAGAAACATTTATTAGTTTTATTCGTCCTTTTTTTAGTTTTTGTTGTGTTGTATTAGCGTGTAATATTAAAGACAATATTGGTTGAGTGGAAAATACAATGAAATGCTTTGTGGCTAATTGCAAAAGCGTTGCAATAAACTGTTCTGAAAAGATTACATTTCGCAGGTAAGTTGTTTTATTTTACCTAAGAAAATATTAACTATAGCAAAAAAACAAACTCAAGAAAATAGAGGCTCATCAATAATTCGTAAACAGTTAGGAAAAGTGATATTGTTTCAACAACATCAATTAAGCATCCAATACAAATATTAAACAGTACGAATTTAATATTTTATTTAAATGTTCAAATATTATACGTAGAGTAAATTATATTTTTTTTACATTTTATCTTTGATGTTAACTTGTATTATATTTTTTTTATTATATAGTTTTATTTTTAACATTTCATTTATACTTTCCTAAAACTTCTTGATACGCCCATGTTTTGTTCAATCTTCATATCTTATATAATGCGCATGCGTAGATTACCCATGCTGTCAAAATTCAATTTTCAATTTGGCACAATTTCACTATATGGGATTGCTTATCCATTTTAATTATAGATCAGTGCGTGAGACCCGCAGAAAAATCTCGTGCAGAGGACGAAATCAACAATAAAAATTGACGTGTTTTAGACAGTGGCGACGCGAAAAATTATAACTTTTTATTTATTTTAGCAAAAAAATAGAAAATTAAAATTACGTATTTCACATGTTATTAATATATCACATTTGAATTAAATATGTCGTGAGAAGTTATATAGTTTCGATAAAGTTGTATTTTCTGTAATACTGATAAATATTAACATTTTAAAACATGGCAAATGCTTGTAAATTTATATTAAATGTACGTATTTAATATAATGGAATCAAATAAATAATATTTTTTATTGCTTCTAAAACCTTGTTACAGTAAGGAGTACCTAAATGCGAATAACATAAAAAAGAAAGGAAGCAAAAAACAAATATCAAATCTTATCAACTTATATTATATTTTAAATTATTCAAAAACTAAAACTACTTTCCTAACTTACTTGTGAAGTGTAAGATTGATTATCTAATGGCTTGACACATTTCTTTCTCATGGTTAACAACCTCTCAAGAAAATCACTTAAAATAGTTCAAAATGTTTACAAAAATATTTAGTACAAACCTATAACACTAAAAAATAACACAAATCAATTCACAAACTGTAAACTATTTAATGTATGATTTTAAATTATCCTGCTTGAAAGTACGCTTATGGAATTTCTAGAGGACGATGTCAACAAAAGTTAACTAGATGTTGGCTTAATAAAAAAGGATAGATATCTATATATTTACTCTGAGCTAATAACTGATAATCACACTTGGTACTTTTAATGCTAAAAATCTAGTAGGTATATGCTGTCATCTTTGTCATTGCTTTTGGACTGTAAATGTAAATTATTGAGCTGTCAAATTTTTAAAATGTCATTAATTCGTGATATAATTTATTGAATACAACTCGTGGTATCGTGTCTATCGATAATCCCATAATGCACTCACCGTGTTATAATATCACTCGACCTGCGGACTCGTGAAATTAATATTTGATAACAAGTTTCGTGAAATAACTTTTGTGATTATCGATAGTCACGATACCACTCGTTGTATTATATATAATGAATTTTTATAATAGATCGTTTATCCCTAATAACACAAAGTAGTCCTACAGATATCCATAGGACGTCCTCTTCGGACATTCCGGACATCCTTAGGACATCCTTTTCTGGTACACTGGACGTTCTATGGACGTCCGAGGGACGCACTAATGTCACAACTTTGAACTGAATTCGAACGTCCGCCGCGGACATCCATTGGATATCCCCCTGGGACATTCACAGAACGTCCTATTTTGGTACAGTGGACGTCAGAGAAAGTGATTTTTTTTATTATTATTTATTTAATTGTGAAATTGTTATTTCAACACCTGCTCGTGTCGGAAACTTCATCTACGTGAATAATAGCCACCGTTTATGCTCGTTGAGCGAGCTCGGAGCAGACTTAATAGGATGTTTTAAATCGCGATATACCATACTATTCGTGGTGTCTAAGAAGCATCAGCGCAAGTGTCTCCATCTTTCAGGCGGAGCTTTACTTTTGGTCCATATTATGTCGAGTGAGGACCACTATTAGGTGTCTGTCCCGGACATGTTTTGGACATTGCCTGTATTAAGTCGGCGAGGGACTGTTTTAAGACTATGGTATGGATATGTTATATTATATCCATCACGGACAACTACTGGATATCCGGTATGGACATTGTACATAAATTGTACAAATAATGCATATATATCGTGGACGTCTTAATACTGTCCAAAAACTAACATCCACAGGACATACATATTAAGTCCATGGACGTTCCGACATTAAATGGACATAAATTGTACGTCCCAAGGACGTTGTGTGCTATTAGGGATATGTACTTATATATTTAGGATTTTTTTTTAATGAGAGCTGGTAATTTATCCACGCTTTTATTATCAAGAAACGATAAAAATTGATCTATTTTTTGGACCAGACTTTATTTGGTTACTAATCATTTTTACCTCTCGCCCTTCAGATAAGAGAGGTATAGGAATGATGCTAAAAATTGGGTAGTGAGTTTTCAATGGATAAACACGTGTCCCTAGAATACGATTTTGATATTTTCCCGATGATGTCTGTGTTTGTGTGTGTGCGTGTGCGCGTGTGTGCGTGTGTGTGTGAGTGTGTGTGTGTTAAGGATGGATGTTATAGTAATGATAACTCAAAAACTACTGAATTAAAAAATTTGAAACACACGATTCTTATACCCTAGATTAGATCTGATTAGATTTTGGTGCCAATCGGACAACCCGAAGTGGCAGTTGCTATGAGTGATGACTCCATTACTAAAAAAAAATGGCAATAAGGTTTTACCTATGGAGGGTATAGAAGGAGGCACATCTCAACGTTATAAAAAGTGGCCCGATTTAAGCGAGTTTTGACATTTCCTTTGACTTTTTTTCAAATAATAATTTTAATTCATTACGTAAACTTTTAAAAGATATGTATTTTATAAAAATTGGGAGGCTTATTAAATAAAAAACGTTATTTGAGATTATGGATCTAATCAATCTACAAACAGTTTTTCAACATACGATCGTCAGCGCCGCGTCGGTTTTTTTATGTACCATTAGTTGCGTATAAAATTTTGACCACATTTTAAACGCGTGTTGTCCATTAGAGATTGCGCCCTCCTTCTATACGCTCCATAGTTTTACCATATATGTAATACTCCTATATCGCCAACGTCCTACCTTTGCCTTATGGAGCGTATAGAAGGAGGGCAATCTCTAATGGACAACACGTTTAAAATGTGGGCAACATTTTATACGCAACTAATGGTACATAAAATAACCGACACGGCGCTGACGATCGTATGTTGAAAAACTGTTTGTAGATTGAATAGATCCATAATCTCAAATAACGTTTTTTATTTAATGAGCCACCCAATTTTTATAAAATACACATCTTTTAAAAGTTTACGTAATGAATTAAAATTATTATTTGAAAAAAAGTCAAAGGAAATGTCAAAACTCACTCAAACTGTCATCAACAGTCGATCAACAGCGCCACCAACTGGCTTCCAAAATTGGTTCCCTTTTTCTAACGTTGCGATGTGCCTCCTTCTATACCCTCCATACTTTGCCTGTAGAAACAAAGCGTTCCGACAGAAGGAGATGCAAGATCGGAATCGGGTGCCAACGCGCATGCGTCATAGACATTTTGAGTATATGGCTGCATCGTGAATTGCATTGGCGTCGTGTCTCGGAACGTAGAGAAAAAAGAAAGTTAAGCAAGCGTAGGCGATTTTTATTTTTGAAAATTATTCTACAAATGATAAATGCATATATCATAACTTTCTTTATTTATATGTTTTTATTACAATATATGTTCTGCTAAATATATAAAAATAACAATAAAAAAATTTCCGTAAAGCTGTCACGCCTATGAATTATCCGAGACTGCCTGAGAGAGAAACGATCGTCTACACTCTACTATCGGCGACACACTTCTCTCTCAAGCTGGCGATATAGGAGTATTACATATATGGATTTTACACATATATTTTGTAGACTATAGTTTATTTTCGTATCATTAAAATTTTCAAAAATTTTGCCATGCCAGATTTAAAAAAAAGTAATTTTTTTTTATACTTTTTTGTTCCAACGTGTAAATTTTTGATTCAAAAATGGCGAGAGGTCATGTTCTGGCCACATCAGATTTTTATAATATGTTTTAATACAATTGAACATAAAACCATGTGATTTAGTTACTTATGATTTATTTTTATCGTTTCTTGATCTTGCTTGAATTCTTGTGGATAAAAGTCTTGGAAGTGAAAGTTACACACTTCCAATCGAGCTGAAATGTTGATGACAAGCATATGCTTACATACATGATTTTTAATACGTTTCGCATTCGCGAAGGGCTACCCTCAGCTTCATTTTTTAAATACAAATCCAGATTTCCCAATGTTCATATATTTTCCTTATTCTTAAAAACACGAATTATTAATTTAAATAATACACATCTTATAGATTTTTTAAAAGAATAAACTTTTAATAAATGTATTATACCTACATATATTAAAAAATTAGGCACTTCTACAAAAAAAAAATACATTTTTAAATATAAACAAAATATTTGAAAAATGATAAAATGCGATATATTATATAAATTACATCTGTCAACACCGATTTCAGAGGTTCGTTATGTTATGAGTCCTAATGTAAACATTTTGGGTTTATGTTGGATACAACTTCTCTCTCTAATGCTACATCTACCCTACCATATCACTGACTTTTAATTATTAAGTACATGTTGCAAAATAGGTACAAAATAAAAATAGATAGGTATATCTTTCAACAGTGTAAAATAGGTACCACCTACATTAATTAATCCGTATAGCCATACCCGAAGTGCGTAATAAAAATTTGGAGCGCCAGATATACAATTAAAAACAACGTCGTGATGCAATTTTATTGTTAGAAATAGGTACCTAGTCATTTTATCATTTTCTATTTATATCGAATTATAAAAAAACTTGTTATCTAATGTAAATATGTATGGAAGGGTACATATGTATGAAAATGTCGCATGCAAGAATTACGTAATTAACCATATAGGTATAAACAAATCATTTATTAATAATTATAATAACCGCTCTTTTTACCAAGGAAATGTAATAATAAGAGTAAAAGAATATTTGTAAACAATGAACAGTAATAAAAACATTCTACCCATCTGTGTTGATGAATGAAAAATGAAAAGAAAGGGAATCAGAGACGCGTTGTCTGGCCTAGCAGGCTTGGCGACAGAATGTCTGGTGTGACCGCACGCCTTGTTGCCAAACCCACACATTCCACAGCAATAAATTATTATTTTTTAATTTATTATGAAGTTTTTGCACAAAATTATTATTATGGTCTTTTAGTTGACGATACTATAATGTATGAAACAAGTATTTTTGATATATTTGTTTTATTTTAAAAGTAGGCAAGAGGGATACACAACCGGCAACACTGTCAGGAAACTTGTTTCATAAACGGATGTCGAAGCCTTAGTGCACACGAGTCAATCATAGAAATACGTCCTATTTAGTTTCTGTACTGGCTTTAGATGTTAAAGAGAGAGAAATTATGTTATATGTCGTTGAAGCCTACGCAAAATCCACCTCAAATCCCTCTCGATGGCGTGAGTGCTTAGTTCGGTCATCAGAGTGGGGGTTTTTCTCTGAATAGTGACGAAAATGGTTGCTACATAGCTCGCAGTTATAGTTCTCGGTGATATTTTATTGTTTTTATTTCGTATTTATTTTGATTTGAATGTGTACGGTGGGTGAAAATAAGTGTACAATGGCCCATGGATTGAATTCAGTTATAAAAAGAGGTGTAGCAAATACAAACTGTCGAAGCGAAGGTAAAGGCATTGGATCACGTCGTATCTTCGCTCCTCACTTTAAGTTGCAAGTGTTAGATTCGTATAGAAATGATGCCGATTGTAAAGGAAATCAAAGAGCAACGGCAAGAAAATACGGAATTCATCGTAGACAAATCCAAAAGTGGTTACAGGTAGAAAATACCCTTCGTAATAGTGTGACCAAGGAAAAATCCGAGTGTGCGACAGAGACAAAAGCATGCGAGTTTGAGTTGACCTTGAACGTTAACAGACAGCGGGACGACGATGTATTCAGCAGCGGCAGCATAAGCATAGGAGTCGAGGCCCGGGTTCCGGCGCTAACGCAGAGCCCTTTGGCGCCCCCGTATGTTCCTCCGCCTCCTCGTCCCCTTCCTCTAGACTTTACGACTCACAGTCGCGGACACACCAGCCCGATTGTCGCCAGGCCAGATTCGCCCCGCTCTCCTCTGGACCCCGCAGCACCAATAGACCTCTCATTTAAAAGACCTACTTCGATGACCAACGCACCTGTGCTATGTTCCGCCCCTCTCACTCCACCGCTCTCATCTAATCTTCACGACATTGCTGGCCAAAGTGTAAGCAATTATTTATTCTCTAATAATTTATATAAACGTTAATTATATATCAAAGAAAAATTGATCGGAAACTAATTTTTTTTGCTCTAAAAAAATATTGGTATTAATAAAAAGCAAGCTTGGATATTTTATTACATATTTGTTAAATTGCTGGAAAATAAAATGGTTCTTTTTAACTAACTTGAACCAATATTTATGCTTGTGGCACAAAGAGACATTTTATAGTAGGTATATAAAATTGAGTAGATAAATCAAATAAAAATTTAAGCATGTGATCTCATTGGAAAAGCTGCCAATTATATCTATTATTAAATCGATATTCAATATACAAAGTGTTCAAAAATTAACTTATCACACCATAACATGATGAAAATATTGGTAATATTAACAGGGCCTTTCAGAGAAAATGCGACGCTCAGGGCAACTAATATATTTGAGGCCCTTCATAATTTAAACTAAAATTATGGACACAAAAATTAAATCAATTATATTTAATATTTCTGTATTTAACAAACAGGTGATTATCCATACTCAAATGTCATACCACAATTATTTATGTGAAGCTAAAAATTAAGCGGCAACATGTTTTTTATTTTTTAAATATTTAACTTGTAAATTGGTTTAAGTTTTCCTACGTTTTTTATTTTGTTTATAATGTGATTTTTCATACCATTCAATTTTCTTGTAATTTGTCGTACTTGACTAATTGCTTCTGCCTGATGATGGCCATTGTTTGGCCGAAACATGTTGCCGCTTAATTTTTAACTTCACATAGATAATTGTGGTATGACTTGGATTTTTATTATTCGTTTTAAATTATGGCTTTTAAATAGGGCAATCAACTTGGATTTGCTTTTCAGATTTTATCCAAGAGTGTTAAAGTTGAAGACATTAAGTCTGAAACATATCCTGTTAATTTAAGAGTACCTCAGTGATATGTAGTGGAATTGCTGCTATTTTTTATCTATAAACCTTATGACCAAATTGATGCTGTATTATCTCGCTATTGACTGAAAACATGTCACTAGATTTCAGTAAATATCTAAGCAAGTTATATTAACATGTGATTTATTTTTAAATTCAAACTAGGTAGGTACTTTAAATAACAACAAAATAAAAGTCCACAAAGTTCTTAGGTCCATACATGTAGTCTGGTCAACAAGTGCTTTTTGGGTCGTGTAGATGATTTTTGAAAAAATTCAAGAGCCGCGTGCAAAAATTGTAAAAGTTATAAACAATTAACTGGAAAAAAAATGGGATTTGGTTTTTTTGCAAATATCTAAAAACTATTTGACATTTTTCAAATTTGAAAGATAATTCAAAAAGAGGAGGAAATTTATCAAAAAAAATTATAACCAACAGAACTGTAGGACCAATATTTATAATTTTCTCAAAGTGTTGAAAGTACAGCCCGAAACGGGGACTCCGGCTGGCGTAAGCACTGTCCACTTTGGATCTTTAATATATTATTTATACTTATTAAATATGAAAACTAAAAATTGAAAACATTTAGGCATCTACTGGATACAATAATCAGCAGTCAAAAAATTTTTATCGAGATTTTTCTATTAATTATGCATTAGTTAATTAACAATTTTTTCCTACTTGAACATGAACATTGTAAACGCGATAATTGTTAAATAACAAATCTGATATTTTTTTTCCTTTTTTGAACCTATTTTTGAAAGGTCTCAGAAGAGATTCCCGTTGGAAAAATTAAAAAATTGTTATTTTTCACTTTGCTAAGTACCTATTAACAATTTACTTGGGTTAAAAATTAAAAAGTATGATTAATCATTGAAATTTTTTTTTCACATTACCATTGATTCGTTTTTTATGATCAGAAGTCACATGAAAGTGATTTTTAAATTTTTATTCTTTACAAAAATTCGTTATAAACAAATGCGTTGTTTATAAGATAATTTAAAATTTCTTTTTTGGAAACATAATCTTTGATGCAAATTATGATTTTTTTAAAAAAAATCGTTCCTTAAATTTTTTTTTGCTTAAAACCGTATTTGTTAATTAACAATTTTTTTCTATCACCTGTAACTATTATTAACACGTTGACTGCCAATTACGAGATATCTTGTAGTTTGACTACTATTTATCTGATAGTTGGTAGTCAACGTGTTAAAGAACCATTTTTTTAAATCATAATTTATCTTGCTCTTTGATAACTAAAAAAAATTGTTTTTATTTAAATTTTCATTGTTTATTCAATAAACAATTTGTTATAAACAATTAAGTAAATTTTTTCTATATTTTTTTTCTTTTTCTACATAAGTAATGAAACAAAAACAACCGTAAGTGTTATTTTTTGAGAAAAATTATTTATATGGTAGAAAAAAAATTGTTAATAAATACGTCCTTAATAATTTTTTTTTTTTAAAGAAATGACTTTTTTTTAAAAAATCATATTTTGCATCAAAGATTATGTTTCCAAAAAAAAAAATTTAAATTATTTTATAAACAACGCATTTGTTTATAAGAATTTTGTAAACAATAGAAAATAAAAATTAAAAAAAATCATTTTCATGTGACTTCTGATCATAAAAAACGGATCAATATATAGTAATATGAAAACAAAATTTATTTTTTTCAATGATTAATCAAGCTTTTTAATTTTTAACCTAAATAAATTGTTAATAACAAAGTGAAAAATAACAATTTTTTAATTTTTCCAACGGGAATCTCTTCTGAGACCTTTCAAAAATAGGTCCAAAAAAGGAAAAAAAAATCAGATTTGTTATTTAACAATTATCGCACTTACGTGTTCATGTTCAAGTAGGAAAAAATTGTTAATTAACTAATGCATAATTAATAGAAAAAACGCGATAAAAATTTTTTGACCGCGGATTTTTGTTCATAGATCTATCCAGTAGATGCCTGAATTTTTTCAATTTTTAATTTTCATATTTAATAACTTTAAATAATATTTATTCATTAAAGGACCAAAGTGGGCAGCGTTGTTTACGCCAGCCGGAGTTCTCGTTTTGGGCTGTATTTTCAACACTGGGAAAATTATAAATATTGGTCCTACAGTTCCGGGAGGTGTAGTTTTTTTTTTGGTAAATTTCCTTCTCTTTTTGAATCTTTTTTCAAATTTGAAAAATGTCAAATAGTTTTTAAGATATTTGCAAAAAACCAAACCCCATTTTTTTTTCAAAAATCATCTACTTCTACCTCGTTCACATTTTTCGGAGGCGGAGTCCGGTTAATTGTTTATAACTTTTGCAATTTTTGCACGCGGCTTTTGAATTTTTTCAAAAATTATGTACACGACCCAAAAAGCACTTGCTGACTAGACTACATGTACAATAGTTTAAAATCAATTACAGAACTAATAAGAGGAATAAAATTACTATGCATCTTACTGCATTATTAAATATATACATTATAGTTTAGTCATATTAATTATTTTATTTTTTGGCTGAATTCCACTAAGATATATATGATGAAAATTTATCAGATCTTTTATTTTTTATAATAAAAAAGGTTGATGCTCTATTTTTTTAATTGAAATTATTTAAAGAAAAATGTTTAATCCAGCATATGTTTTTTTAAACATTCCAAGCCCTTTATAATATTGAATTACTGGACCAAATGCCACCCGTGAACTAATAATATGTCCTTGATTTCTGTCAAATATTTATTTTCTAAAAATATCTCAATATAAAAAATATTAATACTTTATTTATTATAAATAAATTTCCGTTATATATTTTCTATAATTTATTTTATAGTTTTTTTAGGAAAATAATTCTTCTATTTTTAAATTTTTATAAATATCACAATGCCCTTTTCCAATAAATGAAATAGTTGTTATTGAATGCTAAGGTGGAATGTGTTTGTGTACTTCATTTAATGATCCATTAGCCTAATCATTGTTTACATTATGCAATTGTTTACTGGGTTTACAAAATTTAATTTTAATAGATTTATTTTCAGAATAAGTATACAAATTTTGTTTATTTAGTACCTAATATATTTTTATTTTGGTGTTTTTTTTCAATTCCTAGTGCTTTTTTTATATTTATTAAAACATCATTTCATGTTTTTATTTTCACTCTGGAAACACGTAACTAAACTAATTTATAAATATCAATATTTTTTTGAAAACGCAAAGGTTCAATTGTTGCTGCATTTTTTTTTAATTCACTTACTATTTTCATATGATTATTTAATCTGCTTTTCATATTCTAAAATCAAGTAGCATACAGTACCTGTTTTAACAATTTTGTTGAATAAATTTGAGGGAACTAATGTATGATTAAACCTAAATTCTACAGATTATATTTGCTTAACCTTAAATTATGAAACTATAGATTTGGCAAAATTACATCTTGTATACCTTTATAAAATAAACCTTTGGGATATTCTTTGTACCTATCCTACACTTATATTTTACTAGCTTTGCTACGGAGTCTCTTTAGAACCTGGACGAACAAGCTTTGCTCATTTTTTTCCTATTTTTGCCTGTTTTCCCATTTTTTCCTATTATTCATTATATTCTCCTATTTTTCACAATTTCTTCTTATTTTTTTCTGTTTTTCAGTATTTTTTTATCTTTTTCCCTACTTTTCTGTAATTTCCCCAATTTTTTCTATTTTTTCCTGTTTTCCATTATTATTTGTTTTTTGTGTTGTTACTATCTTTGTAATATCAGTATTTTCCGTGTTTTTATCCATTTGTGCCCATTTTGCCATATTTTTCCCTAATTTTCACCATTTTTTCATGTTTCCCTATTTTTCTCTAATTTTCCTATTTCTCCCTATTTTATTGTATTTTCCCCTACTTCCCCCTAGTTTCTAGGCTTTTCCACATTTTTATTTATCGTTATTTTTTCTATTTTTACAATTTCTTTCTATTCATCTTTTTCATTGTTTTATGTTTTCCTTGTTTTCCTAATTTTTTCCCATTTTCCTCTATTTTTCCCTATTCCCTAATTTCACAATTTTTCCATATTTACCCCTATGTTTCCGTTTTTGTCTGTCCTTCCAAATTTCCCTATTTTTCACTATTTTCCCATATGTTTCCCTATTTTACTCTAATTTTACTATTTTTACTCTATTTTTCCATATTTTCCACTATTTTTCCCATGTTTCCTTATAGTTCGCTATTTTTACCTATATTTTTTTATTCCTATTTCTTTCTTTTTTTTTCCTGTTTTCCATTATTTTTTCCTTATGTTTCCCCATTTATCCCTATTTTTGCTATTGTTTCCCATTTTTTTCCATTTTCAATTATTTTCTCCATTTCTTCCCATTTTCCCGCATTTTTCCATGTTTCCCCTGTATGTCCCTTATAGTCCCTAGTTTTGCGTATTTTTCCCGTATTATTCTCCATTTTTTCCCCATTTTTCCTATTCTTATCTATTTTTTCCTACTACCATTACCCTCTCGAAGTGCGTTAACATATACTTATTCTATTTAAGCCACCATATTTCACCCTTTTCTACCCCTTAAAATCACAATTTCATAAAATCCTTTCTTAGTGGGTGTCTATGTTATGAACAGAACATATTTTCGAAATTTCAAGTCTCTGGGTTCAGTAGATTTAGCTCTACGTTGATTCTATGTCAGTCAATCAGTCAGGACTTTGCCGCTTACATTTCATTGAATTTTTTTAACTTTTTATTTTTTAATAATTTAAACAAATCTTCTTGAACAGACGAACAATTTACAGATTTTTTTACAAATCCAAACAGCAATATGATGTTTATTCGAGCAAATTTATATACAGGGTGTTTCAGAAGTATGGAATCAAACTTCTAGGGATTATTCAGTGCAACGAAAGAAGACATTTGTGTATAAGAACCCATATCTGGCAATGTCTCCCTAAGGCGCTAAAGCCCTATGACGCTTAAAAACCCTTATTTACACAAATGTGTTTTATCGAGTTAATACATTTTATTTTAATTTGTTCGAAAAAAATACCACAGTATTTGTTCAAAATGTCATTCTTGAACTTGCAAATATAAATGTAGCAAACTGACGATGAAGAATTTTTGTTATCAGTCTTGACTAAAAAACATTAACAAAAAATGATCAAGTAATCCCACCCAACTTTCCGAACACTCCTACTAAAGTAATTGTAATTATTTTAGTTGTTCTGCATCAAAATAAATTAATAAAGTTTAAAAAAATTAAAAAAAAATGAAATTTTTTGGCAAAAATTATATATTTGGCTATAACTTATACAAATATTGTTTTAAAATTATGAAAAAGATTATTTAAAAGAAATTCTTTATTTTGACTATAATATTTACAATTCTAAATTCGAAGAAACTAAAATACATTGTAAATTATTATATTTTGAATGGTGCAAATCCCATTTTAATATCTCTAATATTTTAAAAGTTCTTCAATAATAAAATTTTGAAAAAATCACAATTACAAAGTTTTTTATTAAAATATTAATATTAAAATTTATCTAAAAAAAATTAATACAAGTAATAAGATAAAAATTATTTTAAAAGTTATAAAAAAACTATGCGGAATTCAAAAAAAAAACAAGTAAATACAAAATTTGTAGGAAATTTAATGTTCTACAATTTTGATTTCCTGTAATTCTTCATAAAAATCCATAATTTTGGCCCAAAATATAAAAAAAGCGCTAAAGTTATATATTTTTTTCACGCCCTCTAGCGACAAAAAACAATGACGCCTTAGGAAGACACTTCCCCTATACAGGTTCTTTTGTTGCACTGAATAATCTAGAAGTTTGATCCCATAGTTCTCAGTCACCCTATATAGTAGTTTATTATAATTAAATACTTACTATAAAAAATAAGGAATTAGAATTTTTCTTATTTCCATTTTTTTGTTTTCAGGTGTTCATAAGTTTGCCAGAGTCTACTCCACCTCAACAATCTCATCCAGATGTCTGGGACCTGTCGACAAAGAGCCTAAAACGAAAAAGTCCTTCTCCTGTGCCAGTGGCCTCACCAAAGTCTATCAAATTATTTAAGCCATATCTCGATGTTATTAAAGAACCTGAAGAAATAAAAGAAGAATTCCCATGTTGTTCCGCCGCTCTCACTTCCCCATGTGAATCTTTATATTACAATAATGTTTGCGATATAAAATCTGAATACAGCAGTTCATATACTTTGCATGAATTACAACCAAACTCATCAGTCAACTATTATTATTATCCTTCATATTCATCTGGCACAGAATACGAATGTACTGGATACTGTTATGAGGATATAAGCTATGGTCAAAATGTAGTACCCTTAAAACATAGACAGAGTTACAGTTTGGATTTTAAATTGAGTGCCATAGATTGTTATTATCAAGACTCTGTGTGTAAAGGTAATCAAAGGGCTGTTGCTACTAAATACAATATCCATAGGAGACAGATACAAAAATGGCTTAAACAGGCCGAAGAATTGAGACTGAGAAATGAATCTATGAAGCAAATTCATGCTGTAAGGTAGTTTATAATTATCAAGATCATTATAAGAAAAAGCCAAGAGTCTATTAGTTGTTAAGAAACGACATATCCAACGTTTATTTGCCTTAAATACATAATAATGTGGGTGCTAATTTAAGAATTATTGCTCAGCATATGACAATGTGCCTTGTTAGATTGTAGGAGAAAATGTGCCAAAAATTGAACGGGAGGCAGCTGTTGGTATACCTGAAATTATGCAATATGGTTTAGTAATCTATTTTTGAAATTATCTTGTGTCTTCCTTTTGTTTGCCATTACATTGTTTGGAGTGTGTTCTGCCAAATATTTTAATTTATTATTTATTTTTAATCCTGTATATTTTTTTTGTAGTAATAGAGTCAGTAAAAACCGGTTTGATTATCTCTAATTCAGTACGAATTTTGCAATTGACTTATGTGATTTTTCTAGGTTTACAATCTTAACTAAACTGTAAATATTATGCATTAATAAATTTATTGTGACCTTATATGAATAGGTTGTGAAAAAATCATCTGATAAAGTTGTTTTTTATCTTTATTGTATATTTTTCAGCTGGGCTGATCCTATGAAACTTTTTATAGATACTGTATTATTTTATATGAGATATTTTATAAATGATATTAATAAAAATGTACATATTTAACCATCTGTTTTATTTCTTTGTATAATTATATAGATGATATCATCTCTATCACTACTTACCCAGAAATAAACAACTGTTTTAAATGGACCTCAACAAAAATTGTAATTCCAATGTTAATTATAAAACTATACTATACAGGGTGTTTCAGAGTGAAATGTACATACGTTAACTAAAGGTGTGTGACACTTGGATGATTTAAAATCACTGGTTAATAATGGGCTATCATACCTCATAACCTAGATACAGGTGAATTTTTATTTGGTCATAACTCAACAACTACTGGTATATATAAAATTTGGCAGGAGAACTTAGATATAGCCAAAATATTTCCATAGAAACCATAATTAAAATCCAAGTCCGGCTTAACAAAATTTGACCATTTCTTTCGGCCTCAAAAACAACTCCCTGCTTAACAATATTTTGTCAATCTGATGAGATATTCGAAAATAGCGAGAAAAACTGATTTAGATAAAGTTCTTTTCAAGTATGCGCATCAATAATTTTTTATTTACATTTCTAGTAAACGTCGCAGTCAACTTTATTCCATATAATTGGTTTTAATTGTCAAGTGTAAATTGCGACGGCAGGTTTTTGCGTGTATTTTCGTGCGTGCTGGATAGACAAAACCCGTAATATAGCCTAACGTATTTTTGCATGCAAGCCGGAATCAAAATAAAGTCGATCCCGTTGGAGCAACTTGTTTTCAATAATTACATTAAGCTATTTAAAATAGATATTTTAAGTAATTTGATTTTAAAAAGTATAACATTTTTGAATGTGTAAAAAGTCAAGATGCAGCTCATAAATGTAGCATTGTATCGAGCGTAAAGAGGGCGGTCGAATTTTACTTCATGGGGGGCGGCAGACATCTAAATCCGTCCCTGTATATGTTAGAGGTCCGAAGTGTTCTCTTTGCGTATTAATACATATAGATTATTATATTCACAATGATAAACACGTCGTTTCTGAACGATCTTCTTAAAAAGAAGCTTCTGCAATCAACAGGGTTTAGTTTCCCTTTTTTCAGTTAATTTTGTTTATAATTACAAAAATAAAGTACTAATAAACTACCAAAATTGTAAAATAATTTTATTCTAGGCCTAAATAAACGTCCAGAATTATTCATGTGTTAAAATAAAACTTTCTGTTTAAGTACTGAAAAAGATATATTTCAGTAAAGTATATAAATTATATGAATATAAATGCATATTTTTGGTTTACCAGTTTCTTATGGCTTCAGATATTAACACGTTTTTTATGTTAAATAATAAATTATCAAATTGAGCAACAAATACAAAAACTAAAAATGTTTTCTATAGATATATTAAAATTATATTGACTATTGTTTTTCAAACATTGTACAACTACAAGACGGTTAAAATTATCAAATCTTTTAGTACCCTCTTTTTTTGTATACTAACACAATTTTTATAAATTTTAGATTTTTTAATTAAACCAACTTGTAGATAGAGGATGGAGGGGTAAAGTGAAATAGTGAGGAAAAGTAATAGCAAGATTTCAATAAACTCTAGCGTCAGATCAGTGCATCTCAATATTCTCAATCGTTTAATCGCCAGTCGCGTTAACAAGCAGCCATTTGTATAAGTCGACAAACTATGCATGCGCGTTCATTAGTCGTTATAAAAATAAATCGAGAAAATTCGAATTTTAAGGTCGCCGTTACAAAATTCGCAGGTGTGTGCGTGGATCTTGATTCTCTAATACCTGTTGTATTTTTGCACATTGACTAAGCACTCGAAAGTAATCATATATATCAACAATTTTCTTGGGAAAAATGAAGTGTAATGACCCGCATACCATTTACTTAATAAAAAGAATATCAATATCCAGGATAATTTTTTCCAGTTATTTACAATATGCGAAATTACAAAAGAAAAACCGATCACCAAGCATGGTCTGAGGAAACAATGAAATGTGTGATCAGAAATGTCAGAGAAGGTCGTTTTAGTCAAAACAAGGAATTCGAGTCGGAAAGTTGAATCGAATGATTAAAAGCGATGAAGACCATTCCAGAAAAAAGCCAGGTATATTCTGAACAAGAAGATGCACTGAAGGTATATATACTTTCCATGCATGAATTATTTTTTGGTTTGTTATAATTTGTCATTTTAATATGCAGAAAGGAATCAAATTTCAAATAATTTTAATAAGGAGATCTGTTTGGCAGGAAAATATTGGTTTTTTCTGATTTTAAAAAGACATCGTAAACTATCACTTAGAATACCGGATACGTCAGCTGCTAGGGCATCAGATTTTAATAAAGTTTTCTTTCCTCGTCGATTTTACAACTGCGACGAGACTGGAATTTCAACTGTGCCTAATAAACCACTAAAATTCTTTACCTTACAAAAGTAAAAAGCAGGTGGGAAACTTTACGTCTGGTGAACGTGGCACACTAGTTTACAGCCGAGATTTGTATAAGTGCTTCAGGCCACTGCATTACACCGCTTCTTGTTATACCCCGCAAACGTCGAAATACAATTTATAAGTTAACTTACATCCGAGATCCATTGTACCATTTCATAAATCAGGTTGGATGCAGTCAGAAATTTTCAGTAACAAATGGTTCCCACATTTTATAGCACATACACATCATACCGAAAATGAGCCTGTTCTGTTGATCTTAAATGGACATTCAACACACGTAAAAAACTTAACAATAGTAGAAAAGCTTAGACAAGATGTGCATATTTTAGCTGTACTCCCGCATACATAAGCTGCAACCCTTCGACATAAGCTTTATGTTTCCTTTAAATAATTTTTATACATAGGAGGTGCCAAACTGGCAACGGAATCAGCCATAAATTGGTTCAAATGCAGAAAATGGATCTATGGCAACTGGTATATATCCGCATGATAACCATAAATGAGCAGACATATATTTTACAGCATCCCAACTAGCAGAACGAAAGAAATGTTGTTGAAGAGCCTTTGAATCATGTCCTGGCAGAAACACAATCCAAAAGGAAAATCAATGTCTCGCTATGAATGAAAATTTACAAGAAACTTGACTTTGCGACATCAGTATCCTAAAAATTATCACAAGATAGCATGTGATTCGCCTTCTTTGCAAATAATTGGGTCTCCGGTTGATATTCTTACATTATCCATAATACTATTAAAGCAAATGAAAAAGGGCGGTAAATGTAGACGTGGGAAAACTGCCATAATCACGTCATCTCCCTACTTATTAGAATTAAAAAAAATCAACAAATGCCCAGTCCTAGGGTAGTGCAAACGCAATATATCTTAACCTAAGCCTCAAAGATTTTGAAAAAACGAAAAATATCAAGAGATTCTGAGAGTTCCATGGATGAGTCCACAAACCTGTGTCAATATTCAGTCTCTGAGGAATACTTTTCCTTGGATAACGAGCATATTGATGTCATTAAGTAGTCAAAAAAAAAGAGTGAGAATATACACTAACACAAAAAGATTTTGTTCCAGGTGATTTCGTATTGGTTACGTTAACCGAAATCAGAAAAGGAACAGAAAAAAAGTTTATTTGGAAAATTACTGAAAATTGTTTAGAAAAAATAAATGGAGAATATGCCTATGATATTCAGTATCTGTGAAATTAGAGGTTACTACGACGACACATTCGTCTTTCCACAAATTTCTAAAGAGAAAGGTAATGGGAGGAATTTTTTATCATTACGTCATGGAATTATTAGATTTGAGTAGATTTTTTGTTTTATTACGTATTTTCTGCTTTTTATCTTAATAATAAATGTTTATTCTCAATATATTTTGAGTTTTCTGACTAATAGTAAATTATTTCATTGAGACAAATTTTATTTCACATTACCCCGCCGTTCATTTCACTTTACCCAACCATGCGGGAAAAGTGTATTATTTTACAAATATTTTTATATAGTACGAATACCTAACATTACCATGTCCTAATTTCGGTCATTGGTATTTAAATGTCATAGAAACAAGCTATCATTATTACACATTTTCGTATTGATTTTTGTCAAAGTTTTACTTGTCAAGAGCTTAACTATTTCACTTCACTCCTCCCACCCCTATATTTTTATATTCCCAATATTTTAATAAATGAAAAGTTCTATACAATCAAAACCTTTTAATCTTCATTAACCTCTCTGAATCAATATTTATTTATTAATAAATAAATTTTTTGAATATAAAAACAAACTGGTTAGTTAAAATTAGAACAATGTTTTGTTTGTATGTAACCATGAATTCTAAGTTATAACGAATAGCGAAATCTTCATATTGAATAAAAAAATAAAAAATACTATGACAGATACAATTATTAATTATCCACTATATGTGGTAGTACGGAATAAAATCTGATTAACAGAAATGTAGATTCCTCGACTAAAATTAAGGTGGGTTCTTTATGTTAACATTTGTTAATACGTCTTTGTTAACCTTCAAGAATTTCATCAGTTCAAAATATAATGAAAAAAGATGAAATTTGCACATCAATATCAATATATAAATGGGTCTAATCCTAATCATATAAACTTCTTTTTCTATTTAACAAAAAAATTAGAAAAAAAATGTATTTGGATATTTTTTTGATGAATATTAGAACATGTTCTTATTTTTCTTTTTCTATATTAACACTAAATTTATAATGTACATCGCCATACTTGGTTAAAGTTTTACAATTTCATACCATTGTCATCATACAATTAAATATGTTATATTTGCTTAACAACATTTCTGTAAATAACCACTAAACTTTGTCCTGTTGCGTATCTTAATGTTAATTTTTTTTACTATAGGCCTGATTATGGCCATCGAATGGCCGAAACATGTTGTCCCTCGTTGTTAAAAGATCCTAAAATTATTTTATTGTGGTATGACTACGAGTTTTATTATACTTTGAGTAATTTTATCACATTTGAGTATGGATAATCTTCCGTTTTTGAAATATTTAAATACTTCCTGATTCATTTACAAACTTTTCTTAAAGAAATGTCGAAAAGGTAACAGGTTTTGAGAAAAAGCGCCACTGTGCCATTCAAATTGATGTACGCCCCTTGGGGTTGGGCAGTTTGAGGTGATTTTTTTTTTAAATGTTCATAAAATTCCCTTCTCGATTTTTACTTCGAGTCTTCATTTTCGCGGAATTTGACTCCAAAAATGGGTTGCATGGAAAAAACTAGATTTTTCGCACAAAAATGACCTTACGGAACACGAGATTGAGATTTTGCCGGACTTTTTTATTGGGAAGTGTTGGTCTTGGAAACCCTACAAGACTATCCACTAGAATTCGGGGAGAAATTTTCCGTTGCCCTTAAAATGGCCACAATCATCCAAAAATGTTCACATATCAGAAATCGTTCTACTGAAATTTTTGGATGATTGTGGCCATTTTAAGGGCAACGGAAATTTTCTCCACGAATTCTAAGTGGATAGATTTGTAGGGTTTTCTACGAGCTTTTCCCCATAAAAAGTCCGGCAAAATCTCAATCTCGTGTTCTGTAGGGTCATTTTTGTGCGAAAGATCTAGTTTTTTCTATGCAAACCCATTTTTGGAGTCAAATTCCGCGAAAATGAAGACCTGAAGCAAAAATCGAGAAAGAAGGATCGATAGGGAATTTTATGACGAACATTTAAAAAAAAATCACCTCAAACGGCCCAACCCTACGTCATTTTGGGTGTTGACACATTTATCAGATTCGCCGATAACATCTTATCTTACTATATTAATACAGTTTTGATCGTTTTGTTTGTTTGTCTACGCGATGTCAAAAACGGCTCGACGGATTTTCATAAAATTTGGCCCATATACTCCCATTGGGCCCCTGAAAAACTAGGAAAACTCTTTTCTCCCATGATATGGGTTGAGGAACGTGAATGCGCTCGGTGCCCGTTCATACACCATAAATACATTAATATTAGCCCACGTTTTCTAGATTTTATTAGATACACAACTTTTATTAATAGTAGAAATTATATCTTGACAGCAACTTACTCGTTTTTAATTAACTTTTATACTATCCTTCAATAAAATTACAAATTTACAAATTAAATTTTGGGTAATCATTAATTGTTTTTTTTGTAAAGAAACACAAAAGCAGTTTAAAGGACGTTTGCTTTTTTTTTCATATTTTGCCATAATTTTTCATAATTTGTGAGATTGAGTTAAAAACTGCAAAACTGTTTTCTGATGCTGTAGCTTGACATATTTTAAAAATTATCCATTTTAATTTTATGTGAGGAATCTACAGTTCAATTATTTAAACTTTGTTCTGCTACTTAAAATAAATGTTTCAAGTTACTTTACACCGAGTACAAATATGAACAAAATCACATATAGCTATTATTATACACAGTATAAATATAAAATACAAGCACTGTAATGAATTTAAATTATGTTATACATAAATGTAAAAAATTATCAGGATAACTCAAATGTTCTGAGAGCCATTGTAATGGTGTATCTAAAGGGGGAAATAGTCCATGAGTCTTTACTTCAACTAAAACAAAAAAAAAATTATAGAGGTTGATTTGAAATTCGACTGCCAACGGTTTGTAGGAAATTGGTACAAAATCAAAGGCTGTTTCTGACATTTAATATTTTAGATTTGTATTTGCTTTTACTCTGTCAATTTTAGTTAAAACAAACTAAAAAAATCATACTTTTATAACTTTTTATGTTTTTTCGAATGAAGTATTGATATTTATATTAATTTAAACAGAAGATATGCTCTCTAATGTTTTTAGGTGATTTTCGTCAATATTTCACTATTTTGATCTTATCAAAATTTGCTATTAAAAAATCCACACTTTTTATGTTTGTTATTCTTTTAAATAACATTATATTTTTTAAGTAAAAGTGTTCCTCTCAACAAAACTGAGGACCTGAAAGTCTTCGTAATATCTTTAATGTGTGAAATAAAAAAAACGATTTCCTCAAAAATGCCTAATTGCTAATACCATCATGTTGCAGAGAATTACTATAAATTTTAATTTTGCATTTTATTAATTTACTAGTAATTTGACTTTTAAAACCATGCTTGGACTGACCCATTATACAGGGTGTTTCATAGATAAACCGATATACGTTATCCGAAAATAGAGGACACTAAAGTGATTAAAAAAACCTATATTTGATGAGTCTAACCCACCTGTTAACTTAGTAACAGGGTGTTTTGTCAATATTGCTCATTTCTCCCAACCCTCGTTTTCTCAGAACCACACTGTATATTTATTTCATATTTAGCAAGCTTGTTCTGGTCTATTAGAACGTTCAACTGACATAGTAAACAATAAAATTCAGGTCCGGCTTCAAAAAAAATTATCAAAATTATTTTCACGATGAACAACAACCTGTAAGTAGTTGGCGCCCCCCTTCAGATCAATCTCCCTAGAAAAGTTACTAGATTTTACCCCAGAATGACCTTGAGACCTCTGCAGACGTCTGAAGTACGTCTTCTGTGGTGATCTGTAGACGTCTGAAGTACGTCTACAGATGTCTACAGATCACCACAGACGTCTACAGAAAACATACTTCAGACGTCTACAGAGGTGTCAAGGTCAATCTGGAGGAAAATCTAGTAACTTTTCTAGGGAGATTGATCTGAAGGGGGACACTAACTACTCCTGTATATCAGAATGTTAATAATTGGTTTGCATATTCGAAAAGAGCGGAAAAAGTCGAGTAGGAATTCATATTTGTTGATAATGCACATTTTATTCCGCTACTTTAAACTCAAACTTAAAAATTGTTAACTTTCGTCGAATTCGTGCACTTTTGGTCAATATGGGATCTTCGTTTTAATGATCGTGTTAGTAGTTTAAATGTTATTAAATTTTTTTTTTATGTAACATTTTAAGCGTTTTTACTTAAAAAAGAACTAATAATTGTTTCAATATTAGTAATACTCCAAACTTATTCGTATTTTTCGAAGGCAAATACAGTAAAATAAGTCCGTATCATATGGAAAAAAATATTTATTATTCATTTTTCAGTAAATTGTTATTATGGCTTGACACTACTTAACAGCTACTTACTTATCAATATTTAAATATTTAAAACTAAAACAAAGGGAAAATTTAATAAATAATAACAAAAAATATGTAAGTATCTTATACATTTGCAGATTTTTTGTGTTTTAAAAATCTTTTTGGACAACAACTTTGGTAAGTTAATTTCATTAATATGTAGAAGATTAAGATGTTGAAACAATGAATAAGTTATTTGTTTGATATATCATAAGTACATTAAAAAAAAATACTATACATGAGAAAATGTTTTCGTTCTTTAAACCGGAAACGCTTGTGAGATACTCATTTTAGTAGATGTTCAAAATGTCCACCATTTTGTTCAGTACATTTACGAGCTCTTTTCAATATGTTGAGTAGCTTATCTGATTATTAATGGATTAGCTCTGATTTCCTGACAAGCATCATTAATTCTATCAAGAAGTTCTTCTCTGATATTGATCTCAAAGGTGTATAGTTTGGCCTTCAGATGTCCCCCAATGGGTTAAAATCTGCGAGCAGGCTAGGCATGGGGCCCACCCCTGCCTATCCACATATTTGGGAAATTCTCGTTTAGAAAATTTTGCACAAATACTCTGTGTGGAGATGCGCCATCGTACTGGAAATACATTCCTCCATTATCTGCATGTTCTAACAGAACCGGTAACATATTTTGCAAAAAATCAAAATAGTCCTCTTCAGTTAATGTATGGGGTAAGACGTGTGGCCCGATATGACAATTATCTAAAACACCACATCATACGTTAATCGAAAATTTATACTGTAATTTGTTTGTCTTGTAGCAAAAGGATTTGCGTCAGCCCAAACATGAGAATTTCGAAGGTTGAAAACCCCATCCCTGGTAAATTTAGCTTCATCGGTGAATAAGCACCTAGTAATTATTCTTAAAAACTAAAATTTTTAACCTCCTCCAACCGGTAGTATATACTAATTGCTACTAATCAATTTATTTATTTCTTTTATTTATTTATTTATTTATTTATTTATTCATTGATTCATTCATTGATTCATTCATTGATTCATTCATTGATTCATTCATTGATTCATTCATTGATTCATTCATTGATTCATTCATTGATTCATTCATTGATTCATTCATTGATTCATTAATTTATTTATTTTTTTTTTATGTATTCAATCTTCAATTTACTAAATATGTCATCTTCCAATGTCCAAATGTTGTCTTTCATTTTAATCATTGGCTGCTGCTGTAGGAAATCTACCATGTTGTTGAAAATAATGAAAAACTTATCCAAATGTCTCATGATAAGGTGTTCGAGATTAAGGAACCGCCTTTCATACTCCCCTACTGCTTCTCTACAGATTCCGTTGCAAAAACCTTACACAAATATTATGTCTGCATATTCTTCTCTTGAAAATTGATGTGGCATAATTATTCTTTATAATTATTATTCTTTAGAATTATTAATAATTATTTGAAATGAAATAAACTTACAACTGCATAAAATATGCTGTCATAAAATATTTAATCAAACGAACTGTCAGAGTTGTCATCTTAGTCTAAGCCTACTTGATAATTTAATGAGTTTTGAAAGTATAACGAATTTTTCAGAAAAAATTAGATAAATTAAAAATTTTAATAGTAGAACGAAATGCGCATTTATAACAATATTCCAGTGTTACTCAAGTTTTTCCGTTTTTTCAAATATTCGGTCCAATTTTTTTAAATTCTGATATATATACAGGAATTTATCAAATGTTAGAAATTTTTCTTTAGACAGACCTGGAATACAAATATGTAAGAAATCTACAGTTTGGTTCTAAAGTTATTGCTCAGGAAAATGACTATAATGCATTTAATGAATTATGACTTTAAAAATTTTAATAGTAGAATAAAATGTGCACTTATAAAATTACTTCAGTCAAACTCAACTTTTTCCATACTTCTTAAATATCCGGACCAATTTAAAAAAATATGATATACAGGGTACTGTTTTAGGAATTATCAAAATTTACAAATTTTCCTTAAGACGGACCTGCATTTTAACTTAGCTTTTCACAGTAGAGAATTAGGCTTTTAAAGCCATACACCGGTAACAAATATTAAATAAATATAGTGTGGCTCTGAAGAAACGAGGGTTGGAAGAAATGTGTAATAATGACAAAATACCCTGTAACTCAGTTATGAGGCGGGTTAGACCCATGGGTTTTTTGGATAACGTA
Organism: Neocrepidodera transversa; assembly: GCA_963243735.1. Classification (NCBI taxonomy): domain Eukaryota; kingdom Metazoa; phylum Arthropoda; class Insecta; order Coleoptera; family Chrysomelidae; genus Neocrepidodera; species Neocrepidodera transversa. The sequence continues at coordinate 24,176,025 of OY725346.1, forward strand.
TATCGGTTTACCTATGAAACATCCTGTATACATATGCACACCAGAACACATTTAATTTGCCCAAGTATTATTGATGTAGGAAAACATGAAGACACAGATACTCTAAGGTACAAATTTTAATCATGAATTTTTCTATCTATAATTTAATAATATCGCTACAAATGGATTAAAATCAAAAAAATCTCACCTGATGATCTATCTGGAAAAATTTCATATAAAAGATCTTGTAAAGTCTTTTTTGCACCATTATCTGCTATTGGTTTGACTAATTTTTGTCTATATCCATTTTCAAAGTAACATCTAACTGGAATGTATTTAAAAAATTCGTGATCATTTGTAGCTTCCATCAGTTTTCTATTTACTGCCCAAAATTGATCAAATTTATCTAAAATTAAATACAAAATTAGAATCAACGCACAGCAAAATCTACTTAATCGATTTGAAATTTTGAGAATATATTCTGTTCATAACATAGACACACACTAAGAAAGGATTTTGCGAAATTTTGACTTGATTTTAAGGGGTACAAAAAAGCGAAAACTGTGGCTTACATAGAATAAGTATATCTGTATATACACGACGGTATAAAGGTATAGAGACTGTTATGTATTCGGTATTATCAGATATTCTCTCACTTGATTTTCTAGGAAAAAAATGGGAAAAAAACAGGTAAAAATAAGTTAAAATAGGGAATAATAGAGAAAAATGGAGAAAATAGAGCAAAAAATCGAAAAATAAGAACAAATAGGGAAAAATAAGGAAAAGTAAAGAAAGCAGGAAAAAATAATGAAAAAACAGGTAAAAAGAAAAAAGAAACGTGAAAAATAAAAAAAGCAATGAAAAGCGCAGAAAAACAGAAAAAAAAAATATGAAAAATAAAAAAAAATCGTGAAGTACAGAAAAATAGGGCAAAATAGTGAAACAAATAGGAAAAATAAGGAAAAGTAATGAAAACAGGAAAAAATATTGAAAAAAATAATAAAAAAACAGGAAGAAATAAAAAGAAATCGGACAAAATAGGAAAATATAAAAAAAAATAATAAAAAGAGAAAAATAGTGAAACCAATAGACAAATAGGGAAAAATAAGGAACAGTAAAAACAGGAAAAATAATGAAAAAACAGGACAAAATAAAAAGAAATAGGAAAAATAAAAAAAATAGTGAAAAGTGGAGAAAAACAAAAAAATAGTGAAATAGAGAAAAACAGGGGAAAATAGTGAAATTAGGAACAAATAGTGAAAAATAGGGAAAGGTTAGAAAAAATACTGAAATTAGAGAAACAAGGGAACATGGGAAAATAATTCAAGTCGGGAAAACAGGAAAAAATGGACGGGAAAAACAAGAAAAAATAATAAAAAACAGGAAAGATATGAAGATATAGGAAAAAATAGCGAAAAAGAGGACAAATAGAGAAAAATGGGAAAAATAGGGAAAAAGTAAGGAAACTAGAGAAAAATGGGGAAAATAGGCCAAAATAACAAATAGGGTCAAATAGGAAGAAATAAAGAAAATAGGAAAAAAGAATGGAAAACAGAAAAAAAATAGAGACATGGGTAAAAATAGCGAAAATTGGGAAACATGGGAAAATTTGCAAAAAAAAATAGGGAAAATATGGAAATAAAATAGGGAAAATACGGAATAGGAAAAAATAGTAAAAACAGGCAAAAATAGATAATAATAATAACAGGGTCAAATAGAGATAAACAGATTGTTATAAATCATTTACAATATTATTTAATTGATGGATGACATAAATTTGTGATATTTTGTAGTGCTGAAATTTCCACATGTCTATTAAGTATTATTCTGATATATCCACAATATTAACTTAAATATAATGTAATAAATAAAATCAGGTATCCTGTAACATATTATTAAACAGGGGCGTAGATATGGAGGGAAATCCCTAACAGGATACCAAAGAAAAAGCACGAAAAGAAGCTATGGAAAACAAGGAAAAAAGTTATCTACGCCCTTGTTATTAAACACAGTAAGTACATTATGGCAAATTAGTATTAGAAGAATCTATTATGTGATAATTCTATTTAATTGAAATTCCTTTAAAATCTGATTACCATTTTGGAGTCCTAACCACAATTGGTTGTGATCTTTTTTCTGCATACTCCCAGCAATTTGTCCTCTGTGTTTTAATACATCTGCTTCTTTTAAACACGACATAAAATATGATTCAACCATATCTCTAAAACAGAAAAGATAATATTCTTGTTCCTGCAGCAAGTTCCTAACTTGTTATGAACATACTGAGTTGCGAAGTTATAAAATAATGTATCAGGAGTCTGCGTAGTACAAAATAATGGAAGAGTTATTTTATACTGCGCAACTCAGTATGTCCACAAGTTAGGAACTTGCTTCACTAACAAACCTAATAAATAATATTATGAATTCCAAACAGTCAAAATCTTTAGTAAATATAATTTAAAATTATTAATAAAGCACAAGTTAAAAAAAGGAATATGCATTCCTAAATTATATCATCGGCTCAGAAAATTTAAATTTTGAGATTATTATATTAAGAGTGTAGACACATTTTGGTCATCAAAGACTCAAATTAAATTAGAAATTTTTTTAGTCAGCTCTTACTTATTACTAAATCTAAAGATTTCGGCATCCGGAAATTTATCAAAATGAACAATAATATTCCACGGCAGTATCTCTTCTTTATCAAATAATATATCAAATAGGACCCCAATAGGATAATGCCACTTTATGGGCTGGCCATTGTACTCCAGCCACATCTCTTGTTCCGATTTTTCGCTATCCACATACTTCAGAAAGTGTCTTTTTATTTTATCGGTTACTAAGGGAAAATAGCTAAGACGAGGCACCATCAAATAAAATGGATCTGGTTCGCGAACATCGGCTACTTCTTCGCTATCCAAACGAAAACATATAGGAAGTTTTCCTTCCCAAATTTCACGAAGAATCTCCCTATCATTTGCCATTTTGTTTTCCGTTCGAATTTTGATTTATACTAATCTAAAAGTTTATTAATTCTTAAAAACTGTATCTCTCAATCTCAGTAGATGTGTCAAAGTTTCCCTTTTTGAACTATTTTCTTCTTCTTTTTTATAATTGAGCTTTGAGCACCTAACTGATATGTAATTCATGTTTTCAACTATTTGAACAAATTTTTAGTACATAATTAAAACAAGAGTAATGATTTAAAAATAAATAACAGTTTTTATTTTAATCAGTATCTACATTTTCAAATCAAATGTCGATGCCTGTGTATACGGTTTGCCAATTTCCACGACTCTGAAAGGCCAGGGCCAGATATTTTGATTGGATAATCGATTAAATACTGTCAAACAGATAATCGATTTTGAATGTCCTAACTTTCTTTACTCAAATAAAAACAAAATGTAAGGTTAAGGTTAAATTTGAAAATATGTATAGACGTGATTACCCGCAAATATAGAAAACATTTTTTCCGTTTTGAAATATTCCATTTAATTTTATTAAAATCACAAACTATGCCGTTCGGTAATAATAGGATAATTATAATTTTAGTGTGTGTACTGTATATACGAATAACAAATTCATGGAGTTGGAATCCTATATGTTTAATAACTGAATGTTGTAACAATGATGATATTATTGATGATGTTAATAGTAAGTATTGTAATATTTACAGTGTTGTAGATTAAAACAAAAGTTTTGGAAAAAAAGCATGTTTATTATTATATCTTCTTATTAATATTTCCTAACACTTCAAAGAAGTAGTTATCACGCAAGAGAGAAACGAAAACCCAACTGTAAACCTGTATAAATGTGTTACATATGCTTTTAGAAACTCAGAATAAGATTTAATTTCCAAAACATGATTCTCTGAATATTTTAAACAAGTTAATGATTTTAAAAACTGTCCATGTAAAGAGTAGTTTCATTAGGTCATTCTATGTGACTCGGTGTTGTAATACATCCGGTTTTCCGAGATTGTTCCGAAGAGATAATTCACCGATTTTTCTCTGTATTTTGAAAATATAAAGTGTTATGTGCTTAAACACTAGATATATGATTTGTTGATGTCTAAAAGTAATTGTTTGTTCTCAAAAGGTTTGCAGTTCAAGAGTGAACCTAACTGAAAAGAGTTCGCAGTTTGACCCTATATGTATCTTATATAAATTATATAATTTTTTAATAGTAGGAGGCATTTTTGTCCCAGTTTGTAGCATAAACTGGCCGCACTTATAAATTAAGACCAACTTGTATTACATAGTTTCTTTCAAATAATTTTATTTTAAGAAGATCCAACTTATAATATGCTCTACATTTCTGAAAGTTTTTGTTCAACAATCTCTTCTAAAAAAAAACAACTTTGCCATTTATATGACAATTATTTAATGAAAAATTTGTTTTGTTCTAGAATTACGAGCTACAATTAAGTCAAAAGTGTATGGACAACATTTAGTAGAAATTGCTGTACATGCTATAGAAGGTCATTTGAGATATAAGCCACAGAAACCCCTAACTTTAAGTTTTCATGGATGGCCAGGAAGTGGAAAGAACTATGTATCATCATTTATTGCTGAAAGTTTATATAAGAAAGGTGTAAAAAGTAAATATGTACATACTTTTGTTGGAAGAGTACATTTCCCAGAAGTTTCACATTCAAGTCAGTATAGAGTATGTATATATTATAAGGATAATCTTAAAGTATACTTTTCAATGGCAATTTGATATTCCTTTTAATGAATTTATCTATAACAAATTTGTACCGTATGTCCTGGTTCAGAATTTAATACAGAGCTATTAAACGTTGCAACCTACTTTTAAAAATAGACATTACTAATTTTATTACATTAACGTTTTTAAAGAAAAATTTGTTTTGCACAAACTATAAAGTGAAAATATACTTTTTATGAATAAATTAAAACATTGAAATAAAAAAATGAATAAATAAAAATAGATAATAAATTATGAAATTTATTTTATTATACATGTTTTAGGATAACTTATATCGATGGTTAAAAGGTAACTTAACAGCTTGTCCTAAACAACTATTCATTTTTGATGAAGTTGATAAGATGCCACAAACAGTTCTAAATGCCATTAAACCTATGGTTGACTACAGAGGTGAAGTGGATAAGGTTGATTATACACAAGCCATTTTCATCTTCTTGTCAAATACTGGATCAGACTTAATCAATCAACATTACCATGACATGTGGCAGGCAGGAAAACACAGAGAAGACATGAAATTGTCTGATTTTGAAACATTAATTTCCCAAGGTGCCTTCAATGAAGTTGGTAAGTTATAGCAATCTTATCTAATTTCAAATATGTATAAAATGGTAAATAAATACTTCTTTAGCTTCAGAGCTAATATTTTAATGTTTAATTAGGTGAAATTATTATATATTGTTAAACCCAGGCCAAAGCTTTTTTGAAAAAGAGGGAAAAATGCACTCCTGCACATGTAGTGGTTTTCGAAGAGGGGTGAGTTGTAAGGGTTAAAAATCGCTTATTGCAATTACCGGCGAATTGTAACTTCCTATCAAAAAATGTTCTACAGTAAAGTTGTAGATAAAAATAAATCTAGCTTTGTTTCAGACCATTTTTCAGCATAACTCCAAATTTTTCGAGATAGTGACGAAAACCCGTTTTTTTTTATTTTTGAGCTTATGTCGAAAAAAAAATTTCAGTGTACTTGAAATTTTGATGAAATGTATATTTGAAGTCCTTTACGTTTATCGATTTGTCCTTATTTTAAAAATGAATAGTTCATGAGATATTAGCATTATTCGAAAAAAATAAATTTTTTTTAATGAAAAAATTGGTCACAGACATTTTTGATTTTTTCAATTTTTCAGGGACTTATTTTTTTCGTTTTAAGATAGAAAAAATAAATAAAAGAACCTTTACATTTAAAAACTCTGAAAAATGAGAAAACCCAAAAATAGCGACTTGTAAAAAAAGCATTTTTCAAGCACTCTTAAAAATTTTCTATTATTCATGAAATTTTTGTGCTAAAATTCAAGAATAAAATATTTTTAATTTGATATATAAATAATTTATAATAATTAATAAAAATTGTTTGAATAAATAAACTGACTTTTAAAATTATATTTATATTTCTTAACCTGTTTCTTACTTACGTTGCAGAAAAATGAAAAAAATTTTCAATTCAAAAATAATTTTTTACGAATGAATAGTGAATGAATCTAGGTACTCGACATAGACATGAACCAAAGGTCTCTTAAAAAAGAAACCGAAAAGAGAGGGGCATGGTCCCATTAACAGTTGAATCTCGTTTCGGAGTCGTCCAGCTGCGCACATACAGTTGACGATTGCCATTATTAGATAATAAAAATGTATGGCTGCTATTTTTTATTAAAAAATGCTCACACTGACAATGAATTTAAGTTAATTGCATTAATACATAAAGCTGAAGGAGATAAAATTACATTAAATAAACTTAGATTTCAACATTATCAATCTGTGTCCAAAAAATCAACTTTTAAATTAGAAAAACTTCCTCCAACTGAAGGGGCAGCTGCACAACACTGCCATACAGTATACTATCAAATGCAAACTTGGCTTGGTAACGATCTTGGTCTGGATAACGCAATAGAGTGAGGGCGGAAAAATAATGAAGGGGTACTTACGCCACAATTCATAGACTATGATTTAATTCATCAAAGTATATTAAAAAGTATCAGCTGTAATTGTGAAAGTGGTTGCGACAATAAAAAATGCGGCTGTCAAAAACATAGACTTAAATGCTCAAATTTGTGCGGTCATTGTCATGATTCAGAGACTTACTCAAATGCAGTAAAAAAATCTATGAAGACGTAAGCGATTAAGAGGACATCGTCAGCAATGAATCAGTAAATGTCTGTCTTCAAACAGAAAATTAATAAAAACAAGATTATCCAATAATTTTTTTTTTGTAAATTATTAATTGGTTGTTAAACTTAATTCAATTTTTAATAATTTACAAAAAAAAAAATTTTTGGTTTTTCGAATGTTATCGTTGTAGTGTATTCAACAATTTGTCAATTTCATACCATTTTATAAGTATCCAGTTTTATTGTGCTTGAGAAACAACTAACTTGTAAGTAATCGTATTTAAGTATTATTTTTGTATTTTAACTAGTGTTATATTTGTATTATAGGCCTGATGATGGCCATCGTTTGGCCGAAACATGTTGCCGCCCCTTGTTATTTTATAACCTTCATAAAATTATTGTGGTAAGACTTGGAGTTTTATTATTCGTTGAGAAAATGAATAGACTGAAGAAGAAGACAGTTCCTCTGACTCCGATGAGGAAGAACCAGCAACAAAGAGAGGAAAATTGAATTCAAATTTTATTTTTAGTTTTCTGTAAAATTAATAATCTATGTAATTGAACTTTCCCTTTTTTTAACAAAGTTATTTTAAATACTTGATAAAACTTTTCAATGAATACCTAATTCTTTTACGATTTATCATCAAAAAATTAGTTATTTACATTATTCTATTTCTATTAATATACACTGTATTTTTTGAAAAGTAATTTTTTCCATAAATTATATATTTATTAAATTCAAATCTGTTATTCTTAAATTTCAACAAAAAAATTATGATTAGTAGAAAATTTTTATAGTATGAAAAATTGCTTTTTTACAAATCGCTATTTTTGGTCTTTATCATTTTTCACATGGTAGGTATTTTTCATTTTTTTTCGAAAAACGTTAAGATCTCACGAACTATTCAATTTTGAAATTCCGGACAAATCTGTAAACGTAAAGGACTTCAAAATATAACTTTGAGTAAAATTTCAAGTGTATTAAAAATGTTTTCAATATAAAAAACTCAAGAATTGAAAAAAAAAACATGTTTTTACCATTGGCTCGAAAAATTTAAAATTATGTTAAAAAACAAAATTGTAGTTTTATTTATTATCTACAACTCTACTGTAGACCATTTTTTGATTAAAAGTCATACTTCGCCGATAATTGCAAAAGACCATTTTCAACCCCCTTAAAACTCACCTCCCCCTTCGAAACCACTACATGTGCAGGGGTTCAATTTTTTTCTTCTCTTTGTAATCATTTTTAGCAACGATTTGCGCTATTGCTATCCTGTAGAGAATTTTTGGGTGTTTTGGCCTCAAAAATTATAATTGGCTCTGGGTAAAACAATATATTTATATTATAATTCATTAAAATTAAAAAAAAAAACTGACGTGACTCTTTTCGTTATTGTCGCCCTTACATTTTTTGTAGTTCTGGGGAGCGAGTTTTCAAGATTGCAAAAAAAATATATATGACCACTGGTATACTTTCTAAAAGGTTTTTTGTTCTAGGTGGTTTTCACCATGGTGATGTAATAAAACATAATTTAATAGATCATTATATACCTTTTCTACCCATGCAAGAAAATCATGTAAAACAATGCATTGTCGAACAGTTTGTACAAAGAGGTGTTCCCCGGCCTTCAAATGAACATATAGAGTAAGTATACAAGACACAGATACATTTTTGTAGAAGTTTTGACTTGTCAATTTTAGTACATTATTAATTTGAACAATTTAGGTTTTTACCTACTTTCATATAGAAAGTTTTATTTATTTTATTTTTACACAGTATTTTTTAAAAAATATTACAAGTATTGATCAAAAAAACATATGCATGGTGCTAGAAAGTTCAAGTATTCAATATTACAGGAAGTAAAAAGTTTTTAATTAAAGTTATGAGACTTTGCTGCAGGCTACTAAAAAACTTTTTGGAGCTACAATGAATATTTTTGAAGAAGGAAAATAATACTTAAAAGTGCATTTTAAAATAGTGATTGTCCCATTTTTAAAAATTACAAACAATGGAGCGAAATTTCAACATTCATTTTTTGTTTTTTTTTATAATTTTTATAATCACAATAACTGTTTGGAATCAATAATTTTTATAACCACAATAACTGTTTGGAATCAAATTAATACCATTATTTATATTAAACTCTTTGTAGAATAAACTTTAATTTATTTTAATGACTTGAAAGTTTAGATATACATAGAAAATTCTACATCGAACGCAGTAGATTAAAAGTATAAAGAATTTGTCATTTAAAAAATCCATTTTTGAGCTGTCCGACTTCAATATCATTAAAAGAATTTTAGTAATTTGTACCTATAAATTTTATTCAAGAAACTTTTCTGTAATAATGAAGCTTTTGGACTTAACATTGTATACATTATATTATTATATATATTTAGTGAAGTCTTGGAGTTCGTTGATTGGGGACCAGAAGAAACTAAATTATTTTCAAAAACAGGATGCAAAAGAATAAGTTCTAAGGTATCATTAATGGTATCAAGATACTATCCAACGAGAGGGAAACATGAGCTCTAATTTAAATTTAATCCAAATAGAAGTGGAGGTAATGGAATAATAATGATAACAAAATATGTTCATTTGTATGATTTTTTACATTTTTATAATGCATGTGTCCTTCAATGGTACTGTCGTCACAATGTATTAATATTCATATTTTTAAGTATTGAATGGAGTGGCTTTTACTTGATGAACATCCATGTTAAAGATTAAATAACACGAGTGCTTTTCGATATTCACTATATTTTACAAACTTACATAACATACGTTTCGATATAAATATCTTCTTCAGATGTAAAATCAGTACTAACCTAATATTACAAAGTTGTAGATTTTATAGTTATTTTTATGTTAATGAGAGGGAAATTCCAAAATTAGGTAAAGAGATTAAGTTGTTAAATTGAATTTGTTTTTGTTTACCTTTTAAATTAAATATTAACTTTTTGACAAAATTTTTTTATTTATTTCTCAAAATTGATAACAAACTTCTAACATATATGTTTTATTTCCAACATTCTCCACCTGAACAAAATTAATCGACACCATAATGTTTTGGTGGTTTCACTATACGTCCTCTCCTAGTTACAGTTTTCTCTTCTTTCTCGCTTTCTTCACGTTCTTTAGTTTCCTCTGTCTGTTCTTTTCTGCTGCCTTCCTTTCCAGAGCTCGAGTTTACTGAAGCATTAATTTCCAAGGGAAACAAACGTTGAAAAGGTTGTACAAGTATACCATTTTTTGTTTGCACCCTGGCTACTCTTCCAGGATATTTTTTTAGTATTTTTCCCAGTCGCCAATCAATTCTTTTGGTATTTTCATCACTAATAACAATTTCACCAATATCTAGTTCACGTGGCCTTCGCTGACAAGTGTTGACCATTTCCACTAAATATTCCTTCTTGAAGCGTGTTCTGAAGCAATCTCTAAGATTTTGAAAATATCTATGTCATCTGCCCAAAGTTTGTCTATCTATTTTATCCACTTCAGGTATGTCACTGTTGTCAATATCATTGATGAACATGAAAGGGGGTTAAAGGCATTAAATCATTTTCATCATCTGAAATGTATGTCAAAGTTCTTTTATTTATTACTGCTTCACGGTCACATAAAATAGTAAGTATTTCTTCATAATTTACAATAGCTTTTCTTAAAATTCTCCTCAGAAGATCCTTGATACGAATTATACGTTCCCACCACCCTCCCCACCAGGCAGCGGTTGGGGATTGAATATCCATTTTATTCTATTCACATTGCAATGTTCTAATATTTTGTCCCAGTTTATTTGACTGACCCACAAAATGTCCTTCTTTATCTGAGTTTGTGATTTTTTCTAATTTTTCATCATTGTTCTGTTTTTCTGGGTTTATGGCAGAAAGATTAATAGAAGAATATCATCGACAAGATTGTGTAAAAGATGTTTACTGCAAGTACAATTTAAAATTATTTTGATTTATACAGGTTGCCTCAATAAAAAGATCTGCACCATAGTTATATTATTTTAAATGTAACACTCTGTATTTTTCCATCCCTCTCTACAGTATGATTTTTTTTTTAGAATTTTTTTATATATCATTTTATAGAGAGGTTTTTTTATTTGTTCTAGTTTTTTCTCATTTTCTGATTTTTTGTTTTTTTTCTGTTTTTTGTGGTTTTTTCGATTTTTTACATTTTTTTTTTCTGTTTTTTTTTGTGTGATTTTTAAGATTTTTTCTAATTTTTCATCATTGTTCTGTTTTGAATGTTTTTTTTTTTATAGTTACAGTTGTTCTTTGGGTTTTGCGATGTTTTTCGATTTTTCTCGTTTTTTGTCATTTTTCTGTTTTTTTTTCGATTTTTTCTAATTTTTCTCATTCTGTTTTTTTTTTCAATTTTTTTTCGTTTTCTAATTTTTTCTCATTTTTTCTTATTCCTTTGTTCTATTTCGATTTATTTCAATTCCCTCCAATTTTTTACTTAAAAATTTTTTTTTATTGTTACTATTGTTTCTGGTTTTTGATTTTTATTTTTTTAATTAGATTTTTAGCTGTTTTTTATAATTTTTTTCTGATTTTTTGCGACTTTTTGTCTTTCTTGCGATTTTTAGGGTTTTTTTTGCGCATTTTCCGTATTTTACAATTTTATTTTTGATACGTTTTCAAATATTTTCGTATTTTTTCCTCTGATTTTTTCTTTCAGGTTTATTCAAATTTAATTGAACAGTATTGGGATTTCGTAAACCGCTAAAGATAAAAATTTGGTTAAATGCGAAAATAGATGCGTATTTTCAAGACGAATTGATCGGTTTTTTTAATGATAATTTGCGATTTTTTCTGATTTTGTTGCGTTTTTAGGCTTTTTTTCTTCTTTTTTTTTGCGATTTTTAGGGTTTTTTCCGATGTTTCCATTTCCTAACGCCGCCTTAAGTAGGAATTTCATTTATTGGTAGAGGTATGTGGATAATATTTTTACTTGTTTCTAACAGACAATTTGAATTTTTTTGAACTTTATGAATTCTATCCACTCTAATATAAAATTCGCAATGGAGACTGGACAGGACAGTAAAATTTCTTAGATTTAACCAGGATAATAAACATGAATTTTCAATTTACCATAAACCAACGCACACTGACACTACAATTCACAATAAATCAAATCACCAGTGCCAACATAAAAATGCAGCCTACAGTAGTATGATACATAGATTAATTAATATCCCAATGACTTTAACTATTTTTAATACAGAGATTAACATTATTATACAAATTGCCGATAATGGATATAAACCTATATTAATTGATAATTTACTACAGAAAAAACAATATAACCATAAAATCAGTTTATCCATTTATTAAAGATACCATAAATAACTTTAAATCTATTACCTACAACGGCGAATCTAGTAATCAAATTTAAAAATTTTTAAGGAAAAATAATGTTAAACTTGCATTTAAAACAAATAATAGAATAAGTAAGGTTTTGAAAAATAATAAGACTAAAAGAATATCATCAGGAGTTTACAAATTAACTGGCGGTAGTTGTGGTAAATTATACATAGGCCAAACTAATAGATCATTTAAAAAGAGAGTAGCAGAGCATAAAAGATCTTTTGTTAATAAACTAGATAATCCAAACTGTGCCAAACATCTAATAGATATTTTACACATTCAACCCAAAGGCCATAAACTGAACCTCTTAGAATCCCTTGAGATAAATAAATATACATATTCAAATTTACTTCTACCAACTAGACTTGACAAATTCTCCCTTACTTAATCTCTTTACCTAATTTTGGAATTCCCCACTCATTAACATAAAAATAACTATAAAATCTAGAACTTTGTAATATTGGGTTAGTACTGATTTTATATCTGAAGAAGATATTGTATATCGAAACTTATGTTACGTAAGTTTGTAAAATATAGTGAATATCGAATAGTACTCATCATATTTTTAAGCTTAATTTATGAAAGTAAGAACAAGTAATTAATAATAGTAATTTTGTTATATTTGACCAGCACATGTAAACACAACAAAACCACTTATGCTTTAATATAATCTGTGTCTCGTTTTTCATTGGGCTATATTGTTAACTCAGTTGCTATTAAAGATGGAAGATTGAATAGTTGTAGGAATGTTTTAGGTAATTTAGTTTAAATTTTGTTCCTTCAAATGTTTATGAAATATGTTCTTTAATGAAATTCAAAAGTTAAATGCTAGAGCCCTTCATGTTGTTAAAATTGTTTGTGTCATGCTTTAGACCTAACAAAGGCGTCGATATTGTCTTAAAAAGTCACAGCTTGTCTAATTTCAAAAAAAAAAACTGCAGTCTATAAGGGTCGTGCCCCTATTAATACCATATAAACCATATTTTTCTTAAATATAAATAACACCTAGACACATAAATGTACCTCTCTTGTCTAAATATATTATAATTTTGCTTTTCCTGCCCTTAGTACACTCGTTCCCGGCGACGCCCTTGAAAATATTTCTGTACATTGGACTTTTCATTGTTCAAATGAACTTTCATCAAAAGCAACATTTACATTTTTTTTATATTTAGGTTGTATCTATAAGTTTTATTTTTAGACAAATCTTAAGACTCCATTCTATCTGGACTAAATTCGATCATTTCAACAATTGAAAAACGAATTTGCTCGTTTTTGTTTAGTCTATTAAATACATACCACAAAAACTGTACCATAAAATTTATCTCAAAGCGGTGGAGCTGGGATTTCCTTTTGTATAAGCTGTAGTTCCTGCATTAGTATCTTATTTTCAACATGCTAAAGGGTTTTAAAATTCATTCCTCTTAAAAATATTATTTTAACGTTTAAATGCTTTTACTGGGAAAAGTTATTATCAAACAGTTAATAACAACAATAGCCCAATACAGTATACTGAACTATAAAACTAAGTGAGCGGCACGCCAGCATACATAAACATGTCACTCCACATTTCTTCAAAGTGTGGTAGAAACTGATAAACAACAAATTCTCTAAAAAGACACTTCACCATGTAAATGTCAATTCATTTTTAATTGTTAAAAATGAGGAAAAAGTTCGTTGCAAAACTTTTTAATTTGTTTTACATTAAATGTGAGGATTTTTCAAAAATGTTAAGGTACCCTTTAAATAAGTTCAGTTGCCACATTTTCCTTCAATTTTTTATAACACGCATAAATAGTTTTGTTTTCACAGGATTTAAATAAATCTTTCTGAGACCAAAGTGGGTAAGCTCCCTTGAGCCGCAACGATAAATTAGTAAGCTGTAAATCCATGCTTTGTGCAAGACCTGTATTTGCCAATTCAAGGTGCAAGTGGTCCGTTTTTCTGGCCGTAACAAGCCAACTTTTCACTGTAAACTTATAATCAGTGCATATTATATTATGATTATCTCTACTTTGCCATGGTTTCTGGGGTTCACTTATAAGTTGTGAAATATAGGGCGAGTATTATTATTATTACTTTGTGCTCACCCATTTAAATTCACCGCTGAGTTATTTTCCAACTTAACTGCCCTTCTGTCTTAATAGTGACGCAGTTGACAACACGTTTCCATCGAAAGCTGGACGCAGTTTATAATAAACAACTAGATTATTTTATACCATTCTGTTTGGGTGTGAGTAATAAGAATGTTCATTAATTGAATGAATCTCGAAGCTACAAATTGTCACAACTTAAAAGTCATTTTGCAGTATAATTGGCGCGAATGAACATACTTGCTACTTTGACTTTGACATATAAATACAAAAATACCAAATCATGTACAATTAAAATTAATAATATATTTAATACGTTATTTTTTATCGATATTAAACCAGTGTCGCGGGTAAAGAGCAATTGAAATTTTAAATATATTTTCAAAATATATATTTATAAATAGCTGTTTTAATTCTAAGAATTACATACTACACCCTTTGTTAAAATAATTTATATATTTACTAAACACGTTTTCCCAGTTTTTTAGTTTTATGCAGCTTATTTATTTATTTTTTTTTAAATATATTGTTAAACGAAAAAATATGTATGTATAATTGCGTTTTTAATAAGATTTAATTGTAATTTCCCAGCAGTTAAAAACTTACTTTATACCTTTATTGATTCATTTTTTTTAGGGGGATATTTCATTCAAATTTATTTTATTTTGATTTCCCTCACTACTCGTTTTGGCTAATATATTAATTCCATAATTAAATATATAAACTAGAAAAATTACTATTTTATTAAAAACAAATATAAATAAATTAACAATTCTTATTTAATCTATAAGAAAAAAATCCAATCATCGATGAGACAGTTACTATCCTTGATATAAAAATTACAACAATACAAAATATGTGAAAGGCATAATACGAAATTTGACATTTTATATAATTCATAAGTAATTCGTAAAATGACGATATCTAACCAGAATTTCAACGTTTCGCGATTTTACTTAATATTAGTAGGTATATTGAAAAAATTAAGAATACTATAATAAAACAACAGTTTTTTTATAATTAAATGTGTGTCACGAGAGAGGGCTGGCGTTTGTTACAATTAAAATATTTTTAAAAATCTTATTGACTGTCATGCATTGTACGTTCTAAGCAAATAAGATACTGTTAGAAATCAAAAACTGGCTTATAAATTGTCTGTATGTGCTGAGTGATTTTTCGAACACTAGCGGCGAAACTATGCCAAATTCTAAAAAAGTATAGACAAAATTTGTAGAAAATTTTATGTTCTACAATTTTGATTTCCTGTAATTTTTCATACAAAACCATAATTTTTGCTTAAAATCTAAAAAAAGCGTAGTCTATATTTATTTCACAATTTTTGTAAAAAAAAATTGAAAAAATTACAATTATATAGAGTTTTATTTAATTATTGTATTCAAAATGAGTAGACCTTTTTTAGGTTTTCTGGATCAAAATGTATTCGTGAAGTTGATATGAACAAATTTAAAAAAATCGATTTTTTTGTCCAAAATTCATTGAATTTTATTAATTTTTTATCTTTTTGGCTATAAAACTTATATAAATAGTATTTTAAAAATATGAAATAATTCAGACATATAATAGTTTTGATCCCTTTTGGATAGTCTATTTTTTTCATTGGTTTTATACTTTTTGGTAAATTGAAATTACAAAAAAATAAAAAATTCTTTATTTTGGCTATAATTAACATTCTAAATTCGATGGAACTAAAATACATTGTATAATAAATTTAGAGTTTTCCATTTTAATATCTTTTATTCAATTTAGTTTAAATCGTAATGAAATTATAAATTTTTTTAAAAATTCCACATTTGTAATGAAATTTTTAAAAAAATCTGCGGTTGTCTGATTAGCATCAAAATCTATAAAGGTCGTCTCATTGTTACCCTAGATATGTATATAAAACTTAATCTAAATTGGATCAGCGTTTAGAGACGCTATCGTGTCTACACAAACAGACACATTATGCAAAAAATGGTAGAAATTGATTGAAAAAAATCTGGGTATGGCCAAAAATTCATGATTGCAATACTTTCATTCTATACAACTTTGTTGGCTTCGGAAAGTAAAAATGTAAAATGCGGTTTAAGTCACAAGTTGATACATTACCACAAATGCAATGAGTTGACACAGAAATACCAATTTTATACAAATGGACAGAGAATTTTCCACGGTTTATTATTAACCGCGTGTTTTCATAAGACATTGAAATTTGATAAATGGGGTATTTTTAATGGTAGCGAAGGACGAATGAGAGATATAGTGATTAGCACTCCCCGTTTGAGCGATGTTATTCTTAACTGTTCTAATAAGAATCGTGAATAGAAGACATTTTCAAAAAAGTGCTGCTAGTTTATCTAAATCTGCCGTTTTATACCCATAATCTGCAATGACCCTTGTCACACACAAATATGACATTTTTTTGTTAAACAGTGTTTATATGTATTGTTTAATATGTTACATAAATGACAGTAATATTATATGGGTCTATGATAAATCGCCGAATGGACAAAACGCCGAATGGACAAATCGCCGAAAGGCTGGTCAAAACGCCGAAAGTAGACTTTGGACAAATCGCCGAAAGTGGTCAAAATACCTAAAATAAGTCTTTGGACAAATCGCTGAACGTGGACAAATTGCCGAATCCTGTAAAACGACGCTGCATAAGATCGGGTTTGTGGCGTCGAAGCCGAAGTCACAATTTTAATTAATATCTGATCAAAATATTAAATTTGATCAAAACGCAGAAACTATTATTTAGACAAATCTCCGAACGTGGACAAATTGCCGAATGGACAAATCGCCGAATGGACAAATCGCCGAAAGGCTGGTCAAAAAGCCGAAAATAAGTCTTTTATAGGAATACTTTTACTTGGTATTTTATGAAATGTAGATGACATAAATGAGATATTTAGAGATTGAATCCAGTAACTGACAGTTAGTATGTCTATATATTGTATATTATATTAAAATTGTATGTATCCACTTCAGTTTCTGTGAGTTAGAGTTCGCTTTCTAAATTATTATTGTCTTGTATACAAAAATAAACCAAATCTGAAGTGTTGTACACATTCTTGTTTCGACAAGGATACAAATAAATGTGTGTACAAGTGTATACTTTTTTAATGGATTGAATCCAACCGCTTTAGACACCATATTATCCTTTAGGGCTATCGGCCTATAAAGGTGCAAAAAATTGTACAGCTCAAGACCTTGAGAGAAACGAAAAAATTATTTAAATTTTTCATTTTGTATCCTACAACATCCTTGTGTATTAATGGCTATCATTACATGATCGTTGCATAATATACTATTAAATATTTATTATATTGAACTTCTAAATAAGGTTCTAAATATTGTAATCCACTATTTTATAAACAATATTTATCGTAGAAAAAATAGCATTTCCTACATAAAATATGTTTTTTTCGTTCGTAGAATAGCCCCAGGGATTTTTCGGATTTTTTTAACTTTTTATAATAATTCACACATTTAGTACTTTTTATTTCCTTTCAGACACTTTATTTACTTCTTTTAGTTGTTTTATAATATTGGACTAAACATAATTACAAAAAAATTTAAAATAAGTTATTTTGGTTATAACAATTACAATTTTGAATTAGACGAAACTAAAATATCTTGTAAATTTAAAGTTTTATGTTACCTTTTGAGTGGTATGAATTCCATTTTTATATCTTCAAAATTTTTAAAAGGGATTCATTTTTTTTTAAATCTTAATAAAATTTCAAATTTCTTTGAAATATATTTTTAAAAATTTCTCTATTTTTGTAATAGAATTTTGAAAAAAGTCAGTTATTAATTATACAGTTTTTTATTAAAATTTAACTGTAATTGTTTTACATTTTTAATATTAAATTTTGACTAAAAAAAATTAATAAGATAAAAATTATTTCTAAATTAAAATAAATACTGGTGGCAAAACTATGAAGAATTAAAAATAAAGTAAATAAGTAAAATAGGGTATCAATAAAAAGAAAATTAAATAAATTTGTTCAAAAAATTTCTCTCAAGTTCTTGAGCTGCACAATTTTTTGCACCTTTATAGGCCGATAACTCTAAATGGTAATAGCGGTTGGATTCAATCCATTAAAAAATGTACACACTTGTACACAAATTTAATTGTTTCATTGTCAAAATAAGAATGTGTAGAACCTCTTAGATTAGGTTAATTTTTTATACAAGATAATTTAGAAAGCGACCTCTTTAACTCACAATAATTAGTAACTGAAGTAGATAAATACATTTTTAATATAATATACAATATATAGACATAACTACTAACTGTCAGTTACTGGATTCTAAAGCATATCTTTAATCTTTAAATAGCTCATTTATGTCATCTACATTTCATAAAATAACAAGTAAAAGTATTCCTACAAAAGACTTATTTTCGGCTTTTTGACCAGCCTTTCTGCGATTTGTCCATTCGGCGATTTGTCCATTCGGCGATTTGTCCATTCGGCGATTTGTCCATTCGGAAATTTGTCCACGTTCGGCGATTTGTCCAAATAATAGTTTCTGCGTTTTGATCAAGTTTAATATTTTGATCAGAGTATATTAATTAAAATTGTGACATCGGCTTCGACGCCACAAACCCGATTTATGCAGCGTCGTTTTACAGGATTCGGCAATTTGTCCACGTTCGGCGATTTGTCCAAAGACTTATTTTCGGCATTTTGACCACTTTCGGCGATTTGTCCAAAGTCTACTTTCGGCGTTTTGACCAGCCTTTCGGCGATTTGTCCGGATCCCTATTATATTTGGAAAAAGTTATTTACTGCTGAAAGAACAAATTTACAAAAAATCGTTTTAGTGTGTATTACAAATGGTAAGTTAAGTTATATTAGTTCTTATTTAAAATATTGTGAATTTTTAGGTAGATTTCCATATATGGAATCTACCTATTGTAATCGATTCAATGACAGGACCCAGAACCGGGAATAGGGGCGCTACGCCGTTTATGACTTTGAGAATAAGAATCAGTAAAACAAAATTATCGGCACGATAGAGGTCGCAATTTTTGTCCAATTGGCACCAAATTTAGTACAAAAGTTCTTTGGGGCAGTAATTCGTTGCGTGTACTGCAAATTGGCATTCTACCTCTAAGGGAGTGACAATTGAAGGGGGTTGAAATCTCAAAAAATTCAGATTTCCGCCATTTTTGAAAGTATTAAAAATGGTCATTAGACATTTTTTATGATCTGATTATTATAAAATTAATTTATCTGAAACATTTTTCCATCCGACCGACGGGGGTGGAAATGGAGGGTGTTGAAATTTCAAAATAATTTATATCCGTCATTTTCAAAAATATTGAAACAGATTATAAGAATTTTTCTATATTCTAATTATTATAAAACTAATTTGTCTAAAACTTTTTTTCATCCGACCCACGGGGGTGGAACTGGAGGGTGTTGAAATTTCAAAAAAATCATCTCTTCAATTTTGAAACAGGTAATTAGACTTACTTCATGTCCCAATTATTATAAAATTTATTCGTTTGAAACTTTTTTCGATCTAACCATATCGTGGGGTGGAGAACGATGAGTCTCAAATTTCAACAACAAAAATCTACCTCCCCCTGTCGACCCTAACGACAGGAATTTTTTTAATACTCTTTACTTATATTTTGCCTAAACTTCGTTAATATTTAACTAAATGCAATAATTCTGGCTAACTCACCCTTTTAAAAATTGCGAATGGATATATTAAAATACCAGATTTCGTATTATGCCTACACAGTGTATACAAACATTGGTCAGTTTTAGATAAAAAAAAACATTATTTTTTGTTTGCATTAATTATTTTTACTTTCTGCTGAACAATATTATACCGGTGATTTATTTTTAAAATAACTTTAAAATTTGGTTACTAAAATCTTATTAAAAAGCTAGTCACACATGGAAGGGATTTTTAAAAGATCAGGTCCGTCAGATAATTCTTATATTTTCATTGATGGAATCTACCGAATTTGATCTGTGTATTATTAGATATTCATGGGCATAGATTATTTGACAATATTTCTTTCTGGTGCATATTCGCGTAAAGTTTAATGTTCAGTTTATTAACTGATCATTATCGCCCTTCAACGATCTAATATTAAAATAAATAAAATCCTTTACACGTGTGGTCGGGTAAATGTTTTTCAAAATCTCATTACAAAATTCATTTCAGAAATAGACATTAAAGCATTTGATATTATTGTATGAGAACAATTATTTTTTCAAACATTTTGATTTAATTTTTTAATCAAGTGAAAATAATTTACTTATGATGTAAATGTAAAACTGAGGCTATAATATGTTGTATTTTTCTGTGATATTTAACTGGCTAAAGTATATATTAACATTTAAACACTGTATTTTTATATGTAAATATTATGTTTATTATTTCTGTACAAAATAAAAAAAAAAAAAATTAACATATTACCAACAAATTTATTTTAGAAAATAGCTATAATATCACCAACAAGTTACACACAAATTTTTCCAGCGTGGTTTTGTTTCATTGTTTGATTCAGCATTCACCTTAGTATTGTGTAGTATTTTTTTACTAAAGGGCAGAAGTATGGGTATAATGGGAAATTAATACATTATAAAAATTATACCTTTATAAAATATAATTACATATACAAGTTATTTGTTAATAAACTAATTTTGATATTAGAACTCTTAACGGGTAAATCTAACTGTTTGAAAATATTCAATATTGCTGTACTACTATAAGAATCTAGAGGTGATTTATCCATGTATATAATAAATAATGTACATTTTTTTAAAGATAAATGAATACAATATGACAAAATATTGGCACCTAATCCTGTTACTAAATTGGGTTGTTCCAAAATACCATAATTAAAATTATTTTCTGAATTTGTCAAGATTCTTGTGAGTGAAACGGGTTTTTCAATATAGTAATGATTTTGATAGTTGTATATAGAATCTGACGTTATGGCATAAACTGCTTTTGCTGCACAAATCCATTTTTCAAGAGCTTCCACTACCTGAAAAAAAAATATTGCATGTAAACTCAACACGATATTTTTCAAGTATGACCTCTGTTCAAAAGGCAAACTACCTGCCTATAAGGCAACATACAGACGGAAATATTTTTGGCTGAAAACCCACAAATCCACATAAAATTAATACTATAAGACAAAACTAGTCATAATCTTGATCATGTTTAGCTATTAAACAATTATATAAATGGGTGTCACTTCATAAATAAGCCAGACACCTCCTATCTTAACTTTAAATTAAAACTGCCTATTATTATAATATTATTCTTTTGGTTTTATTAAAGCAAATCCAAACATAATCAATTATTTTTTGTCTTTTAACAGATATTTGAGTTTGTGTTGTCCAAGTACTAGCAAAAACCTTTCTTAACTCTGAAATAAACCAGGTATTGAAACTTAAGTACTTATTCAAAATTAACTACTTAAATTCTACTATTAAATTAAAAAAAAATATATTGAAGTTAGATATAATCGAAACTATCCAACAAAATGCGAAGTTACCAGATAACAATATCTATGAAATGTTGATATAAACAAGTAATTTATAAAAATAATTGAGACTCTTATAGGCTTACTTGTTTCTAGCACAATTTAAAAAAAGCTAATCGAAGTCAGGTAGTTAAACAGGGAATATAGTGTTAATGAAAATAAACTAAGGGTTGTGATATCAATAAAACCTAGTGGGAAAAGGTTAAAATTGAAGGTAGAGAAATAACAGATCAACAGCAACAAAAAATTATTTTGAAGAAAGTAAAAATTGTTAAGATTAATAGGAGAATGTTGTATTGAAAGATATTTTATAACGGATTAAACTAAATTAAACAATATAATTGAATTTACTTACTTACTTACTGTCATCGGAATTACAGAAATGCTGGAAATTTAGAAACTGGCTAATCTTAAAAGTTGGTGGAAAATTGATGAATAAAGTGGATTGAGGAGTGAAACACATAAGTACTTAAAAATAGTGATTTAAACAATGACTTACTTGACCAGAATTCAATGTCATTTCTCCACTATATAATACCAAATACCGATTTTTTGGTAGTGTAAAAATCTCAATACCACCATTTATGAGTTTACAAACATATTTTGCTTCTAACAAAACGCAATTATGAACCAAATCTTTGACAATCTTAGATTCTAGAAAAACTATAGAGTTTATTTCTTTTGGTGGAACGTAATTTCCTTCCCATTCTGGCAAAATGCTAAAATATAGGTACGTTAATAAGAGGTAGTTTCAATATTTAGTTAATATACTTCAAATAATCCGGATATTCTTCCAAATCTTCGTCGATTAAAGCTCTCGTGCTGGGTTCTACAATTTCACCAAATAACAATCCACTCATTTTTGAAACAAATACTTTTTAAAAAAGTGCCGAAGTTTTATTTCAATATAAAAAAATCTGTCAACAAAGTGACTAGAATATTTCGTTTCTAACCTATAAAATATTAAATATTTTTAATCGTATAAATAGAATCGAGTGAAAATCATCGACTTATATTCGATTACGCATAATTCAATTTTTTTGCGATACTTTATGCCATCAGTGACAGTGACTAGTGTTACGACCCTCAGAGGTTACTATTATTCTTTGCCTCAGATAAAGGAACTACTACTAGAGTTTGTTTTAACCATCCTTTGCCGTTACGTCATAATCGGTGACGTATTCTGCTCTTTCACGTTTGTCGTATATTATTTGAATGTCATTTTACACATAACCTCAAAATTAAAATATAACTAATGACATATGTTAAGGATTGTTTTCAATGACCCATGTTAAGGTGTGTTTGTATTAATAAATTGGTAATGCCGAAAATTGTATTTTGCTTTATGGGTTGCGTACATTTTTACATAATTTAGTAATTTTTTTAACTTGAAACCTCCTTTTTTTAACTGATTTGTAAAGTAATTATTGTCTGTGAAATTGTGAGAAATACTTTCGTAAGTATTCCTAAAAAATGAAAATAGAAAGAAACACATGTATGGGAGAAAACAGGCAATAAATAAATTTATTTCTGAAAAACACATAATACAAATAGGAAAAAGAAACGAAAAAACGGATAAGAAACGTAAACTAAAATAGCATGTAATGAAATAAAATGCAAAATCTAAGCTTCATCACTGACAAAATCATCTTCATCATCACTCTAGGAGTCCGATTCACTCAGATCTATGATAACAGGAAGAAAATGAGATTCATCAATGTATTTTTCTTTTTCCCAGTCATTATTGATTAACTGATTTAAATGCCTGAAATAGTGCTTCCATGAAACATGTCCAGCATGAACTTTGATTTTGTAGTCTTTATCTGTTTCTGTTCCACTAGTAACTGTTTTTTGAACGGTTCTAATAGATATGTCTAGAGCATCAGCAACATGCTATAAAATTTAATAAAATCAAATCAATAAATGCTTACATTTTGCATAATACAGCTAGATATTTACGTTGTTTTCCAGCATATCTTTCTCTTGAAAAGTAATTAATCAACTTCAAAATTAAAGTTTGCTCTTTCTCATTATACCGGGAAGACATTTTGACAATGAACAATTAATTGAAAAAGGCGAAAATAATCAAAAATACTCAATACAAATCAAAATATGACAACTTAACTGTCAAAAGTAATAAATAATCTGAATTAGTTAAGAAATACGTCAGTGACGTCATAATTCCGTCTCATCCATTTCATGAGGGAGAGATCGAGATGGATAATGTATGACGCAACGGCAAAGGATGGTTAAACAAACTCTACTAGATATGCCCTGTATATCTAATGTCATTTACAAAATTTAAGCCAACATCTAGCCCTCTCTCTCGGCAAAGTTTGTGGGTGAGGGACGTGAGACGCGTAGAAAAATCTCGTGCAGAGGACGAAATCAACAATAAAAATTGACGTGATGTATTAGACAGTGGCGACGCGAAGAATTATAACTTTTTATTTATTTTATCAAAAAAATAGAAAATTAAAATTGGGTATTTTACATGTTATTAATATATCACATTTGAATTAAATGTCGTGAGAAGTTATATAATTTCGATAAAGTTGTATTTTCTGTAATACTGATAAATATTAACATTAAAACATAGCAAATGCCTGTAAATTTATATTAAATGTACGTATTTAATAATGGAATCAAATAAATAATATTTTTTATTGCTTCTAAAACCTTGTTACAGTAAGGAGTACCCAAATGCGAATAACATAAAAAAAATGTGAATGGTATATAACATAAAAAAGAAAGGAAGCAAAATAAAAAATTATCAAATCTTATCAACTTATATTATATTTTAAATTATTCAAAAACTACTTTCCTAACTTACTTGTGAAGTGTAAGATTGATTATCTAATGGCTTGAGAAAAGCACCACATTTTTTACATTTATTTCTCATGGTTAACAACCTTTCAAGAAAACCACTTAAAATAGTTCAAAATGTTTACAAAAATATTTAGTACAACCTATATGACACTAAAAAATAACACAAATTAATTCACAAACTGTAAACTATTTAATGTATGATTTTAAATTATCCTGCTTGAAAGTACGCTTATGGAATCTCTAGAGGACGATGTCAACAAAAGTTAACTAGATGTTGGCTTAATAAAAAAGGATAGAATGCCCTCTCTATATATATTTACTCTGAGTTACGACCCAACGGAATTTTGATAAATAAAAATAAATTCCCTTTAATTATAACGTGTTGAATCACTAAAAACTGAACATAGGTCGAACCTTGCAAAATTAAAAATTCGCCAGATGTAGCATTCTGTACATTTTGTTTAGTTCAAATAAAAATAAAGAACGTGTTGTATCACTAAAAACTGAACATAGGTCGAAAACCTTGGACCATTAAAACTTCGCTTGACGTGGTGAGACACATCTAGAAATGCCACTAAATTAGCGTGTCGTTTTAAAAAGGTTTTTTTAGTTTAGTCATTGTTTATATCTAGACAAATTTATATTTAAAAATTTTCAACGAACTTGCCTTTCGTCATTTAAGAATGTATTCTTACCTTTATTTTGGCTATTTATTTAGCAATAAACAGTTCGTATATCCTATATAGAAGGAGGGCAATCTCTAATGGACAACACGCACGTTTAAAATGTGGTCAACATTTTATACGCAACTAATGGTACTAAAATAACCGACGTGGCGCTGACGATCGTATGTTGAAAAACTGTTTGTAGATTGATTAGATCCATAATCTCAAATAACGTTTTTTATTTAATGGAGCCATCCAATTTTTATAAAATACATATCTTTTAAAAATTTACGTAATGAATTAAAATTCTTATTTAAAAAAAATCAAAGAAAATGTCAAAACTGTCATCAACAGTCGATCAACAGCGCCACCAACTGGCTTCCAAAATTGGTTCCCTTTTTCTAACGTTGCGATGTGCCTCCTTCTATACCCTCCATAGTTGTACTGCACCAATATTTCGTATTTCATTGGTAAACTGGTGCAAGCAAAGTTGCACTGAGTGCAGTTTTTTCCGCACCTGTTCAGCTGGTGTCCAGTGTAGTGCAAAATGGAAAATGGCGACGAATGATGAGCGGTGTTCTTTGGAAGAAAAAGCAACTTAATTTTTTTCTTCTTCGGATGATAACAGTGATTTAGACATTAAGAGAAAACAAACGTTAAACACAGCGAAAAAGAGATGTTAAATCAATTGACATTCAAATTTATAACCACGGTAAATACCACTTCATTCAAGTGATTAACACTTGTGACGTCAGTATACTAACCCCTTCCATAATCGCACGGGGTAACCAAGAAATTTTGTGGTAAATACCAAAAAATATTGGTAGTTCGCTTAAAATTGCCTATAAAGGAACTACTTGACTTATGACGTATCTCGTATTTCGTATGACAATACTTTCTCTATGGTATGACAGTTTAGGTTAGGTGTGTGTATTTTTAAATGTCTTTTTTCTGTTAACGGTTAAAATTAAATAAAACGGTCTATAAGTGTAAATTACAATAAAAAAATTGTTATAAATTGTTGTGCAGTTGAGGAAGGTATTGGTGAAAGAACCTAGTGCAAAATGAATTCTAACCTAATTACTTCACCGGCTTTTACGTATAAAGACTTACTCCTTAGAAAGTTATATTATTCTGTAGTGTGTAGTGTACTTTCTCAGTTAGTTTTACTAGTGATATATGTTTTTTTATCAAACTTTAATCCTATGCACCCGATGGACTGGATCTATGTGACAGTGAAGACTTTTAGTTCCCTAAGTGTGTGGTTATTTATTATACCATTCTTAACAATCATATTTGCCCAGAGTATAATATGTGCCAAAGACTATGTATTTAAAGCCAGCTATTGTTCAACTCGGTTCCAGAAGTTTATGTCTGCATTTTCAATGCATAATTTAGCTTTGTTGTTATTACATATCTTAGCTGGACCAATGTTAATATGGTTGTTCCTTTCACTTGGAGGAGGGGATTTCCAAGAACTTACCCCACGTTTGAACAATAAACAGGCTTATACATTAAATGAAGGGACTTTCTATTTAATTTTGGGTGGATTTTGGATTGGATTTTATTATTTTACTAAAGTGTACATATCAGAAAAACACCTCTCTTTTCCTGTTATTCAACAACGTAAATGGCTACAACTGAAAGCTCAATTATGTCCATTAATCAAGGAGAGCTTCGCTTTGTCAGTTTGGCCTACACTGTCATTTATATTGATTTATTATGTGTGGGGCAAAGATTTGTGTGTAAACTATAGAAACATATTGGGGCTACTTCCAGATGAAAAGACAAATGGAGTTCTTATTCACTTTTTTCTATGGAGTTTTGGTGCTCTTTATTATTTTAATATGAACCTTATGAAGTTTTTTTTTAATGTTTTTCTAACTGAATCTGTTACATTTCCTTTAAACAAGTTATCTTCGGATTTATTAAACCTTCAAGAAAGTATAACTATGTCTGACTTGCCAATAGTTCAAAATTTGGCTTGCTTGGACTTACATAATCTTGCTCAATGGTCTAAATCAAGAAGACAAGTATTTTTTACTCTTTCACAACCAGGTGGACACCCACATAATTGGAATGCTTTGGTTGAAAATATTTTAAAATTATTTATGGAATACATCGAGCTATTAAACAAATCTACGGAAACTGCAGAAAAAATCATTAAACCTATAGTCTGCCCTCCTATGCACATTCCTTTGCAGTCACCTGATAAATTTAGAAATCTAAGAAATATGTCGCTATTATCTGACAGTGGTATGGTAGATATTGTTGATGTCACTCATTCAACAGTGCCAGGAATTACTTTAACAGAAAATGTATTTACTAAGATTAAACAAAAAGCAATTAACTTCATATCTGTTACTAAAGTGCTTTTGGGTATTGATTTTTTATTTGGAGAATTACCGGAGGCTAATATTCAAAAATGTTTAGCAAATGGTCTTATTATAATCTGGACCAGCCAAGGAATTACTGATTTAGCTTGTACTGCAATTACAGAAGATACATATGGTATTGTTCAAAAGGATATTCCTGGACTAATTACAACTTTAGTGCAATTAAAACAAAATTTAGATAAATTAAATAAAATACCTGCTTTGACAAAGAAAATTGCTGGGTATGATGATTTTAATTGCAGAATGAAAGGGGCAGTAACAACAGCTATTAAAAGAAGTTTATTTAATGTATACAGGACTTACAAAAACTATCTCAATGACTTTCCTTTAAGTAAAGAGGTTTTGCTTTATTTACATAATATTTACAGAAGTTAATATTTAACTTATGTCTTTCACAAATAATTTATTTTTTGTAAATTGTTATTAATTTCTTATAAATAATGATATTAAAGTGTGTACAAAAAAATAAAACGGCGTTTATCTTTTCTGTGCATTTCAAGGGCACAATCAAATATGTTTTGATGCCAACATAAGATTTTATGTGTAATTGTTAATTTAAATTCATTAATTAACCAAGACATTTTTTTAATATTTGCTTATATGAATCTTATTTTTATTGCATTGACTTTTTCAAAATTTTTGGTTTCTAATAATCAGATTATCGCAAAACAAGAACAATATATTTTTTATCACCTTTAATAAACAAACAATTAGTTTTATAAAGCACCTTTCTAGTCTTATTCATGGTCAATTCGAAAAATATATTAAAACAATAAAATTATTGCTCTGTCTCAGAAATTATTAATAAATTTTAGTTTGAATAATTCAGTTCTCCCAATAAATAACTGCATTCGACTTTTATGGTGTTTCGCAGCTTTGGAGGCCCTTGGCTCAGAAATTTATTTGGTACATATGAACCGAAGCAGGGATATGACCTTTAAGGCCGCAGTATCACTGCATTTTGACGTATAAAAACACGGGTTTGCTAGTTCCAATTACGTTTAAATTTTACTGAACGAAGGAAAATTAAACTTTGGCAGCTTAAAGTATAATGTTTAAAGAATGGAGTCTCCTATTTTTTATTTGTCCTGTAATTAAACTGAGTTTAGAAAAAAATAAAAAAAGTGATTTTTAAAATCAGAGATAAAAAGTAGGAGACTTCATTCTACGTATTTTTGTTAGTAAGCTCCTTGAATATTTCTTTATTTTATTCAGTATTTATTAAATCTAAATGGAAATACGATTGAGAAATATATGTCAAATTTATTTGTCATAATGGAGATTTTCGATAATTTCCTGTAATGTCTTAGTTCATACCCTCTCGAAAAGATGTCACGACAATCAAATTAGGTGACAATCATATAAAAGCTATGTTGCCAAACTTTTAGAAAAATCTGAATATTAGGTATTTTCGCGGAGCTAATCCTGAACTAGTTCAGAACACATTTAAGGATTACAAAGGCCACAAATGGACAAGTTATATGCGCATGTCCTATTCGGAATATATTCAAGATTTTTATATACCGCGAACGCATAAAATGAAACTTAACTAAGACATAATCTTTTGTTACTTAACAAAACAAATTAATTAATATTAAATTTTCACCCAATTAATTTAATGATACAGAAGAAATTATTTTTATGGAATATTTGTTTCCAGATTTGGAATATTTGTCTCTCATTAGGGAATATTTGTCTCCCAATAGGCGCAACTGTTTTGCCAAACTTTCCAGTTTCGCACTGCGTTCGGTATTGCTGCTGGTGATAAGATGTCGATATTGATCATGGGATGGGACTCGCGAGTAAACCGAATTTTTATTATTTTTCCGAGCGCATCAATCTGTTATCTGCTAGGTTACACCGAAATATTTATAGAGAGTGTCTAGAGGTCCGTCTAGTCGGACCCGGTGAAAACCCAATAGGTCCGTCAATCAGCTGTTAAGATTAGGATTAAAACATAGTTTCGTAATTTTGATATTTATTTTAGCGTTCCTAGTGAATGTGTATACTTTAGTTCTGTAATATTAATAATTAAAATACAAAGGCGAAACACTAATTTATATATTTATTTTATTATGAAACGTGATTCGCTTAAATAATAAGTTTGAACATATTTAAACAAAGCTGAAGTAGCTGCGTGGCATAGTGCCCGCTAGTGGTGCAATGGATCCGGGGATCGAATCCCACATCTCCCTATTTTTTTTTTATTTTTTTTTTAAACTCAAGTTGGATTTTTAAGACTTCTTTTAATAAAATAAATCTTTTTTTAATTCTACAGGTTAGCTTTGGTCAGTCAAAACTTCTAATAAAATAAATATCAAAATTACAAAACTATGTTTTAATCCTAATCTTAACAGCTGATTGACGGACCAATTGGGTTTTCACCGGGTCCGACTAGACGGACCTCTAGACACTCTCATATTTATATTTGAAAAAATGAACAATCATGGTTTACTGTATATGTTGCAGGAGAAATATTTTTAATTTTGATAATGTAAATAAAAAATTCTGTGCAGTTTAAAAAAAAAGTCATAATCTCCAACACCAAAAAACCCCATGTACCAAATTTGAATGGAATCGGTTAATAAATAATCATAAATTTCGTCCACCATTTTGGAGTCGCCATCTTGAATTTATTTATTTTGAAAAAAAAATCAAGATCTCCTATCCCAAAAAGCCCCCAATACCAATTTTGAAAAGAATCTAATCATAATTCCATATCTTATCCGCCATCTTGAATTTATTAATTTTGAAAAAAAAAATCAAAATCTTCAACACCAAAAAAACCCCATGCACCAAATTTGAATGGAATCGGTTAATAATCATAAATTACGTCCACCATTTTGGAGTCGCCATCTTGAATTTTTTTATTTTGAAAAAAAATCATGATATCTCCTATCCCAAAAAAACCCCAATACCAATTTTGAAAAGAATCTAATCATAATTCCATATCTTGTCCGCCATCTTAAATTTATTAATTTTGAAAAAAAAATCAAAATTTCCAACACCAAAAAACTCCATGCACCAATTTTGAATGGAATCGGTTAATAATCATAAATTTCGTCCACCATTTTGGAGTCGCCATCATGAATATATTTATTTTGAAAAACAAATTCATAATCTCCGTCCCCAAAAACACCCAAATACCAATTTTGAAAAGAATCTGATCATAATCACATATCTCGTTTGCCGTCTTGAATTTATTAATTTTGAGAAAAAATTTGAAATCTCCAACCCCAAAAACCCCCATATGGCAGTTTTGAACGAAATCTGTCCGTCCGTAATGAAATATCTATAAAATATATTTGGGATTTATATTTATGATGATTTTACGTATTTATCGAAGATAAACAAAGTTAGTTTTACAGCATTGCCATATCCTAGCAGAGCTCAGAGATTTTCTTGCTCTTGGCATAAAATGAAATAAGATTAAAATTATATTGTATGTATAGTAGACCAGATAAATAATATGAAATAAAATGTCACTACTAAAACGAGTAAATAATTTGGTCAAATGTATGTTGAAATAAATCGTAAATAAGACATATTGCTACATCTGTTGAATAATAGATTTATGAAATTTGACATTAATATGACATATGTCACATTTAGTTATTGTTATGAATATTGGAGTGTGCCACTGCGGCCTTAATTCTTGTTTGCTAAAAGAGAAACATTCGTACGAGTTTAGATTTAAATAAATAAGTGCTGTGTAGCAGCCTAGGTAAGAGAATACACTACTTGTCAAACAGGTATTTCACCACGATGGTCGTATGTATTTTTTAATAACCATTTATTCAAGTTACTATAGTCTTTTTAAACTGTAAAATGTCCTGTATTTTATTTTAACTTGTAAACATAATGTTGTCTTCGGGAGCTCTTGTGACGATGTTCGTTGACCGAAAGCGCTCAGTCGAATATTATTAAAGACAATTTTTTATAAATTGTTTCAATTTTCTACACATTAATGTACTCCTTTCTCGCTTAAAATTGTTTAATGTGTACACCTGATCTGGTCTATACAGTGTGTCCGTAAAGTATGGAACAAATTCATTTTTAGCTAAACAGGCCATTTTAAGAAATAATCCTGAAACACGTCGATTTTTGATCTTAATTTACCGTATTTTAAAATAATCTAATATACAGGGTGAATTACTTTCGAGCAATGAAGTCACCGTCATTTTTTTTAAATGGAACACCCTATATTTTTTTATATTTTTAGACTCGTCCCGTGAAGCTGATTTCAAAAACCTATTACACTTATATTCTAAAGTAAATAGTTTTGAAGTTATAGACAATTGAAAATCGCATTTTTTCAAATTTAAGTGATTGCTCCGGCCAAACGACATAAAATGGGATAAAACGGCTTACGTGTCCCTATCTTAACTCTTTGAGTTCTAATTGATGGCGTAAGAACAAAATGTATACAGGGTGATCAAAATTTGCGTACTTTTGATCACCCTATATACATTTAGTTCTTATGCCATCAATTAGAACTCAAAAACTTAAGATAGGGACATGTAAGCCGTTTTATCCGATTTCATGTCGTTTGGCCGGAGCAATCACTTAAATTTGAAAAAATGCGATTTTCAATTGTCTATAACTTCAAAACTATTTACTTTAGAATATAACAGCCAGTATCATAAATATCGACAAAAGGGTCCTTTAAGTAAAGTACACTTTGTAGTTAAAGTCGACTTTCACTAACTTAAAAGTCTGGCCTGTATCATAATGCAAATTTAATCGCCTTTTAGGTAAAGGACACTTTAATTAAATATTGTTGTGTTGGCTGCACTGGAAATGGTGTTTCATGATATAAGTGACGTTATTTTGACAGAATTTTTTCGACTTAACCTAACTTGTTTGATTTTGACTGTTGATTTGTGTTTGCCGAAATATTTTTTAAATTGTTTTAAAATATCGTCAGCTTTTTTAAATTATGTTAGAGCAAAAGAGAAAGCGTAAAAAGAGTTCATTTCTTGCAACAAACCCAATACAGTATGCTTGGTTAAGGGTATAATAGCACCTCAGTTAAATTTGAAATCGAAAATCCTTTTCTAAAATAGCTGAAATTTTAAATGTATATATTGGAGGAAATTATCGATTACTTCCGATTTTTTTTTTCTTAAAAGTACTTTTTGTTAAAGAGAAAAAAATTCGCTTTCCTCAAAAAATTGGAATTTTGAAAAATAGATATGACCTGACCTAGATAATGTCACAATGAATATGCTGTAAAAATTTTGTTTCTTATTATCAAACCGTTGTCCTTCTCCCGAGTGTACAGAGTGAAGTTGTTGCTATGATATAATACATATAAATAAGAAATTTTGAAAAATGTTATTTCGACAACGGTTTGATATTAAGAAACAAAATTTTTACAGCATATTCATTGTGACATTATCTCGGTCAGGTCATATCTATTTTTCAAAATTCCAATTTTTTGAGGAAAGTGAATTTTTTTCTCTTTAACAAAAAGTACTTTTAAGAATCGGAAGCAATCGATAACTTCCTCCAATATATACATTTAAAATTTCAGCTATTTTAGAAAAGGATTTTCGATTTCAAATTTTACTGAGGTGCTATTATACCCTTAATCGGAATCGGTCGAAAAACTCGAAGTCGTCATATTTATTTAAATAATGCTGCCGCTGTCTATATATTTTTGGTCTTCTCACTACGATATTTTCTTCGACTTCAGAAGAGCTCGAACTACTACTTGAATCGAATACGTAATCTCCCTTTGTAATCTAAAGTAAAGCACGTGTGGACGGTGTAAAATTAATAACCTTTAAAGATTTGTAGGTTATGTTTGAAAATAAAGCTTACTTTAACCACGCAAAAGTGTCAAAATTGGGACTTTACAATAAAGGCGGCTTTTGGCTTAATCCTCCTTTAAAGTTGTATTATGGTACGGGTTTTATAGGTAAAAGGGACCTTTTACCCTTAAAGTATACTTTATATTAATTATGGTACTGGCTGTAGTGTAATAGGTTTTTGAAATAAGCTTCACGGGACGAGTCTAAAAATATAAAAAAATATAGGGTGTTCCATTTAAAAAAAATGACGGTGACTTCATTGCTCGAAAGTAATTCACCCTGTATATTAGATTATTTTAAAATACGGTAAATTAAGATCAAAAATCGACGTGTTTCAGGATTATTTCTTAAAATGGCCTGTTTAGCTAAAAATGAATTTGTTCCATACTTTACGGACACACTCTGTATATTATTTTGATATATCTACTCCTTTCCCACTTCAAATACAGTACTGTTCACTAAATACCAAAAATATAATTTTGTTTATGTTAAACACGTTCTCACATTCGAGGCTCAAGTTGAACTGCCCTTATTTATAACGCTATTATTTTTACCATGAATACATGTTTTTTATATAGTAGGGGAGAAACAATGAGAACAGATTAATGTATGGGGGGATACCTTGCACCCAGTCGAGTACCTTTATCGGATATGAGCTCTCAATATATAGCCCATAGAGAAAGTATAAAGATATATAGCCGCCCGTCTAGGGTACAGGATCAGAATAGTAAAAAAAGTTGATCATAAGAATTTCTCGAGCGCGTCAGATATAGGATGAGTTAATCACATCTGGCGATTTCAATGTCACGTACAGAAGAGGGGGAGATCCAAATTTGTAAAAAAAATACGTCACCTTGAAATATTCGAGCGTGGTTAAATTTTATTTTATTTTGAAGGAAATAATTTAAGGATCACGAAAATAATATAATCTGCCGATTTTCTCAAGCCGGAGTACTTAAAATCATCAATAAAGTGTGGTATGTGCAGCTGCTGAAAATTATGTATTTGTCTCTCCGCGCCTCTCTTCCCTTCTCACTCTTTGGCACCGTCCCCCACACTATTTTCTGACTGTTAAAAAATATATACTTTTTCTTTGGCTACTGCCTGTGCTTTTTAATGGACCAAGTTCAATAAAAATAATCATTAATTTTTTTTTAATTGTCAGATTTAATTTAACCGTATTATTCTGACGTGCTCGAGTAGGTATTTCAAAATTGACGATTTTTTCTGCATTTTTCAAAAATCACCGAGTTTGCGTTACGTACAAATCGTCAGAATATTAAATGATAATTTTCTTTGGGTATACTTGCTACCCCCTTAAAATATCTGATACCCCCATCGTGCAAACGGCCAGATTAAGCAACCTCCATTATTAAAAATACGTTGGGCATACATATCAATGTCTGACGCGCTCGAAAATTTCCATATACCGGTTCATTTTACATTTTTTTCATCTAAGCTTTGAAATCTAATAGGTCTTCATGACGCTCGAGTAAATCCCCATTTAGCATCGTTGCCCCCCCTACTATTAATGAATTTTTGAAAACTATAAATTTTTATTGTACACTATTGAGGTATGGTCACATTGTAATTACTAATCAATAGAAAAAAATTGAGATTAAATGCTTATAAAGGGTCGCTCCGCTGAGGATCAATTTAACAGGAGAAGGCTACGTTTCTCGTTGGATAGGGTAAATCGGTTAATCGAAAATATATCTGTAAGAGGGAGTATTATGTCAATTTATTTCTATTCTTAAATAACCTCTTTTAGATAGAAGGGATTATTTGCGGTGCGACAGATATTGCATATCTACATATTAAAATGGTTTGTTCTTATGCTACCCCCTTAAAATATCTGATACGCTCGATTAATTTTTTTTTAATTTTCAACCCTTGCGTACAGCCACCCCCATCGTGCAAACGGCCAGATTAAACAACCTCCATTATTAAAAATACGTTGGGCATACATATCAATGTCTGACGCGCTCGAAAATTTCCATATACCGGTTCATTTTACATTTTTTTCTTTTTATCATCTAAGCTTTGAAATCTAATAGGTCTTCATGACGCTCGAGTAAATCCACATTTAGCATCCTGACCTCCTCTACTAATAGTTTTATGTTAAAACCTTCATCGGATAAAATGTCCAAAATTATCTGTAAAGCTGCAGGTTATTCATCAGAAAAATTGTTGGCTTTAATATATTTTATAACAAACCCACCGTTTCTAGGAATAATTTTCTTAAATATGTTATTCCCGGAACAGATTATAAAAATTGCCATTGTCTTTGTAATTGTTTTATTTCTTACATTTATATCAAATTCAAGAGTGTAAGCAAAATAATATGTTTAGTTTTGCACTTGTAAATATTTATTGTATTAAAAAATTTCTATCAAAATATATAAATAGCTATTAATTTTTAACTACTACATGTTTTATTATGTAATCATGAGATTGTGAAATATAATTAAATAATTAATTGACTTACCTGAAGGAAAACTAATTGTAATTATATAAGTAATCTCTTCCGAAATGATTAAAATCCTACCCTTCCCAGAAGGTCGACCCTCGAAGTATGTGAGCTGTTTAGAGTTAGCTCACAAATGAAGTGAGGATTTATCATAAACAGGTTGACTCAAAAATAATGTGTTAGGCAGCACGTAGGTGGGTATTAAAACAAAATTTTAGGTGTATCTTTTAAAGTTTGTGACTAAAAACACCCATGCTAATGAAAACTACACGCAGTGTTGTTAAGTATTTAAAATTGTATTTTAAATACTTTCAATGTATTTAAATACGTAGTTAAATACCCAAGCTTCATTTGTATTTACTGTGTATTTAAAATACATTTTTGTCTTAACATTTTAAATAATATAGAAGTTTAAATACATTATTTCTCGGAAATTTTGAAATCGTTCACTTGCTTTTCTCTTTTATTATATGCCTGGAAACAAAAATTCTCCTTCGGATTATCCCTCCATGCAGATATAAAGTTTCTACTTCTCGGGACGGCAGTTACTGTTTATGATCTATTATTTCAGTCCTAATTGTATTTAAATACAAAGAAGTATTTGTATTTAAGTACATTGTCAATTGAAGTATTTAAAACACAGGTCAAATTCATGTTTGAAAAAGTATTTGTATTTAAATACATTTTTTCGGAGGAGATCGTTCATATAATTACAATTAATCTTCCTTCAGTTAAGTTATTTAATTATTTTTTCAGATTAATATGCGCGTTCGTAATAATACAATCCAATAAAATTTAATAAAATAAAACTGAATTATAAGAGAAAAACATTGCTTTCTAGTTAAAATAACGGTCTTAAAACATACGGAATTTTAAAAATTGGTAATCATGTTTGTTCTTACCATTCAACAAATTACAAAAATTCAATAACATTAAATTTTAAAAGATTTAAATTCGTTTACTAAATTTTAGGTAGGAAAATCAAACCTCTTAATCCATTTACTGATCCTCACTCAAGGACGCTTAAAAAAGATGTACAAACTGAAGTCTATGAGAATATCCTCATCCTCATGCTATTATTTCTACAGAGATCATCTACTTTCCTATTACCTGTATAAATTAGTATTCCCCTATTTTAATATAGTAACTAGGTATGTGTCGGAAAAAGTTTCTCCAATTTAGAGTTCTGCTCTTCATAACATGATGCTCAAATATTTAAAACTTTAGCCATTTATGGTTCTTAACTGAGAATCATTTTGTTAACTTTAAAAAGGAATGTTTGTGTTAAAGAAATTTTATTTAAAAATTAAATTTATAATAATTTTAATAAAGAAGCTTATATTACAGTTGACAACAATTATACCATTTGATCAAGGTGTCCAAATAAAATAATTGGTATGGCCTATGTAACAGAATTTATCTACACGTTTCATAAGTCTACAATCAAAAAAATTACATACCTACAAAAAATCACATACAAATAACCATACACACCAAATAGGAAGTCGACAAGAATTGAAAGTGTTCTTGTCTTTGGTGTATTAAGATGTTCAAATGTTAGTTTCAATTTGTACAACTCAAGCTTTACAAATGGAACT
Organism: Neocrepidodera transversa; assembly: GCA_963243735.1. NCBI lineage: Eukaryota > Metazoa > Arthropoda > Insecta > Coleoptera > Chrysomelidae > Neocrepidodera > Neocrepidodera transversa. The sequence continues at coordinate 24,213,614 of OY725346.1, forward strand.
GAAAATTTTTAAATATATTGAGTTGATTTTTAACTTTTATTTATTTAATTAATCCAAAGCTCCTTTGAACATGCTGTTTTTTTTAGTAAAACAAATTGTATATACCTGTTGCATTAGAAAATAATTATTTCTAATTCTAATCAACTAACAAACCGTTTTTATCTAGATATTCCAAATTAAGCTTGTTTTGTATAAATTGATCATATAATTCAATTCTGTATTTTCTTAGAGTTAATTTAATTAATTAATTAGGAAATTGAAGAATGGTTAACTGCAGTACATTTTCTGTAATGCTGATACATTAATATATAGCAAAACTTAAGTAACTGGATTTGCTTTATTAAAATCACAAAGAGATTTTAAGATTCATTTACTGTTAATATATTATTAGGAAAAATTGTAACTCATAAAACTTCCACCACCCCTCCCCCACTGACTGTAAAAATAAATAATCTTGATATTATCAAACAACAATCTTTTTGGATAATAAATATAATAAAACAATATGTAGAACCTGTGATAATGTTTCTTACTGCATATATTATTATTCATTTTTGTTTATATGCCATATTATGATATGGTTTAATCAGTCTAACAACACATTAAACAAAAATATTTAATTTATACGAAAAATCTTTTTGTGTTGATACCATAGCAAACCAGCTATGCTACATTTGTCTAAGGAAAACATAAATATATATGTGTATATTTTAATACCTGAAAATACACAGGAATCAAAACATAATTTAACAATAAATATGCACCAGTTATAAATACAATGGATAATGTCTTCTTTTCAGACATACAATAAAAATAAACTAAACCTCTTTCGTTAATTATATAATATTTTTCCATATATATATTTAAAGTATCAAACAAAGGAAATAATGTACAAACTCATATAATAGACAGCGTACTAAGTGCACAGCAAATTAAAAGTTGGTATTCCGCATTGTCACAGCACAAATTCAGCTAATAGAGATGTGTACAGACTCTTAAAATACTTCAAATTAAATATAAGAAAACGTAAGTAGCCACAGTGAATTGGACAAGGCGGCACTACCTGCTGAAATCTGTAAAATAAATTAATTATCACTAAACCTTTATCAATTTTCATATACAGCAAGTAAACTTTTGTGCTTTACATAGGGAAATCTCTCATGCGAACAATAAACGCCATAGGTCATTATGAAAATAATGACAGCTGAATATGATTTTCTATGGTGACATTGATAAATAGTCGGCTATTTTTGTTGCTTTACGTTTCGCGAATATTTTAATATCGATTCGACATAATTTTTGGCATTAATAATCAAAATTATACCTCATCAAATTGTAAAATATGCGAGAAATTTAGCAACAAAAATAGCAGAGTATTAATCAAGGTCGTGTTCTATATATAAAGATTATGTCCCGTAAAAATTAAATTCATTGCAGATAAGTTAATTAGAAAAAAAAAACCTTATTAACAGAACACAAACATCAGGAATACAACTAAAATAATAATAAGAATTTAAATCGAATACTAATTAAAGTTGAAAACACAAACAAAAATGACAGAATTGATATTTTTATGTGACGTATCAAAGTGACTTTTTCTCTAGGGAGATAGTCAGTGATATTGGGTCTAGTGAAATAGTCGTTATTTGATTCCAATTGGTAAGAATTTTAAAAATTGTGACATTTCATTGATTGATATAAATCAAGGGAAATAATCATGTCTCATATTAGGTGATTTTAACATTTCTTCTTATGCCGATTATTTGAGAAATAATATTGTCTTTGGTAATATGCTAGACTTAGTCTTGTATAACAATAGATGTCAGGTGGACAAGTCACTGGAAATTCTGGTCACTGAGGACAGATATCATCCCCCGTTGAATATTGTTTGTAAATTAAATTCTAGTCATAACTTAAAGAGTAATATTCCTATATCTTCGTGTAACGAATTTAATTTTCGGAGGGCAAACTTCCTCTACTGTATCAACGTCTTACTGATATCGATTGGACTTTCCTAGAAGTATTTGACCGTCCAGATGATGCTTGCACATGCTTCTACGGTAAACTCTACGCTATTTTTAATGAATGCATCCCAAAGCAGACGAAATTCTTTAAAAGAAAATATCAATTACGCTTAAAGTCGAAATTTAATAACCAATTTAAGAAATATAACGATCCAATAGCTCTTCATCAATTTAAACACCTACGAGCAAAAATAAAATCTGACCTTGGAAATTCCTACAAAAATTATGTAACGTCCGTTGAAGTTAAGGTGAAGGGTGATCACTAAAAATGATGGGCTTTTATTAATAGTAAAAAAGTTTGTACTGCATTGTCGAATAGAATGTCTTACAATGGTCAAGTACTTGATAATCCCATTGACATACTCAATTGTTTCGCTGAATTCTTCGCACAGTCTTATTCTACCACCTCCCAGACGGATATTTTCTGTGACTTCTCTTTGGGGGTTATGAATGTCTTTCATTAGTGAACTGTAGGGGTTTCTAACCTCCAATTAGTTTATTCAATTTTTATATTTAAATAAGGTAAATGAAGGACCAGTAGTTATTTTTAGAAAACATCTAATTGTATAACTACAAACAAAAAAGACTTGAAACAAGTCAACTTTTAACAAACAAACAAATTTAACCAAGATGGTCACATAAATAAAATGACCGTTACGAATTCGCGAACAATTTGCAGTTTAAATTAAATACTTCTAATTTTATAACTTCACACACTATTATTACTAAAAAACAAAAATCAATTCGGCAGACTTTACTATATATAAGAGAGTGGATGCAATACCAGAATTAGACAAGAGCGATCAATTACTTGTAAATCAAGCGAGACCAGAATGTGTGATTTTTTACTAGACAGAGCAGCATCAACCCTTCTTGGCGATGCGCTCGCGATCATATCTATTTTAGACTGTTAAAAAATGCATACGTGACCAGAGTTGCCACATATTTCGCGAGGGAAATGAATAAACAAATAAGCGGGTAGATTTTAAATTAGTTGAAATTCCAACATCTCTTCAAATGCACAAAACCTGAATATTTCAGTTTTTCGCGAAAATGAGGTTTTATTAGCACTTAAACAAGTTAAAAATAAAATGACAACACCCTTAATCACACTGCTTAATATCTGTCTTAAATACTCCACTATACCTGCAATTTGGAAAACGTCTAATGTTACTAGAGTCTTTAAAAAAGGAGATAAATTAGACATATGCAACTTTCGCCCAATTTCAATATTGTGCAACTTCAGTAAAGTCTCCGAAACATTACTGTATAATCGAATGTACTCATGTTAGTAACGTCATTACATGTAATCAACATGAGTTTGTGAAAGGACGCTCGACTGTCACAAACCTAGTCAACATAACTCAATTCCGGGCTGAATGTACGAGGGTCACTATTTATATTTCGGGAACTGTCATATGAGTCCATCTGACGTTTCCATGGTAAAGTTTGACATTTTTGACGATAATCGTACTCAGAACATTTTGTCGTACGGGCTCTATTTGTTTATTTTGTATTCAGTTGAAAGTTTCGTCTCGGCAAAAGATGGAACTGAATCGTGAACATTTTCGTGCAATGATTTTTTACGATTTTCGACGTGGATTATCACAAGAGTCCATCAATCAACTTAATTAGACTTTTGGCGATGAAGCTCCATCAAAAACCACTGTGTATCGCTGGTTTAGTGAATTCAATCGTGGTCGTAGTTCGCTGTCCGACGAGTTTCGTGAAGGTCGTCCAAAATCGGCTGTTGTGCCAGAAAACATCGATGCTGTGCGCGAAATGATTAAGCAAGATCGTCATGTCACTTATTGTGAGATTAAGGCATCCCTAAACATTAGTTCCACCAGCATATATGCGATTTTACATGAACACTTAGCTGTGCGAAAATTATGTTCGCGTTGGATCCCGCACAATTTGACAATCGCTCAAAAACAGGCTCGTGTCGATTGGTGCAAAAAAATGCTTAAGAAATTGAATCGCGGTGCTTCGAAAGACGTTTATAAAATCGTGACTGGTGACGAATCATGGATATATTCGTATGAGCCCGAAACTAAGCAGCAGTCGACTGTATGGATGTTCCAAAATGAACCAAATCCAACAAAAGTTGTTCGTGAACGAAGAACTTCAAAGAAAATGGTGGCCTGTTTCTTCGGGAAAACTGGTCATATTGCAACAGTACCTCTAGATGATCGTAGAACACTAAATTCTGATTGGTATACAACCATTTTGTTTGCCAGAAGTCTTTGGTGAAATAAGGAAAACAAACAAAAAACGCCGGATTGTACTTCATCATGACAATGCGAGCTCTCACACATCAGCTCAAACAAGGGACTATTTGAGCACTCAAAAAATCGAATTGATGGGTCATCCGCCATACAGCCCTGATTTGGCACCTAATGACTTCTTTTTGTTCCCATCCGTGAAGAATCAACTGCGTGGTCAACGATTTGCATCGCCCGAAGAAGCTATTGAAGCGTTCAAAAATTATGTTTTGGAGATCCCTCATTCGGAATGGAATAAATGCTTTGAAAATTGGTTTAAGCGTATGCAAAAGTGTATCGATCATCGTGGCGAGTATTTTGAAAAACAATAAAAATATATTGGCAGCTTAACTATTTGTTTTTTTTTCCTATTCCCGAAATATAAATAGTAACCCTTGTATAGACGATCGGGCGCAGTGTGACGTGGTGTACACGGAATTTTCCAAGGCATTCGACCAACTTTACTATGGAATTCTTCTATCTAAGCTAGGTCGGTTGGGGCTGTCAAATGCACTAATCAGTCTTCTTTCCTCTTATCTCAGTAATAGGAAACAGTGCGTAGTTTTTGATGGCTTCAAGTCGCTCGAGTACTTAGATACTTCTGGTGTTCCACAAGGCAGCAACCTGGGCCCTCTACTATTTAACATCTTTATTAACGATATCGTTAATACACTGGACGTAAATTGCCTATTTTATGCGGATGACCTGAAGATTTACTGTCAAGTTAATGGTATTTCCGAATGTAAGACTTTTTCAAAATTTGAAACGTGTTGAATTTTGGTGTCTAAATAATAATCTATCTCTCAATGCAAGTAAATGCAAAGTAATGTCGTACACATTAAAGACTGATTGTACTAATTTTGAGTATAAAATTAATAATTCTGTCCTTGAGCGACCTTCCACTTTTACCGACCTGGGTGTTACGTTTGATAGAAAGCTTTCCTTTATTGCTCACATTGACACTGTTTATTCTGCTGCCAACAAGATGTATGGATTTATGCGCGTAACTCCCGAGATTTTGCACATCCGGAAACCATGAAAACATTATACTATGCATATGTTAGGTCAAAAACTGAGTATGCGGATATAATTTGGAACCCATTTTATGATACTCATATTCAAAAATTGGAATCAATACAAAGGCGGTTTTTAAACTCCTGTCATTTAGAATAGACCATGTTTATCCGTCAATTTCCATCAGCAACACTGAACTTCTTTCCCGACACAAAGTAAATAGATTAAGCCATCGGAGAGACTGTCACTCGGTAATCTTTTTACACAAAATCATCAGTAACAAACTTAATGATCCAAATTTTCTGCAAAAACTCGATTTTATTGTTCCAAGAATAACATCTAGAATATGTCAAACCTTTTACCTTCCCACTCCTCGAACTAATATTTTAAAATGTTTTCCCTTACATAAAATGTGCTCAATGTGCAACATGGTGAATTACCAGCTTGACATCTGTAATACTAGTATTTCGGCCATAAAGACGTACTTCTTGGGAAGCTAATTGTTAATTCTTTTTTGTATTTTTTTTTTTAATTTGCTAATTGTGTACTCCTGATGATATGTATGTATTTCTGTATGTATTTTATACTGTTCATAGATCTGTTCTATAGTTGGGTGCAAACCTGTTTGTGATTATTTAAAGGGATTTCTCGATCAGCGAACGCTCAAAAAGAAAGCCCTGTTGCCAAATTGCTTACTCAAGACATTTCTATGCAAAGTACAAAGATTTACAATCTGTACGAGATTTCACCCTTACACTCTGCTTCCCACCTACTTTAAAACATTTAACAAGACGCCTTGCAATGTTAAAAAATAAGATATGTACTCTCATTTTTTTGTAATATGAAATAGATCAGAAACAGAGTATATGAACAAATTTACTGTTGCTATGTGTTATAACCATACTTCGGACTTATAATAAATTTTTTTAACAGATTCGGGGTATATTATATTAAGTTTCACTCACCTATCAAACAACCATTGAAATTATCAATTGTCGATGACTATATCGCTTGTAAAAGTTACGTATTATATATCCTATTATATTATTTATTCATTTAACTCTTAATGAGTACAGACGTGTCCGTCTCTTAATATATCTAAAACTTCCATATCAAAGCATTGGCAATATTTGAAGACTTAAGGCGGGAAAACCAGCAGTCAGATATTCAAATAAAAAGTATCATTCAGGCTGAATATGAGGGCAGTGCACGTTTGGGCCCCGTAATGACCTATAATCCTAATCCGAGAAATATATTTCTTAATCTGTGTGCACGTTTGGGCCCGAACGGAAACAGGTAGGGAATTTTGAAAATTCCGAAATTGGATTTTTATTATGTCAAATGCTCTTAAAAGGGGTACAATAAACCATATTCATCAAATATATTTTAGTTTTGTTTTTACTTCATAACGTGATAGATTTTTTAATTAAATTTCAGAGTGAAGTATATGTAAATTTATAAAGTACAAAAAAAATGCATAAACCCAACTCCGACACTATCAAACGGGAGCTTTTTTTGACATGTAGAATAGAAGATTATGATTGTAAAAAAATGTCTCGTTTGCATTTTGTAAAAGTTTGTTCTAATTATTTTAATAATTTTTAAACAGATATCGGAACGGTGTCACTATTTTTTAATAAATATTTTATTTCTTGTACAATTTGTTTGACTTTCCTTAAAAATCCTAAAAAAAATTGTGTAGGTTATATTAATTTTTTAAATTTTGCATAAGTATTTTAAATATCTTAATTTATAGTTTGATCACCTTATCTGAGGGGCCCAAACATGCTTAGGGATTAACGCGACCATTTTTCGTTTGGGCCGAAACGTGCTTGCAGATTACCTCTAATTAGAGATTTGGGCCCAAACGTCTGTCGCCCGAATATGAATAGGGGTTGCTAAACGATTTGCAGGGATAAAATTATCTGGATTACCGAGTAAATAAGGTTTTCTTAATGATAATAATAAAAATGTCGCATTATCAACTGCAAATCCTCCTCAAATTCATTCCACTAGTATATTTCCAAGATAAGGGATAGCTGACTTAAGATTAGTAATAACTCTAGCTCCTCGAAATGATATTTGACCTCAAGGCAGTACATAGCCTAAGAAGGCAGTAGCTATTGTAATAAAAAAAATTGTTACTCCAATTAATCAGGTTTCAATTATATTATAAGATTTATAGTACAGCACTCGTCCAATATGAATTTATAGGCAAATAAAAAAAACTTTCCCGACGAGTACAAACGAATACTTTTTCTGGTATTTAATGTTAAATTTTCAAACTCTGACATTTTTTTATTTTTGACAGGTGACAGTTGAAGAAATAATTTTGACTGATCTGAATAGAGGTTTTCAAGAGCTTTCAAACGACATATTACAAGTCAAATTCCGTGACATATTGCTTCTGTCATTTTTTGATAGCGACACTTCCGTGTGACAGTTGTCGTACAAAAACTAATGGGTTCTTCCGACGGATAACCCAAACCCATATACCAAATTTCAGCTAAATTGGATTAAACGTGTGGCCTCCATCGTGGATGAATACAGACGTCCATCTGTAAATGGTCTTAAGAGCCATGGGAACCGCCGCCATGATACAATACGCGGTTTCGTTTTACGGGCTCAATAATTAACGAAATTAGTTTTAGTTTGAAGAAACATCTTTATGTCCATGTGATTACCGGAGTTTCAAAATATATTATTAAAAAAAATAAAATTAAAGTAATTTTTATTTATTGCTTTTAATTTAAAAAATAGTGAAGTTCCGGTGAACAATATTAAAAAAGCATTGTTTTGTTCCAATACATCATTACTCAAATATTCCTATATATTTTGTAAAACGAAACCTAGTATTTAAATAAATAATATTCGACAGATGCTGCCCTCTTCGACTTTACCAAAAAGGCAGAAAAAGTTTGTAACTTTACCAACATCGGATCGATTATTTATATTGTTTTGACAGCCACGCCACTTGAACTGCTGATTTTAGTGATTTTGGAGTGAAATAAGTAGGGAAAAATAGAAATAAAAAGTGAAAAACGACAATATTTCTGCCGTAATTTCGAGTTTTCGAAAATTTTAAGTTACGAAAATAAATTTCTATATAGTGGATACACCTTACTACAGTATATATGGTATAAGTAGCGGAAATTAAAAAATAGGTCAAAGATTAATATCATTTTTGGGGATCTTAACGATGCTGAATCGATTGCCGTTGTACGTTTGTCTCTCGCCGTTCTCGAATTGAATCAGGCTAACAGACGGACGGACAGACAAAACCATCTTACGAGTTTTTTTCTTCGAAAACTCAAATCGTTGTAAAAAAAGATAAAAACGTAAAAAAATTAGAGGAAATGGAGAAAATGGGAAAAATGGGCAATATAGAAAAAAACAGAAAAAAAGAAACAAGGAATTATAGAAAAAAATTAGTAAAATGGTAAAAAACAGAAAAAAAAACTGGAAAAAACCAGGGAAGTATGTGGAAAATCGACAAAATGGTTGAAAATTGAAAAAATATAAAAAAAAAAATTGCAATAGGAAATTGGGGGAAAATGAAAAAACCCAGCAAAAATTGAAAAATGCGGGAAAAAATAAGAAAAAACAAAGAAAAACTGGAAATATGGAGAAAAACTGAAAATATGGAGAAAAATAGAAAAAAAAAATGAAAACATAGAAAATAATAGGAAAAATGGGTAAATTTTAATGAATTACGATCGAATTTCGACCACTGGGCGACCACCACTAGTAAAGCTAAAAATACAAACTTCGTGTTAGGTAGTTCTAAATTTATTAAAATGGTTAGAATATCTCAAAAGTAATAACATTGTAATTTCAATGCCCCTTCAGAATTTAAACGGCGTTGTCATGTGTAAACGATTGCCCTACTACAAAATTTTAGATACCAACTCGGTGTGACCTGAAGTGGTAGGAAGCGGAAGGGAATTCGAAGTTGATGACGCGCTTCCCAAGCCTCTTAATCATCTCAGGTGACCTCAAAATGGATATTTCCATCTTTATCTCTTCTGTATATATGCTGTCTGTTAGTGAATGTCCAAACTGATATCAGTAGGTTCCGCCTTCTCAAATTACCAAATACAAGCAGCCATGTTTTATTTAAATTTATTTGTCTTGGCACAGAACTTTGATATTAATTTAATAATCGACAAGTTTGATCAGCCAAATCAAAGGAAAATTGATCTATGCCTTGCCTATATCTGAATGTAATTTTTTTAGTTAAATTTAATAAAAATTGAGATATAAAATAGTACGATAATTTACACAATATTTAAGATTTATTTGTCAAAGAATTTAATTAAAAACCTGCCATTTTCAAATAATTAACCTTTATAAACAGATTCTTAATTTTACTTTTAATATATTTGCTTTTATTTGTTTCACCTGTGCTAAGAAAGTTGAACATGTTTTACACTATAGTTTACATATGTGGTTTCCCGCCTTACCCCTCCCCCTTAATAGTTTTTCACTATAAATTCGTAAAACTTTAATGCTTCCCTAACTAGAATGTGATGATTAAACGTTTAACTGGTATAAAAATAAATGACAAGATCTTTACACTTTACAGCGACTAAAAACAATGCTGTCTATGTTGTAATCATATAAAAAGGTATTTTTTAACCATATTCTTGAATATATCAGGGGTATTTAACTTGGTGAGTTAGAAACTGATAGGGGTACAATAAGATGGAGCTTCAGTAAAAAGTACAAAAATAAGAACGCAAAACTGATATAATTGTCACAAATACTGAAGAAAGAAAAGAAAATATAACACTTAAATACAATGAATATCAGTACTCACAAAAATTTGTTTTTCTGCAACCACAATGCAAAACACGCTTTTGTAGACAAATTATTATACGCAAAGCAGGCCTTTTCTTAATTTCTTTGATATACGTTGGAAAAGTAATAATTTAGAGTGCGAAAAGTACACGCTATGGCACTTTTCCCTACGGAAATGTCAAACACAGCTATGACCTGTCAATTTTTTTTGACAAGTTACTGTTTTTATTTCCTACTCGCTAGATTTGCGGCACTCGCCTTACGGCTCGTGTGAAAAGTGACGCTTTGCGCACTTGTTGTGCAAACTACTATTTTCGCACATTATATGCAATAGCGGCACTATCGAAGTCCGAAGTATGATCATAATTCGTGAATTCTGTAATATTGGAAACTAAATTTGACCATAATTTAAAATCATAAAACTAACAATAACGCTCAATTTAATTATAATTTACAGATTAAAAAAATAATAGAACCAAAAAATTTTTATTACAAATAAATATATAATAAAAATACTTGTTAGTACTTCTAAATTAACATTTTTAAGAGCAACTTTATATTGAATATATCTACATCATAAATAAAAACGAATAAAAAGTGTTTATATTAAGATTATAATTTACCTGTATTTAGTGTAACATGCATATTGCTAAGATTATTACTGACAACACTGCTTGCGTACGCCATCAGAATTCATAGTTGGTTTTACATCTATTGGTTCTACATTTTGTGGCCGGATTACATCACCTTCCGGAGGATCTCTTATTTGTTTTTGGGAAACAATTCTATAGATCTCTGTAAAAAATAAATCAAAATTTAAATTTAGATAAATCCCCTAAAAATGCCCTATAAAATAAGTAGTTAATTCTCAATTTCTGATATTTGATCTTTCAATTCGTTCTGAATGATTTCATTAGATGGTGTAATATATAAATTGTATCAAGCTAAATTTGAGCAAATGCCAACTTTGAACTATCATCATTATTTGTATAAAATAGTTAATGTGTCACTAAATGTATTATCAGATAGGATTTATAATTGATTTGATAATTATCATTTAAATACCATGTATCATTTGTATCTGTTAAAGCATTAACAATGCCAGAATTTGTCACTAGATCATCGAAAATTTTCTCTTTATTATATTGTTTATTAGTAAGATCAAAAGTTAGTACAACTCTATAATATGAAATGTCGCTAGTGAACTAATTGGAAAAGTTCGGTACATGTTTTTAAATTATCGGAATTTGCAATTGTACATATAAGTAAAACGATGTTTTGACTATTCTAAATCTAAACTCTCTCGATAATTTTTTTTATTCTGGATTTTTTTGTTTATGCCCACAATGCTTTGCAATGTATAATAGCTATTGTTATATCTTATATCTTGTTGTAGACAACAATAAAATGCAAAACGCCTACTCCATATTAAACATTTTGAATATGATTTTGTACATTACTTCAACCACATTTGTTAATATACTTTGTTCAGTGGCCCCTGACCCCTACGTCACAAAATAACCTATTTTCATACAATTAGGGTAAGTCCAAAATAAACTTAATCAGTTTGACAATCCATTGATAAAGGTTATGTTTTTCTTAATCTAGTGATGACGTAAATAAGTTTCTGTTTAGGTACGTAATAGATAAAAATGCGTTGCTCTTTTTGGTTCATACATGGATTCATCGCTATGAAAACTTAGCTGAAGAAAAAACAACAATTGCCAATAGAATGTCAAACTGACTGAATTTATATCCGACATACCCTAATTGTTTGAAAATAGGTTATTTTGTGACGTATGAGCCAGGGGTCACTGAAGAAACTACAATCCATTGACATATAAGGTGTCTTTCTTTTGCACTTGGGTCAGTTCACTTGGATCACTTTTGAACGGGTCAAAACTGACCACGCAAAAGTACAAATAAAACGCTCCTAACCAAATCAACTGACGTTGTCGTTCCGTTCCTGTCAATTATCATCTGCGACTAGCATCAAAGCACCAAAAAAAGATCATCAAGAAATATCCACCGACACTTATAATTTTCTTCCTCAGATGACGAATGTATCTGGGAGAAAATGTATTCCTAAAATTGAACATTAAACATTCCACCGTATATATGGAAGTCTTTTCTTACGAAATATTTACTAAAATCATATTATCTTCCTCACCAGACGAAGTGTCGCCTTCCATTTTATTAAAATCTAGATTTTTAATTTGCTCGTGATAAGTCCGCTTCTTTTAGGTTATCAAATAATTTTAAAAACCCCGCCATCTGTTTCGGATCACTTTTGAACCATTTCAGCGGGTGGTGCAGCATCGGTAAGGGGGGAGGTGACCCGGGTCATTTTTTATTCAGTTCAGTTGCAAATAAAACAGTGAAGCAAGTGACCTAGAACTGAACTGATCCAAGTGCCAAAGAAATACAGCTATTGTAACATATACAAACGTACTAACTATACGATACTGTTTTGAGAGAGATACGAGATTTACCGAACCATCGTTTCATCTCTTTCTGTCGAAATAGCACAATTCTCACCGCTGGGCATGTCTATGAGTATATGCCAATGATACAATCGGTCCGGCGAAAGATTACCCTTGCGTCACGTAAAGACGATATCAAAGTTCCTTTACTATAGACAGAAAAGGATAAACTATTAAGAATTGTCTATGCCATCTAAGAAGTACGCCATTGGAATTTGCTATAGATCGACATCACATAATAAACTGAGACATATTAGTTCATGCTGTAATATTTAGTTTTTATTTGACTAATTTAGTAGCTGTCATTGTACTTTTATTTCTGAGCTTTTGTGTCTTTATTGTGCTTTTAAGTCATATTTCCTTATATAAACAATTATTTTCTGAACCAATTCAGTTTATTGTTATATTCCAGTTTAAAATAGGTATTTGTTTTTTCATTCAACATTTTTAAATGAATAATAAAAAGTCGGAGTCATACCACAATAATGTAATTGAATAAAATTAACAAATGAGTGGCTACATGTTTCGGCCATTCGATGGCCATCATCAGGCAAAAAATTTGTTAAGCAAGTACAACATATCCAATTGTACAATGACAATGGTATGACAAATTTAAAATGTTAAAACAATGAAAACTTTAAATCAATACATGGCGACTTATATAATTTTTTTTTGAAAAGTAAAATTTAGATATTTATAATTTAAATCAAACAATTTAGTCGCCTTGTATTGTTTCATTGTTTTAACATTTTCAATTTTTCATACCATTGTCATTGTACAATTGGATATGTTATACTTGCTTAACTTTATTGCCTGATGATGGCCATCGAATGGCCGAAACATGTAGCCCCTCATTTGTTTAGTTTCTTCAATTACATTATTATGGTATGACTCCGAGTTTTTATTATTCATTGAATAATTTAGCACATTTGAGAATGGATAATCTTCTGTTTTTGCAACATTTTTAACCTTACATTTAGAAATTGTAGCTATGCTTACGATCTCGGGTCATTTTAAAATGAATTAGATAAAAAATAATATCAAAAGCACCTTGAATAACAAGACAAAACTGGTATTTAAAGGTGATCAAATGTTTTTATCCACGACGGAAATATAGTCCGATTTATAAAAGCAAGAATACTGGAATGGATGGGACACATTATGAGAAGAGCACCAACAGAAACCATAAAAAGAATGAAAACATTAAAGACGAGAGCAATACGAGAGCAATAGGAAGGCCACGAAGTAGATGGTGGGATCAAGTAGAAGAAGATATAAAAGCATTGAAAATCAGAGACTGGAAAACAAAATGCAGAGAGAAGAAAATATAAAACCATAACAGAAGAGACCAGGACAGATAAGATTATAAGCGCACCGATAGAAGAGTTATTCACTTCGTCAATAGGATTTAATACAGCACTTTTTGAGTTAGCCATAATCCCTCTGGATTGAATGGCCATTATGATGATGATCCACGACTAATCTATTATTTGTTCATTATACATGAATGTACCAAATAATGATAAGTTGCGTCAACTGCTTTTAAATACATCTCATTAAATGTGATAAGAGAGGGGAGCCTTAGCAAATTTAACGGTCGTATGTGTTTGTATTTGCCGAGCATAAGGTCGAGGTCATGTCAAAGTCAATTCACTAATAATGGAGTAGAAAAAAGTATTTTTTCTACGATCGTGCAAAAAGTGACCACTTTTTGCACTATCTACCGTGTTAAAAGTATTACTTTTGTGCACTAGTGCATAAAAGTAAATCTTTTGTGCACCAGTGCATAAAAGTAAATTTTAGGGTGATTTGAATTGTCAATTTCTTGGTAAATAAAAATAAAAAACAATTCGACGCCGCCGCCGGGATTCGTACCCGAGCCGCCAAATTTTAGTGGTCATTTTATAAATAGAAATCCGTTTGATTAATCAAAATCGTTTCATGTCTACCGAATTGACCTATAGATGTGGCCTGAACTGCCACATTGATTGTGATAGTTTCTGCAATTAATTTCAAATTATCAGTTCAAATTGTATTTTTTTGAAAACTGTTAAAAATGTCATATTTATTTCGATCGTAGAAAAAATGTTGTGTGCAACACGTGCAAAAAGTGCATATTTGTTGCACTTTTTGCACTAGTTACACAAATAACTACCGTGCGTAAAGTATTACTTTTTTCACTAGTGCGTAAAGTAAAATAAAATTTTCAAAATAACTTTTTTACATGTGCAACACATTTTTTTGCAATATCCTTATGTTTCTTATCTTGCCAAGGTTCTATGTGCCAAAAATCAACTGGTTAACTTGAAGATTTTGGAAAATAGCTTGTCAACCTCTTGCATGCGAAATCTATTTTTGTACATAAAAATTATGATAGTAGAAAAAATATTGTATGCAACTAGTGTGTAAAGTGCCTTTTTTCACACATGTGATTTTCGCACTCGCCTTTGGCTCGTGCGACAACATTCACATTCGTAAAAAAAGTAACACTTTACACACTTGTTGCATAAATAACTGTTATTAAAATAACTTAAAAAATAGACACCTCCACATATACAAGAAGTCTATTTACTATGTGAATACAAACATTAATATCAATGTTAATAAATAAAATTATATTTTTTTGAATTACTTAGTTATGCAGAAATACAATATTTTGTTTTAATATTACTTATTTAAAACTACAGGTTTATAGTAGTTTTAGCCAAATGGATAAAGTATAGTCGTATGTAATTGTTATTATTCACGCGAGTGGTTTGTTTCGCTCGTGACGTAAACGCCATTCTCGTGAATAATAGCCATCATTATATGCTCGTTGAATAATATACTATTATCGTTATTTATTTTTAGAATATGCTTGGAAACACTCTTAAGACCCAAGCCCAGCAATTTGTCTTAAACTTACGCGAGTATTTAGAAATGGAGAAAAGAAATGGATGATTAAAATCATCTGTTCAAATTATAAATAAAAAATATTTAACGTATAAAATAAGAAAAAATTAACACTTAAAATCTCAAGAAAAACGGTGTATGTTATTAAGATCACATATTTACATGAAGGAAATAAAATTGCAATACGAAATACATTATATACTATTTATGAGGAAAGTTAGTAAACTAACTTAATATTAAACACATAAAACTAAATTATTATTTTTCCAGAAAATATGTTACTCTCCAAACTTTAAATAATGAATTAAGTAACAAGGAAATATTTCTATTGGAAAATCATCTGTAAGCATTCTATCAAAGGAATTGGGCTTTAAATTTAAAAAGGATGATAATCAAAGGGCCTTAGTTGAACGAACTCATAGGATAACAATATCAAAAGCGTTTGTAAACCAGAAGGTTATGCGGGTGAACGATGTATTATTGTTCATGCTGGTTATGTGGAGAAACGAAGAATACCATTTTTAGCAAATGGATTACTACAGTTAATTCCCAATTTAGTGGAACCATCTTTAATAATAATGGACACAGCACCGCACCACAGCGAAATACAGAATAAATAACATTCGACTTCTATACAAAAAAAGCTAAAATAATATCTTGGCTTAGGAAAATAATATTCATTTTGATAAAAATTTTAAAAGATCAGAATTATTGCAATGTGCGAAAATTAATCGTAAAGATAATAATTATATAATTGATGAATTGCTACGATAACATGGCCATGAAGTATTAAGGTTGCCCCTTTATTGCGATTTTAATGCCTTTTAATACCATCCAGTTAATTTAGGCTGATATTAAAACATATTATAACAACTATATTGGCAGGGATTGATATAGTGATGAAAAAGTACTAAATATGTGGAACAAAGCATTAGAAAAGTGCAACGCTGAAGTATGGGCTAAATGTGTGAGATATACTGACAAACTTATTGATAAATGGTATGAGCGGGAGAAACATTTATGTGACATAGATGTTGAACAAATAATCATAAACATAGATGACCAATCGGATTCTGAAAATGACAATAAAGAATAATTTGTATTTTTTAAGTTGTACATGTAAAAAATGTATTTTGTTGTATTTAAATATTATGGCATACACAGTGTCATCCCGAAAGTATGCACCATATGGGAAACTTCTTTATTAACGGTTTTTCGACAAAAAGTTATAGTAAAACACACGTATTATACGAGGAGTCTTCAAAAATTTGATTTTGGGAAAAGAGTAAAGTACCCTTATTTTGAAAAATCTCGGGAAATGTTATTTAAAAGTTGTTCAGCATTAAAAAATACATCTGGATTTGAAGTCATGGCCAGCTAAGTGAGGTTTTATTTTTTATCATTTTCTTTTTTTAAATGGAGTAGGAAAAAAAATGCTAAAACGATAAATAGACAACATCTTGTCAATGGTTTATTTAAAAACCCTGTAATATTACAAATTACACAACTATTGTGTTAACCACGGTCAATTTTTTTGAAAAGTAAAGTAATTTTCAAAGTTTATGGTGCAGTTATTTTTATTTTTTGTTAACACCGAAAATTGCTCAAAATTATACAGTATTTTAACAAGAACTTAATATTCAACAATATCAAATCACAAAACATCAAAATAAAATTAGTATTTCGGCACAAACTAATTACATTTATTTTGTAGAGTTTTCATCAAAAATAAAACTTCATTAGCTGGCCATGACTTCAAATCTAGATGTATTTTTTAATGCTGAAATCTTTTCTAAATAACATTTCCCAAGATTTTTCAAAATAAGGGTACTTTACACTTATCTCAAAATCAAATTTTTGAAGGCTCCTCGTATATTACGTGTTTTTCTAAATCTTGACAGTGCATGTTTGGTTTTAGAAGATGCACAAACTTTTAACAATATTAACTTTTTGTCGAAAAACCCTTAATAAGTTTCCCATATGGTGCATACTGTTGAAATGACAAACCAAATAATTATTTTGTATTCATGGTGATTTTGTTATTGTTATTTATGTTGATATATTTTTCTGATGTTTTCAATAAATTGATTGACACTATGTCCAGAGGTTTTTCCATCTTTAAATTGTAATATCTGTAACTGCATACTTTGCAACATATACTTTGGGGATGACACTGTATGAAATGCTTTATATATTTTAAATAATAAAAATAGTAATAAAACTTTGTATAACAGGTCATTGATTAAAGTTCTTGAACTTTACATATGTGTAGTTGCTATTAGCACGTTTTGTTTATTAATAATAAAAGTGCAAAATGCCAACTATGTATTTTATCTTACCAAATTAAAATAAAAATTTAACTCTTTTTTTCTTTAATATTTTACTGTAATTGATTGTTAAATCTGAGTAACTCATCTCCTAAAAATCCCTATATTCTTCAATTCCATAGTTAAAACGTATGCTGTAACAATATAATACATTTTGTGATGAATAATAATAATAATGTCAAGCAAATTCAATTTTAAGCTAAAATTTTAGTTTTCTTTTATATCTTTGATAAATATTTAAAAATTTTTAGGATCATTACACTTTTTAGAATTTATTATTATAATTTAATATGAATATGTTGTTAGATTTCTGGAAAATGTTCGATATTTGATATTAGTCAACATCCCCTTATTTGACATTAGTCAACAATTTAAAAACTGATAAAAAGTCAATAATTTATCTAAATGCGAAACTTTAATTGACTGTAACAGATATATGTGTAGGAGGCATATTTTAGTATTATTGCAAAGTTACTAGTGATTTGCCACTATCATATTTATCATTCTTATTAAATATTTCCCATAGTTGCAGTAACAAAATATATATAAAATCACCATGTGTAAATATTTGACAAAAAAACGAAACATTTTTATTTAATAAATGTGATAGTCACCTGTGAGTATATTTTGGAATGCCATGTCGACATTGGTCGAATCTAGAGCAGATGTTTCTATGAATGACAGACCATTTCTTTCAGCGAACGCTTTCGCCTCTTCAGTAAGCACTGCTCGTAAGTGCCTCAGATCAGATTTGTTGCCCACCAACATTATGACGATGTTTTGATCGGCGTGATCGCGCAATTCACGCAACCAACGTTCGACATTTTCGTATGTTAGATGTTTAGCAATGTCGTAGACGAGTAGAGCCCCTACTGCACCACGATAGTAAGCTGCCGTGATCGCTCTGTATCTCTCCTGACCTGCTGTGTCCCATATCTGTGCCTTTATCGTCTTGCCGTCAACCTTTAAAGAAAAATCATTCTGAGTAACAAAATTATTTTTAAGAAATAGAATATGTACCGAATGACACACCACTTTTATTTAAATATCGTCGGCCCGGAAAAAGGTGAAAAAATGATTTAAAGATGTTTACATACATATATTTAAAAAATTATGTCTCATTTCAACATTAAGTTAGAAATTATTCTCTTTAAAACGGTACATTTCAAATATAATTATTGTAAATTTCTTTCGAGACAAATCATATAAAATCTAATTTAAAACAAATAAACAAATATTTTTTAATTATAATGATATATCAAGTTTTGACAAATCCTTTAATACATTAATTCTCGTAAATTAGAAAAAAGTTCAACAAAGTAATTTCATCAATACATAATTAAAGTCTATTTATAGGTACATGAATTATGCCACCTTAATAGATTTTAATTGAATGGAACGAGAATAACGAGTTTCGTCATAAGGTGATATACTAAATTTATTAATTAAAATATCACAAAGTAGATCATAAAGTACCAAATAGGAAGGTTTGAATTTAAAGTCAGAAAAAATGTAGAAGATGAGTGATGAGAAACGGACCAAACTCGAGAAGTGTATTATAGACATGAAAATAATGTAATATGGCTTATACAGCATGATCAACTTAGGAGTTTGATATCTCCGTTGTTTTGAGGGATACGAAAAAGTTTTAAATAAAAATTATAGATAAAGTCCAAGTTCCACATTTTAAAATAATTTCGTAGTATACAGGGAGTTTCATAAAGTCACAGCATACCAATGTTACGTTTTTTTTTTTATAGAACAACCTATATTTTTAGATTCGTCTTGAGAAACTGATTTCAAAAACATATTACACTTATATTATAAACTAAATAGTTTTGAAGTTATAGACTATTGAAAAATCGCATTTTTTCAACTTAAGTGATTGCTCCGACCAAACAACATAAAATCGGACGAAATGGCTTACACATCCCTACCTTAACTTTTCAAATATTGGTAGCTTATGAAAAAAATGTATACAAGGTTATCAAAAGTACCCAAACTTCGATGACCCTGTATACATTTTGTTCTTATGGCACCAAGTAAACTCAAAAGTTAAGATAGGAACATGTAAGCTGTTTTATCCGATTTTATATCGTTTGACCGTAGCACTCATTTAGAGTTGAAAATAAGTGTAAGTAATCAGCTTGTATAATACAAAATAATTTTAAAATGTGGAGCTTGACTCTTATCTATAATTTTTATTTCAAACTTCTTTTTCGTATTCCTCAAAACAACGGAGATATCAATCTCCGGAGAACAAGTTGATCACCCTGTATATTCTTATCAGATTTTTATGTTTAGCGTAAACGTTTTTATTTGTAGTAATGTAGTTTAAGTAAAACTTGGAAGGTCAATTTTCGTTGATTTATTTTCCATAAACATAAATAAACTAAAGCAAAGGATTGACGATGACGATGGATACGCACACGTTCTAAAAAAACCAGATCTTACCTAACTAACCGATTAACCGTCTTTCAGTTATACTACCAACATTAAACATGAGCGGTAAATTTAAAATTAAATCGTGATTACTACATATTCAGCCTTATTTTTATATGCACATGGCGTTGGATTGGTCGTGGTAAACAGTCCTATTAAATGGCCTCCAAGATCCCCAGATCTCACACCACTAGATTATTGTTTACGGCGCTGGTTGAAAAATGAGTGGTACAAAGTAAAAGTAGACACTTGTGATGCACTAGTTTAACATATTCAAAATACTGCAGCAATATTAAACAAAAACAGACGTGAATGATTTGCTCTCCAATTGAATCACGTAGACAAAGCAGAAAATGTTTATGAGGTCAATGGCTTTATTTTCGAACATTTATTAAAAGAATGGCTTTGATTAAAACAGTGTTAATTAATGTATAAACTTTTGTTTTACCCTATAACTGGAAACCAAATAAAAATCGGATAGGCACGAGTTTTTTTACATTATTTTCATATGTATAATACAATCCTGGAGTTTGGTCTGTTCCTCCCCACTCACCCAAAGGATTGTAGATTCTTATTTGATTAAGACTTTTATAATTTTTTATATTATATATTTTTTATTTCATAATTTTTTAGACAATAATGTGGATGTAACGAAATAACAATTTATTTACAATATAATTCGTGATAAAAATAAAACAATAGAATTTTATCAATTGCAGTAGAAGTTATAAAACTTATCAAAATATTTCAGTTTATTATCCACAGGTACCTTTTCAGCATTTTTATAAATAACCACATAATTTGTCGTAAATTTTTTTCGTTGCCACACAGATAAAAAATATCAAGGTTGAAAACGGAAACGAAACGTACAAGTCGACTTCTATTGGTTTAAAATAGATGATAAAATAAATAGTACCAAAACGTTTCCCTATCTTAATTCAAACAATTAAGTATATTATAATAAACAATAACTGTTTGTAATTATTCAGAACTAATCAGTTGCCTTAAGGGTATAATAGCACCTCAGTTAAATTTCAAACATCGATAAATCCTTTTGTAAAATATTCTGAAATTTGAAATGTATATATTGTAGGAAGTTGTCGAGGGCATCCGATATTTTTTTTCTTATACGTACTTTTTGTTAAAGAGAAAAAAATTCGGTTTCCTCATAAAATTGGAATTTTGATAAATAAATATGACCTGACCTAGATAATGTCACAATAAATATGCTGTAAAAATTTTGTTTCTTAATATCAAACCAGTGTCGAAAAATCATTTTTCAAAATTTCTTATTTATATGGATCCAGCTGCTCCTGCTTCCTAGCGGATATTGGCAGTAACTTCACTCTGTACACTCGGAAGAAGATACACGTCCGATTTCGAAATGCAAGCGGCGCAAATCAATAGAATAGACGGGTCATTATTGTTTTAGATCTTGAGGTGATTTTTTGTATTTGTGTTTTATCCTAGTGTAGTGGTGTGACGATGGGCAACAAAAAAAATAAATGACCTATTAAAAGTTATTCTGTGGCTATTAGAAAAGGTAGACGGTAAGTAAACTATTTAAATTAAGTTAAAAAAAATAATAGCAAACTATTTGTACATTTTAGTTTGGTTAATTCTCGATGGAATAAAAGTCATGAAAATATAGAAAATGTCCCTAGAACTTCACAGCAAATAGATAATAGGAACATTGAAATTGTGTGTGATGTTTCTAATAAAAAAAAGTCGAAATTCAGGGGCGGAGAATTGTGGACGTTACCTATTTTTGGGAACAAATTAAACAATTTAAACACATGCCGTATTTTAACTGTTTAATTAGTGACTGTGAAATGACTGATGAAGGAAAACTGGGATTTTGTTCTAAATTCTAAAACAGATAAAACATTAGATGTGATGGATGTAAATGTATCTGCGGTCTTAGGTAAGCGTAAATATACAGACTGATTTAAAATTTGCAGTATTTAATGATATTTTGAGTAGGAATAAATAATTGTGAAAACATACACAAAGCAATAATATAAAAAAAGCAACGCGTATGCGCATATACACATCTGTTTTATAGAAGTAACTCTATTTCATATTATTCAGGTAACAAAAATTTATCGGTTGTTCTAAGACACAGTAATAAAAGTTCTTTGATCAACAACGTTTTTTTTAAGTGTAACAGATCTAAAGTATTTTTTTCTTCAGTGCATAGTATAAAATTACCTAAAATAACTTCCCGCACTATTTAAATTTAGTTTGTTAAAATAAGTGTGTAATTGGTATATTTTAATTTACTTAAAATTTTAATGACACTAGCTACTAAAAAAAAACTGAATAAAATTTACACACAGAAATATAAACTTTTTTTATTTTATAAGGCACTATTATCCATTTAGAAAGGGGAAAAGCTTGTAAAATTGTTTGAAATTGGTAATAATATTGTAGTGTCTTTATCAGCTAATACAATTTATATTTATATAAGACATCATTTTATAGGTGTAACTTCAGCTGGTTGCGGTTATTCACAATTAGAGGAAATATTAGCTATTTTGGATATTCCTCCAATGAGCCAAGTTCAATATTTAAAATTACAAGATAACCTAGCTAAAACTATTGAAAGTACATTATTGAGGCAAATGAAACTTGCAGGAGAGGAAGAAGTTAAAATTGCAAAAGAAAAAGGGGACGTTGACAAAGACGGATTCTGTTGCATTACTGTAGTAGTAGATTTATCATGGAGTAAGAGGTCATACAAAACCAATTATAATGCCCTTTCCGGAGTTGCTGTTATTATAGGTGAAGCAACCAGAAAAATATTATGGGATCAAAAATAAGTTTTGCATAACATGTGTGAGAAATGAAAATATGAAAAATCAATTATCTTCCTTTTATTTTTCTTCCGTGGCTCTGGAAATAATAAAAAACATTTAGTACCTATTTATTACCTTATTTTAATTTCAATTAATATATCTTTTCATTTCAGAAATGTTTGGGTTATACGTTATATCATTTGTGAGTGGGTAACTTTATTGGCATTTTTTTTTAATTTGAAAAATGGCCGAAAAATGATTGCTCTCGATATGCAATGTAGTGTGCGTTTTCACTCTCTACATTTCCTTAGTTGTATAATGACAGTTGGTCGGTTTTTATTTCATAACCTCTTTTACAAATTTCTGGCATAGAACTAGCAGAAGAAAGAAATCGTTCCGGATTTCTCGGCCAACTAGGAAAAAAACAGAAACCAAGAAAAAAGAAAAACATCTGAATATTATTATTATTATTGATTTCTGCTAGCAATCAAATATTTTGTACACCTTAATAAATATAATTATACAACTATTTTGAATATTAACATTTATTAATATATACAGGAACAATAACGTATTCCTCTAGACCTTTACATGGATATTCGGCCTTGGTCTCGATTTTTTGCCGAATTCTACTTGCAACTTTACAGATAAAGTTAAAAATATTCGAAACCTTGCTGACTTCGACTAGTTGACAAAAATATTTTCTTTCACAGCAACTTTACAATAATACTTTGATTGAATAAATAATAGAAGCGGCCGCTCTTTATATCGTGATTTTTTTTGCGAGACAAATAATTATTAATGTAGATAAATAATTTATTCTGTAAAAGTTGTTAAGTACGTAAATTTGGGTTTATTTCTTTTATTAGAAATACATATGCGTTTCAGTTGCGACAACAATAAATATAAATATGTGTTGTACAATTATTTGATAATTTAAATTCTGTTCTATTTTATTACTTAGTTTTAAAATTTTGTATAATTTATTTTTTAATTTACCTCATTTGTTAAAAACAAAATGATTGAATTATCGGTTATTAGTGTACATTAAAAATATTGTCAAATATAGTATTTATGTAGTTATGACTTTTAATTTATTTAAACGCGTACCAAAACATTCTAATATATTTTTTAAATATTTGTAGGTACCTTTACTTTACTCATATTTCCAAAATTGTTTAAATTCTTTTTACCTAGATCAAATAAAACTAATCGTCTTTAGTCAAAATTCATGATATTAGAAAAAATTCATATAGCGCATTCGACTCGTACGCTCTTACTCGATGCCAGAGCGCTTTTAGTTCTGCACTGATTTCGTGCAGCCTTTTTATAATTCGAAACTTTATCGAGCAATGCACACTAGTGCGACCCAGTTCGGCAATGGCAAAGTGCATAATTTTATCGATATTCGACTGATGCAATTGACATTTCTAGTTTCTAACCTAATTTTATATCTGTATGTGTTTTTAACGGAATTTATTTAAATTGTCTATTAAACTCTTCCTCACTGTCATCACTTATATCTTCATCTTCCCTACTACAGGACAATAATAAAGACAAGGGTAACATATTTTAAAAATTGAGAATAAAACCTAACCTCTAAATCGGCACTGGCTGGCACTGAAAAAAAGTACAGTTCCAAAAAATTCGAACTTCGAACAAGCGCTTCTACCAGTCGAACAAAATTTCACTCTGCCCTTGTGCCGAGCAATTCCAGTCGAATGCAACAATTAGTTCAGTTCCGCCAGCCGAACAAAGAGCACTTAAAAAAGTCGAACTAAATGCGCACCAGTGCGACCAGTCGAATGCGCTAATAGTAATTCCAATTAACTGTTTAAAATAGAATCATTCTATTTTATTTGGTGTTCGGAATGTACCTCTCACTCAACTGGTGTTAACTGCACACAGTCATATTTTTCCACCCGGATATATCTACGTGTACTTAGCGAAGAGTCTCGATCTGTCTCTCTCCGAACTTTTGAAGAGAGAAGCTGATGTAAAAAGTTCGGAGGTACTATTGTTCCCTTAAAGATGTGTCAGATGATTTATTTTAGCTTTCTGATTAACACTGACTAGTTTGTGATTGGTGTACTAACAGACTTCCGTAACTAAGAAATCATCTATTGGAATTTACTTGTCCATTGTTTTTTTAATTGAATTGTATACATGTTGCTTAAAATCAGGTTGAGAACTTTAAACAATAACATTTTTCCTTGTTAAAACTACAACTCGGAATATTAGAATGGAAAGATCTACGATAGACATCAGTCATCCACAATCTGAATCAAAAAATAAAAAAAAATACACCAAAGTCCACATCATATTTGTCGATTTTCAGCATATATTTGATAGTCCAAAGAGCAGTGTTGGGCATCAAGCAATTAAAAAATTAATTGCAATTAATTTATTTAGATTAAGCTATATTAATTACAATTAAATCAATCACAATTAAATTAATCACAATTAACTTTTTTAATCATTATGTAAAACAATTAACCTGTCTGTTGTAAGTTTTATGAAACTGCGTTGTGCCATAAAAATTATTTATACCGGTCTCTAAACCCTATGTAGGTTACAATTGTATAGAAAAACCACTCAAAATTGCTTTTTGGTCATACCTTCTAATTTTTGTTAGAGAAAAAAAGAGGGGCTCCAAGATGGCGGACGAGAAGTGGAATTGTGGTCTGATCTATTCAAAATTGGTATGTGGGAGTTTTTGGGGTCCAAGATTAAATTTTTGTGTCAAAATTAATAAACTCAAGATGGCGTACGAGATTTAGCATGTGGGTGTTTTTGGGGTCGGAGATTATGAATTTTTTGTCAAAATTAATAAATTTAATATTCATGGTAGAACTGATAGAATACTAAGTAAAAAATATTTTTTAAAAACAAGTTGTGGTGACTTTGCATCCAGCACATGGGCGATCTTTATTCTTATTTTAAATTAGTTTTGAGGTTATTTCAGTGTCAAAGTCACAGTATAGTACGTTGCGCATTCTGATTTGTAATCTTTATATCTGAAGTATCTTACCTTGGTAAGGATGAACATAGATCTAGCAATTCAAGAACTAGAAAACAACGAATAGACAAAGACAAAACAAGAAATAAACAAAATAATCAATCAATAAGACACATATTTACTTCATCAATATCTTCTGCTTCTATCAAAATTCTAAAAAAATATCAGTATTTTTGTTCATATTAGTTAATTAAAATAACACTATTTTTTTCTATTTCGTAAAAAATAATAAAAAATCCTTTTGCACCCGGAACCACATAACAATTTTAAATAGAATTTCATAATACATTGCCATCTGATTTACATATGTGTGCAAAATTCAAACATGTCAAGCCAAATAAAAGCTTGTAAATATTAATTAATTGTTAATTGTGGTAGTCAGAATTAACATTTAATTAATTGTTAATTGTATTACTTATAATTAATAATTAATTAGTTGTTAATTGTACGAAAAATTTAATTTTGCCCAACACTGCCGAAGAGTGACATCATAATAAGTGACACATAGAAAATGGAAATACCAGATCGGTTGATAAGACTATAATGACGATGACGAAATCAAAGTCATCAGTAACAAAAGGGAGAATATTAAGGGAACACCTGATATATTTTAGATAACGACAGAAAGTATGAACAGACTACAATCTGAGGGGTATATTTATCATCAATCTCATACAAATAATAATAATAATAAAATTAAATTGTCTTGAATAAACATTTCGGTACCTAATATGAAGAAAATGGACCTTTTTATGAACCATGTGAGAACACTGTAAATAGAATATATAAGTGGTAATATAACTGGGAAATTTTTGTGGAATTTTCTGATAGCTAATTTTTCCATAATCAGGAAAAGTGGGTTCATGACGTCACGTTCATTAAAATTAAATTTGGCATATGTTGTGTAAGTGTGTCATTTGATACTTAATAGACTCATTCATTTTCTAGATACGATATATGCAGTTCGATCTGACGCAAAACCAACAAGCTATTCTTGAAAGTGCACTTGTCAAGCAATTTCCCGAAATTATTTTACAATTTTAATAACTGTGAAAATTTAAGAAACTGCCTTCAGGATTTGCTGCCTTGCCTGCCAATGATCGCTCTTTGTCTAAAGGAAGGCATATTCAGAAACTTTGAATGTTTTAAGTAAAGAAAACAGTAACTAAAACATGATTTTTTTTTGGACGAGTTGAACATTGACAGAGTTCAATAATGTATCTCATATGTATTAAGCAGTGAGCTATATTTTTGTAAAGACCCAGTAATGCGTGCTTCGGAACGTAAATAATAGAAGGGGTGTTTCCGATGAACGTGACGTCATGGGACCATTTTAAAACGCGACATTTTATCCCAATGAAAAATCTATCGTGGAAATCTCAGTGAAATGGACGTTTCGTATAAAATACAATCAACTATAAGTTTTAGAATTTATATTTCGTAAATGAAAAGGTCCATTGTAAGTCAAGTTACGTTTTCCAACTGTATTTTAAACAGCTTTCCCAAAGAACAAACTTTATTTTGGACATTGTTTTATCTAAATTAAATCTGTACAAATGGTACAATGATTTGTAATCATTTGTTTTTAAACATGATATGTAACTCGAGTAAAATTGACTTTCTGTATGTTCTGCAATAAACTGTTAAGATATTTTATTATGAAATGTACAACTGAAACAAGTATGAGATTGGGGATACTACCAGAGAAAAAAAACTGAAATATATACCAATAGATAATATAAGATTTCCAAGATCCATCCATAAATAAAGCTCATTTAGATCTGAATTATTATCAGCATCAACTACCTTGTCCACTGTACGTAAAGGTAAATTTAAATGACTTTAAACAATCAAAAATTCATACTATCTTCAAGAACGAAAAAACTGTAACAAATCCAATTTTTTGTATTACTTCCTCTCATAAAAACCTGTTCTAGAGCTCGTCTCATTTAATTATCAAGTTTATGTAATGCTTATTCCAAAAATTATACCTTCATATCACATATTTCAAGACTTAAAAACATTAATGCGGAACCAAACAACCGTTTTGATACAATATGATTTATTTTCAGTATCTGGTTAGACATTGAAATGTCGAAAATGAATTGATTTGTACCAAAACTCCATAAAATATATCAGTTTTGTAGATACTCTTTAGCGATGACCTAAAATAATTTGCAGCAATTTATTTGAGCAACTTTTGGTTTTTTTTATTAAATCGTTTTCCACCTCTTTTAGTTATATGTCAAAATAAATAAATTTATATAATATAAATGTATCTGTTTATTTACACCGAAATACATACAAACAAATCCAAAAACATACATACAAACAAATCCAAAAACATACATTCAGTTTAAAAAACTATAATTAATTATAACAACCATGTTAAATTTAAAAAAGATTTCAGTTTGCTTACAGACACAAATTAATGAATGTTTGAAATCTCCATCAGAGTATGACAGGTATATTAAAATTTAGTAATTAAATAATGTCTGAAAGAAATGGATCATTTAACAAAATTTTAAAGATAAAAATAATCAGACAATTGTATGTACGATTTTTTAAACCTAACAGTGCTAACCCTTTGATGTGTAATGTAGAATGGATTTTTTAAATGCAAAGATCTAATGAAAAGTTTCTGTACTTTTCCAGACAAAAATGTGTGACCATATAACACTTGAATATTTGAGCTTAGCATTAAAATTTTTACAATTTCTACATACAATAAAAAATTTGAATTCTTAAAATAATCCAGCAACTTATTCTTAAACAAGACAAATAGTGAAGATCTTACTGCAGGTCTTTATTAACAAAATAACTAACTATACATTATTCACTTGTGAAGATTTAATTTGTCTTATATTCATGCTGCTAAAGGTGGAAAAATTAGCTTACTGTTGTTGTTTTATTAATTAAACCTGTTGTTTAATGTAAACACATGATTAAACATTTTGGTTGTTATAATTAATTGTCTTATATATTTTTGATGGAAAAGGAAAAACATTATAACTTGGTGTCTTTTTGCACAAAAGTCTTAAAGGAACAGAGAGAAATTCAGAGTGTCCCCTATAAAAATATACAGTGGTGCCATAACACCCCAATACTCATTTAAATTTATTTAAGTGCTTAAATAGTCAATTCCAAATATCGCTTAGAAACACTGGATATTTTAAGATAATTTTGATTAAATTATTTATAAACTGAATTTTATGTACTATGAATTCACAGGACATGGATTTAAAACAGTTTACAAAAGTGTTTGCGATCTCATTGTCATATTTTGATGCCATATGAAAATAATATAATGTATACTAACTATAAAGAACTTTGCACTCTAGCAATTTATAAATCAACTTAAATAAATTACCAGTTACCTGTCTTGTTTTTTATAATATATGATTCATTTAACTTACTGAATCATATTTCTCATTTCTGGAAAATAGATTTCACTAATTATCTTTTGTACACTTCCCTACATTAATCAGATTAAGTTTATTATAATTATAAATATTTTCTTTATATTATATTTTAACTTAAGCATAAATTGTTGCTTAATACTTGATTCACTACAATTATTGATTCAAATACAACTTCTAACTTACCTGTATGCTTCTAGTAGCAAATTCAACTCCTATAGTAGATTTAGATTCCAAATTAAATTCATTTCTAGTAAATCTTGATAATAAGTTACTTTTTCCTACACCAGAATCCCCAATAAGGACAACTAAAACAAAGTATATTGATATTATAAATAAATTAATAAGTAGCCAATTATGATTCTCCCTAAATGTAAATTTTCCGTTTAAAATAGAAAATATCTATTTATCAACAGTAGTTTTAGATCTTAATTTTCTGTAATCTGTATGAATTGTGTAGGTAGGTAGGTAGGTATTAAATTAATCCAATTAAAATAAAATAAAAGACAATTTAATGAGGCTAGTTTAGTATTTCATACTTTAATAAATTGGTTCTATTTTTGTAGTTATTGATTTCTTTATACTAAAATTGAACCAACTCTTTTGTTGTCATATATTTTTTTGTAGAAACAACTTGACCTCTGACTTTGATGACATGTCAGTTTATTTTATTTTTTTAAATCATTAAACATATTTTAATTTTAAAAATCTTACCTTTAAATAAATAATCGTATTCATCATCCTTAGAACTCATTTTTATATAACTTAATAATACTTTTCCTCTCAATTGCTTAATCTCTTTAACAATAACACAAAGACAATTTTAACACATATCAATTATGACAAAAATATCGTTTTTATGAATATTTACTATATATCACAGACACATTACTCTCGATACGATTTCATAAAAACTTTGGATGTTTTGGATTTATTTAGAAATCCTTTTCTATAATACGATTTTTTGCAAAATGGCGGCTGTTTGTTGATAATTTGTACGCCCCTTTGACAATAAACGTCAACTTAACAAAACGTCATTGCGCATGGACGATTTGTCATCCTAACAAACACGTACACCACTTCAAAGAAACCAAAGGCAACAAGTTTGCCAACATGAAACTAGATAAACTATTCATAGATATATATACAGCAAATGGAATATGGATCCTATGGATACAACTTTTAAATCTTTCTGCTGTACTAGGAAATTTGTTGAACAAACGTCGTAAAGTTAGTCTGAAAATTATGACAGCTCTTTATTGATTTTCTATGGTGTAAGTGACAAGTGTCATGTTTTTCGAAAATAATAACGGCGTTTATTCCATAGATAATATATCATATCTTTAGATCGCTAAAACAGATTTTCGATCTGATTCTTTCTGCTAAACGCAGCCAGAAAAGCCCATTTAAAAGTATTGTTTATTATAAAACAGTTTTGAGTCGAATGTCCCATTTAAAATGCATTGGTCTTTTAAATACTGTTTTATATTATGTATAATTAAAGCGTATATCTTTACGTACCAGAATAATGTGTGTAAACGGCTATACTGCTCGTTTTTAAGGAAGGTAGTAGATAAAAATAGCTACTTTTACTACAAGTGATCAAAGTGCTTCATAACATAAAGTAATTATTTCTGCTGTTTGTAATATTTATATTTAACAAGAATAAAAATTGAGATATAATTATTATTATAATGGATTTTAAACACAAAATTTAAGATGTTTCAAAATTAGGTTGATGCAGCGCAGTAGAATAGAAAGCAAGTAATATTATAAATTTGTTTCGTTACCTACGTATGAAAATAATTTATGAATTTCAATAAAGAACAAAGCAAAAATATTTACTTTATGTAGACCGGCACTAAAAAGTATTATAAATATCGAATTCCTAACTGTTATGAACATATTGAGTCTGCGCAGTATAAAATAATTGTTCCATTATTTTATACTGCTCAGACTCCTGTTTCATTATTTTATACTGCGCAGATTTCTGATTCATTATTTTATACTGCGTAGACTCCTGTTTCATTATTTTATACTGCGCATACTCCTGGTTCATTATTTTATACTGCGCATACTCAATATGAACTCCTTTCGGTGGGAACAAGCCTTGGTTGGATGGAGTCAGAGATATTGTAGGAGGGTAGATATGTAGCATCAAAGAGAGAGAAGTTGTATCCAATATAAACCCTAAATGTTTACATTAGGACTCATAACTGTTATAAAAATTGCATTGTCACTGAAAGTTGGTACATAAATCTTATAGCGAATTCCATTGGTAAAACTGGTGCGCACTGAGTGCATAATTTGTATTGTATTGGCGTTGTCTGAATTCTTATTCAGACAACGGTATTGGGTAAACTGGTGGCGGGTTTTGAATTCCATTGGGGAACTTTTGCATTCGAATTCGTGCAACATTTTCAGCTCAGGGACCCAATTCTTGAAATCGTAGGACTTAATTCTCCAGAGAATTGATTCCCTAAAAAAAATTCTCTTGAGAATCGCCAGTCCTATTCTTGAATGAGTCGGAACTGAAATTCTAGTGAATTAAAAAAAGTGACGTATGTCTTTACTAAATCCAAGTATTTCATGAACTCAACCAATCAAATACTCAGAACTATTAGTTCTGTCAGAGACTAGTTGTCTCTGGTTCTGTGCTCAATTATTTTAATACGTTTACGTTCGCAGAAATGAATATCAGTTGCCATTGATATCATATGTTTGACATTTTACATTTTTGAGGAAACAAATTGAAACAATTTACATAATTATTATGCTATTATTGTGCATTATCGTTTATTATTGACTATGGGTTATTTGTTATTTGTTCATTTTTTATTTGCGATGGCCAAACGAAATTTCGTGAGTGAAGCGCAAAAAAAATCCTTGTAGAATTCTTAGAAAATGATAAGGAACTTCTTAGAGGAAAGATCCCTACTAAAACTTTTTCTCTTTTGGTTAATCTTCAACTCTGATTGTTGGTAGCAGAAAAAGCTCAATATACTCCATTAGATCGTCAAAGGCTTGTTTGGATAGACGAAAATGCTGTCTAAACAACTTTCTAAATTATCTAAAACGATATAGCTTGGAGTAAAAAATTATTCATTTTAACAATATTTATGGCGGTAACAACAAAAAACAATAATGTTCAATTTCAATTCCCACAAAACACGTCAAATACGTACAATTCACACTCTTAATTTCTTAAATTCTCATGAGAATTTGAAGTTTCCCCAGAAAATGACATTAGGAATTAATTCTCATAATTTTTGGAGAATTTTTTCCTACGAAATATTTCAAGAATAGACATATTACAAAATATAGAGAAAATGACGTAAATTTCTCATGAGAATCGATTCCTACGATTTCAAGAATTGGGTCCCTGGTCGTGCGAAGTTATAGTTTGTCCAACAACTAAAACGACACCTCCAAAGTCCCCACTACTTAAATCTGCTATTTGTTCTTTCGTTCCCCACTTCTCTAATTTATAACCAAGCGGTCGGTTTAGTAGTTGGACAAAGTTTAATAAAATTGTGAACATGGCGGGATTATCAAAAGGTTCAAAACTTTTGGTGGTATTATCCTTCACATCATCTTCAAGATAAGTGATGAGGAAATGATAATGAAGTAGAGGAGAATCAGATTTTAAAATGTTTTCAATAATTTGAAAAATTTACATATACTTGTTAATTTAAATGTAAAAATGAAGTAAATCTAACAAAACTGTCTAGAATTTGAATATAGGAACCAATATCAAAAATTTAAATTTATTTCTGAACTTTTTATAAAATACACGACTTGTTTAATGTCTTTATAATTGTATTTTAATATACTTACTAATAAATGCAGCAAGCAAACAGAATCCAAGTAGCTCAGCTAATGGACGGACGGACAGACAGACGGTTGTAGAGTTGACTTAGGCGACTAAAAATAGTAGGTGGGCGAGCCAAGGTGACAGAAAGCAGAGTTCCAAAATTTGAAATCGTTCTCAAATTATCGCCAAGACAGACAGACGAATAGGCGGACGAACGTTGTAAAGTACCTTCAGTTTGTTTCGCTACTTAATAAAAAATGTTTCTATAAGAATTATTACACGAGATGTATATCATATTTGATGTAATTGTTTTTGTCATATCAATTTTTTCAAATTAGTCAAATTAGTAAATATTTTTTTTCCAAATTATACCGATTACTAATGCGAGTTAAAAACTGTTCATGAAAGGGCTTGGTGCTCGCGGAACTTTTGGAGTGCTCTCGAACCTTTTGGTGTGCTCTCGAACTTTTTAGAGTGTTTTAAGCACTAAAAGTGCTCGTAAGTACTGTACTCCCGAGCACAAAAGGGCTCAGCAAAGCACTAAGCAGCGTGCTTAGGGCCAGCTCTGGTTTATATTGAATGTAGGTGGTACATTTGTAATCTCATTGTGAATTTCATAGTAAATAAAAATAAACATATAAATAAAATATCTATATTATATTATTAACATATCTTAGATATAAATAATTCCATCATTTCTTCTTGCATTTTGCTTCGGTTTCTAGAACGCATGGCCTATGTTCTAGTAGGTAGTATGAGAGTCTGAAATTCATGATTTTATATTAAATATTCCAATTTACTCACAAACTACCTATTATTTAACTGATCTGTGAATTTACTGCTTATTAGATAAACATCACTAAACTACAGTTCTTACTGTAACCAGTATGCAATCTATGGTATAATATTTGGTGTGATTTATACACAATGACTTCATAAAATAAGCAGCTAGAGCTTAATGAATACAATCTACTCATGCTCCTATAAAGACCATATTGAAAACTAATAGTTTAAACAAAATAGAAATGTATAATAGTATATTATTCAACAAGCATATAATGATGGCTATTATTCACAAGGGTGAAGTTTACGACACGAGCCGCAGGCGAGTTTCGTAAATCACCCGTGTGAATAATAGCCATTATATGCGAGTAGAATACTGTACTTTTATTGGCAAACATTGATGGAACATTATTTTTAATATTTATAACATAATTAGATAGTATATTAATATTATATAATTACAATTTAACATCAATTATTTATGTTAATAGTTACATTTGAAAAATTTGTTGTTAATTGCAGGAATAGGATTAACGTTAACATTAATATTCTGATTATTTGTTGAAATTTTTGATTGTTGGCATAAAAATTAGAATTATTTACTTGTATGGAGCTTGATATTTACTTCTGGCGGTGCAGGTGTTAAGCACATTTCATTTTCACTATCTAAATCCATTATTTTATTACAATTTAGTAAAAATTTAATAAAATATTCTGCAGTCAAAAGTTTGACATTTCAATTTAAATTATTAATTTGACATTTAGATGACAGTCGCGGCTTACTAATAAAATGGATAAAATTTATAATCGTTATATCTCATTGGCTAAGCATAGGAAGAGCGGTGATAAAAAGTAGTGAATAATGATTATTCACTGCTATTAGTGTATAATATATACCATTTTAAGTTAGAAAATTCTTCAAAAATGGCTTCATTATAAAACAGTCGTGGACAAAAATAGTTAAGGAACTGTATTATTTACTTGTAATTTGTATTTGATTTTACAATTTAAAATATTATTTTAATTTGTATACTGATACTCACTATACTGATTTGTATACTGATACTCACTACTTATATTATGGTCTTATAATTTTTTCCCACTGTGAATTAAGTAATGTCTCTTTAAATGAAAACTTCGAGAAAATGATTTTTCACAAACGTCACACTTGTAATTTCTTTCTCCAGTGTGAATTAACAGATGTTTCCTCAAAGTAGAAAGATCAGTAAAAGATTTTTCACAAATGTTGCACTTGTAGTTTTTTTCATTAAGATGGGTTAAGTAATGTTGTTTCAAAGTAGAATTTTGAGTAAATGATTTATCACAAATGTTACACTTGTATTTTTTTTCTCCAGTGTGAATTAAGTGATGTTTTCTCAAAGTAGAAATATCAGTAAATAATTTTTTGCAAATATTACACTTGTATCTTTTTTTGATTTTAACACCAGTGTGAAATGAGTGATGATACCTCAAGTGAGAGAGTTGAGTAAAGTTTTTTTCACAAATATCACACTGGTATTTTTTTTGCCTAGTGTGAGTTAAGTGATGTTGCTTCAGAGAATGAGTACGAGTAAACGATTTTTCACAAATGTCGCAGTTATAGCATTTATCACTAGTATGAACCAAGTGATATGACTCTAGTATGTTTACATTTGATTCTTCATTTTTAATATGCAATTCATCCATTTCTATTTTCACACTGAAATTATTAGGGAACTCTGAGTTAATATCTGGCAGATCTTCTGTATATTCTTTTTTTATAAGAATATTTTTGGCTTCAGGATCAATATCTTTTTCTTCTTTACACTTTCCTTCAGTCTCTTGTATATCGAAATTTGAATCATCTTTAATATGAAATTCTTCGTTTTTTATTTTCAAGCTGAAATTATTATGGTAATCTGTATTATTATCAATATCTAGGAGAACATTTGTACATTCCTTTTTAATAACAATTTCTTTATCTTTAGCACTGTTAGATCTTTCATCAAGATTATCCAATTCTTCTTTACAATTTACTCTATTAAATTCAGTTTTATTTTCATACAAATTCATTTTATAATTTATATAAAGTTTGACCTGACCTTGACATTTTAATTTTAGGTTAGGTTTTAAGTGATACGCTCCCTGGCGGCCGTTATTATTAATACGGCTAAGGGCCATTTTATTTATCTCAGGGTTTTACCACAAAAAGATTTTTGTTGAAACTAAACTGAAGGACGCAAGATACGCGAGAACCTCTGCATCGAAGGTGAAAGGGACTCCACCACGGTGAAGCTAATCAGAGCCTCTAGGGGAGAGGGTCCCTCTGGGGCTGGCATTATGCACAAAAACACCGGCATGGTGGACACCAAAAACCAAACGGGCCAGCAAAGGAGACACCTCTGGAATAAGGAGCGTACAGGGGCTGGTAGTGAAGGACAGGACCGGTCGGTGGACAGAAGAGAAACCGATCGGACACCAGCAGAAAAGAAATAAAGAAAAGTAAAGCCGATCCGCACGGGCCCCATCGTCTACCACGACAAATGAGGCGGATGTTGGGGCGGGTGAGAGGCCCTCATGCTCCTATGCTGACAAAGAAAAGAGGATATTGAGGTGGCCATATAGTCTATGACTACCTTACTCGAACGGCTAGAAAAAATAGAGCAAGGTAGACCAGTACCATATAATGTTCATTGAATCTAGTTATAAGAACGGTGTGGATACCGTTGACAAGATCGCTTGGCAAGATACCAAACTTAGAGTCATCATCGACTCGATAGAAAATAAACAGGAATCCTCTTTGGCAGACCGATAGATAAATATTATACATACTATCGCTAATTCCCAGTATCAGTTAAAAATTGATGTCCAATAGTTAATTGTTTCCGGAATACGCATGCTTAATTACAATTATCCTCTTTTTTAGCCCGTAAATCTTTCAACAGCGCTAGAAATTCATCTTGACAGTTTTGAAGAAAATTGTTATCGCTAGAGACGGTTTAATTTTGATTTTGCTTTTTGAAATTCGTTTAAATTAGAATGCTTATAACCAGTTTAGTATTGGTGAGAAGATACAGTATTTCTCAGTACTCCAGAATACTGCAAAGGGAATAACAACCATGTATTGGGCCTTTGAAAAATGGGGAGTATGTCAACACTGAGGATATTTTAGACTTCTTAGTAAACTCACACTTCCCAGGTTGCATACCTTAAGCAAAGCTCGGAGGACGAGACTGAGGTGGCCCTATAGTAGTAAGGGCTTCAAAGCAGGGCTGGTCGGCAAACAAAGTTGTAAACAGAACGAAACTTGCATGGGCTCTGAGAAGTTTTCAGCCATACAAGACTGCTCAGCCGGATGGTATATTGCCGGCCCATCTTTAGAAGGAGTTAGAAGGCACGATGTGCTAACTACTCCGTTCCAGCCTGGGGTATGTACCAGCAAACTGGAGGTCTACATATTAGTTGTCTTCATAGGTTAGGTTAGAAAAGATTATTGACAGATATATAAGATGTCTAAAAAACACTGGTTTTTCTACTCTACCTGTAAAATTTCTAGCTATATACTTGATTTTGACTAATTTTGAGAGATTACTATAGAGTTTTAGATTAAAAATTTCAGATGGCGCATACATCGCTCATAATAAACTGTAAACGCAGATCACTCAGGGTGTATTTATATTCAGAGTACTGAATACAGACGATGGCTCAAATCTGCAGCTTTACACTATCCACACAAAATACAGAATGACCCCATTTGACTAAAAGTATCTTTACAATTCTAAACAGCGCCATCTTACAGAATTCTGGTAAGTTCTATTGAACTCAACAGGTGGTACTCCCAAAAAGTTCTAAACAAAATCGAATCAGTAGATACGCCAGGGTTTTTGGACATCTTTAGATACATGTCACGAGATATTGCTGGACAAGCCGGAACAAGCATTGGACTGTCAAAAAATCGCGCTAGACACAGAAAAGGGAGACTTCGACTCGGCTTCATACAAATCCATAGTGGAAGCTGTGAAAAGGTGAGGATCCGCTCAGAGCATTCATACTTCTACATAGGAATGTTTACAGCGCGCTTTACAACGTAAGAAGGAAAGTCGTTGCCAACAAGGGGTACCCCCTCTAGGAGGCGTACTCTCCCCACTGATGTGGTTTCTGGCGGTTGATCACCTGCTTAGCTAGAGATAAAACATCTACGCACAAACATTTTCTAACGACGTAGGTATCACTATAAATGAAAAATTTGATGCAGTCGTATCTGATAGGATGCAACGGGTACTCAACATTGTAGAAGAGGATGGTGCCAGAGAGGGATTATCCACGAATTCGGCGAAAACGTCAGTTGTTGCCTTAGCAAGGAGAAGAAACCTAAACATAAAGGGACTATCCATGTGGGGAAAACAATTAAAATTGATAGCAGAGGTTAAATATTTGGAAGTTATCCTAAATAACAAATTAACGTTAACGGAAAGGATACGATTCTATGATTGCAGAAAAACTTAAGAGAAAATCCGGTGCTAACAATGCTATTGAACAGAACGCCTGTCAGCCACAATTTTGTGAAATCTTTTGAGGTAAACATATCTGAGAGGGACAGAAAAGGTGAGGCCAGGACTCAGAAAAATCAATCGGACTGGTATACAAACGCACCCAAAACAGAAAAATCGATACTACTGAAGCAGAGGTTTACTCCAATAATCCCAATGTTAGCGTCAGCTGTACACTAGACTGCAATATGGCACCAAGAGGTCGGAGTAATTGGTAATCAATAAATTGAACTCAATTATAAAGCTTAAAACTTAAAAAAAACCAATATGTGAGTATTGGGCTACAGGACATACACTGGGTTTAAGCTTACAATCCACTCTTTTCAGATTAGTCAAAGTTTGTCAAACCTACTTGTATAAAAACGGTTGATATTGTCAGGAATTGTTCAGAGTACATTTTGTTTTTTAACACCTATACAGGGTTCAAGAATAAATTGGATTCATTTCAAAAATATATATTTACACACATTTACATTTTTGCAATCTAGAATTAAGGCACTTTTGACTTCAAATTGTTTAAAACATGAATGCCTAAATTTACAAAAATTTAAAAATCTACTTTGCATTAAGGAACAAAACATTTAAAATGAATAATCAGATAAAAAATTGATAGACTAGAAAAATTATTTTCTAAAAATTAAATCAT
This sequence comes from Neocrepidodera transversa, assembly GCA_963243735.1. Lineage (NCBI taxonomy): Eukaryota > Metazoa > Arthropoda > Insecta > Coleoptera > Chrysomelidae > Neocrepidodera > Neocrepidodera transversa. The sequence goes on from OY725346.1 coordinate 24,252,868, forward strand.
ACTTAAGCTAATTAGTGTTACAAAGAGAATATTGGAAGAGTATCGTAAATAAATATTCTTATTTCAACATTGTAAGCATAAAATGAGCAAAAAACTAATTATACAGTATCTGCCAAAAAGTTTACCAAATATAGAAACTTTCTTATTATTTTTATTTCAAATAAGATGGATATTATGAATATAAACATTTTTATTACTGATGAATCCCCAGATTTTTAAAATGTAAAATTGTTTTCTTTACATTTAATTTACAAAATACAGTTAAATAAATAAATAAATATGAACAAGTTTTTTAAGTCACGTTTTTAAAACTTTTATTTGGTCAATTGTTTTTGGCTGATACTGTATTTATTGTAACACAGCTTTTTAAATAAATTAAAATTTCAAACTATATTGAAATCATAACATCTCTTCAATACAAATATTTAAATACTTATTTTATTAGTATGAGGCAGTGTATACAACCAACTCCGTTTTCCTAAACATTCATTATTTTCCTCACACCTGTGATTTTTACTAGATTTTAAATGACCAGAGCACAAGCCTCGTTTCATAAACCTTCAAATATAATTGTAAATTTTTTAATTTGGAAAAAATTGAAATATTCAAACGGAAAATACAATTTACTTTAATGAGAAACAAATGTAGATCGCATTGTTAAGTTACATAACTTAACATATTAGTTTAGGCAAGTCCTGAACGTAACAAATTTTTCACAATTCGATCATTAATTTTGATTAAACAAAACTAGCAACCTTTCACTAAACTAAAATTAAGCAAGTACGGGATAAAAGTCGAGAGAATTCCTTTTTATTGTATCTACAATATAATTTCCGTATTCCACTTTCATCAATTAGTGACATCAAAAATTCAATCTAATAAAGCAGAATAGTCTTCATTACTTCAATGAGCACTAATTTAATTTGAATAACTTTTTGCAGGATATTTTAAATAATGTTGGCATTTCTTCTGGTATGTAATTTTTCACATAAAAAAAATGGTTGAATCCACAATGTGCATTATTTCCCCATGTATCTTTTGAACGATTACATGTAAATAAATGAAATTTACTTAAATAAACTAGTGTAAAAAAACTTTCCTAATGGTAATTGGTAATATAACCATCAAAGCTGACGTCACAATTCCATTTTGATCAATAATTTTAAATGAAATCAAATGGGCAGTGAGATATCGTTGGAAAATATTTCAAAGACCTATACAACCATAATAAATTATATGTATTAAATAATCGTTTTGTATTTTTGTTTAAAAATGTTTCGTTTTAATAGGTTAATAAGTCTTCCAAATTTTAACAAAATGGTAAAATTTTAATACTAGGAAAAATTGCTTGCAACGGAGAAAATGTTTAATGATAGGTATCCCGATCATTATATATTGACGATTTATTTGAGAGAACTTCTACAAAAATTTCGAACATTGACTACTAAAGCAAAACGAATTAGACTAGCAATAATTTTACATGATCAACAAATTGATACAGATGTACATTCCATATTCCCAGTTTTCTCTACCTGTGAAATAAGTATCAAAACAATTTTGATAAAGATAAATTGTTTCCCTATAAATTTAAATTAAACATTACTTTTCCGAAGATCCGAATATTCGAATTCAGTGAAATAAGATTCAACAAAATAGACCCGACAGCCAGAGTATCTAAATATTTTTCCTCAATGGTAAAGCCAACACTCAAAATGTATGGATACGTTAGAATAACGTCCCAACAAGACGGTGCTTCACCAGATTATTATATTCCACTAGAACGATATTTGGATCAAGAATATCGTAGTAGAAGACGACATACAATAGTGGGTGGCTCGGTTGTCTGACCTCATATTTTAAATATTTTTTTTGCAGTATCTCAAATCCAAGATTTGACCCAGTACGAAAAGACAATATGACGTTTTATATCTACCGGATGGCCACGATTCAATGTACGCCCCTAATATTTTGGTTGAACCGGAAGTGACAAACTTTTTTTCTTAAATGAAAAGACTATATTTTTTTGATGGTTTCTTATTAATCATAAATTTCAAAGTGCAACAGTTTTTCAGATTTAAAAAATTCCAAAAAATAAGTGAGATACGAACAATTTTTTAATTTATTAAAAATGGCCGCGTCAGATGAATGCGATGTTAAAAAATTACTAAGTAGGATTAGGCTATGAAAATTATTAGTAGGTTGTAGACTTGTCTGTAGAGAAGAAAATATTTATTTAAATTACAGATAGGCACCAGTATTTTTAGGTTTTTATTTTCAAAAAACGGAATTTAATTTTCATCTTCATTTCAGTAGGAGTTCTATCGATTTTTTTTAATGGAACTGTACTATTTTTTTATTACCTAGTTTATGAATCATTATTTCTGATTAATAAAAAATAGCAGTTTCATTAAAAAAAAATCGATAGGATCCCCACGGAAATGAAAATTAAATTCAGTTTTTTGAAAAAAGTAATTCAAATAACTATTTTTTTCTCTACACAAGTCTACAACCTTACTAATAATGTCCATATCCTACTCAGTAATTTTCTTACATTGCATTCATCTGACGCGGTAATTTTGAATAAATTAACATATAGTCATTCCATTTAAGAAGTGATATTTTCATTAATGGTTAGTCTAGAAGTAGCCCATTATTGTCTAATTGATGTGTCAAAGACCTAATTTTTAAATTCAAAAACAACCAAAATATTGGGGCTGTATATATATATCTATACCTATATAAAAGCGAAATGAGACTGATCTCTAGATATCCGAAACTATCCGCTAGATTGAATTGAAATTTCGCATAATTACTCTTTCCCCAACGTAGACGCCCACTAAGAAAGGATTTTTGGAAATTCCTACCCCAAGGGTGGGAAAACTACTTTTTTTCAAAAACCTATACCCTAAGGGGGAAAACTAATTTTTTACCTATATCTCATACACCAAGGATGTTAGCGATATGAAAATTAATATTTAGGCTATTATTTAAAAATAAACAAACATGTGTTTCACCATTTTTCCAAATTCATGTTACGGGGACCGAAAAGGGTGGGATGCTTGGTTTTGTTATGAGGCTACCTTTACCTTATATACCTAACATGTTAAAAATTTGAAAATAGGTATTTAAGCTATTTAAAAAATACAGATATACGTATTTTACCATTTTCTGAGAATTCAGTTAGGTGGGGCGAAAACGAAGGGGGCTTTCTTATGTGGCTACATATATCATACACCGAACATGTTGCAGACTTTAAGATTGGTATTTAAGTCATTCTTTAAAAATAAAGAAACACGTTTTTCAGAATTTAGGGAGGTACCTAATAAAAGAAAGAGTAACAATCTTTTTTTCCAATTTAATTTATTATTCTTTTCCCAACTTTCTTATGTGAAATGTAAACATTCATGTAGTTTGCCCTGGCCAATGTTAAACTAGAGCAGTAGCAATGTTTTTGGCATCCTTCGCGAATACCTAAATGATCAGTTTCCAATGCATTGTTAAGGTTAAGACTCCGGTCTTACATTTTTCTTTCTTTCTTTTTTAGGTGCTCACCCACCATCATTCTGAAGCGATTATCGAAATATCCAGAAATTACTTTTTAATCACGTCATAATTAACCAGAAACTCTTATAATCTTAAAAACCCTCCTTAGCGAAGAACAAGTATTCAGCTAGTCTGTTATAATAATATTACACAAATTTGATATTTTAGCTTGTGATTTAGTTTAACTTTCAAAAACAAATTAATATGGTTAAACAGGTCTTTGAAATGTCCTACAAGTGAGGTGTCACTCGCCATATAAAATTAGAGGTAAGTATGATAATTATGTCATTTTAATCGTTCAAAAATACATATCCAAAGCTCATAATAATATTGTTTGCTGAGGCACTTACTGATAATGGTGGTTATAAGTGTAGAAAAACCTAGAAAACCTCACCACCTATTTAGGAAAATATTATATTTTACACTTTAATCAATGATTTGGCTGCATCTATCACTCTGTAGGAATTTTTTCTTCACAGAATTTTATTTTTTTGTAACTTTTTCGTCTTCTGGAAGTATTGAATCAACGTGTACTATTCCAGTGTTTTCTAAATTGATCTAAATTTTCGATTTTATGAAACATAAGCAAAATTGGAATAGTTGAACAATCATTAGTAAAGGATTATCCCAAAGCAGTAAAAAAACGTCAAAACACTAATAATTTTCTTTCTTCGTTTTAATAAAAAATGTGGTATATGATATTGGGTTTTATTCTACATTGTATTGACCACTTTTAATAGATAGTTTGTTACACAAAAATAGACAGTAAATGAATAAAATGTTTCGATATTTGAAGGTTTTTGAACATTAGACTTTGTGGTTCCAATATTTTACAAATTTTACCATCCTTCAAATCCAAGAATTTTACTAAAACCAATGTTGCTTATAAAATGAGTTTATGTTTTGTATGGATACATTAGAAGTAAATGTTTTGTATGTTATCCATCAGATTAAGAACTTTGGAAAAATAGTTATTTTTGTTTTGTTTTAATTTAAGATTCCTCTTAAATTTTTACTTGTAAATCTTAAGATTATTAGGTTAATTAATGGTGTTTACTGAGAATATTCGTTATTTTTAGAGTCACAATTAATTATTTTTTTTATGGAAGACCCACTATTATTAATAATTAATTCATGTAATTTGAAAAAATATTATGAACTTTTATTTATGTTTATTATTTATAGTATTATTCAAGTTCTTTTTTAAAAATTCTTATTGTGGAATACAATAAAGAAGCCTTCAGAAAATGTACCAGTCAAATAAATAAAAACAAATGTCTAACGATATAAGTATTATTATCATGATTTAAAATTCCATTCTTGGAAAGGGTAGAGGGGTGATCAAATGAAAAAAGTCATTAAAAGAGCCACATAAACGACTAAAAAATCCATCTTTTACCGTTTACGAATTATAAAGTGAAAACCAAACATGTGTATTTATTTTTACCTCTCGCCCTTCAGATAAGAGAGGTATAGGAATCATGCTAAAAATTGTGTACTGAGTTTTCAATGGATAAACACGTTTTGGGGTCCCTAGAATACGATTTTGATATTTTCGCGATGATGTCTGTGTGTGTGTGTGTTAGTGTGTGTGTGTGTGTGTGTTAGTGTGTGTGTGTGTGTGTGTGTTAGTGTGTGTGTTTGGATGGATGTTGTAGTAACGATAACTCAAAAACTACTGAATAAAAAAATTTGAAATTTTGCATACACGATTCTTATACCCTAGATTAGATCTGATTAGATTTTGGTGGCAATCGGACAACCGGAAGTGACAGTTGCTATGAGTGATGACGCCATTACTAAACAAAATGGCAATTAGGTTTTACACATATATTTTGTATACACTATAGTTTATTTTCGTATCATTAAAATTTTCAAAACTTTTGCGATTGTTGCCAGATTTACAAAAAACTAAATTTTTTCCATACTTTTTTGAGCCACCGTGTAAATTTTTGATTCAAAAATAGCGAGAGGTCATGTGCTGGCCACATCAGATTTTATTTTATTGTAGCACCTTTATTTTAAAAAATACTGAAAGAATTTTATGATTGAAATAGTCATAACCACAATCCTGTGATATTTAAATTCTCTATACAACGCCACCATCAACATCATTTTTTAAATATAGACCTACATTTTTTGTTTGTGAACTGTAAAAGATTTTATTATGCTCAGTTCAATGAGGTTTAAATTGGGTTTAACTTCACAAAAAAATATCCTTTATCTACAAAAATCAATTTGATTTCTTTTAAAAACAGATTTAATTTTTCTTCGATTTTAAAATATTTTATTTTCAATTCAAAACAATTTTTTTTTATTCACCGCAATCACCAGTACTTCGTAACATCTGCTAATATAACAAGACCTCGATTATAAGCGAATGCATTTTTCAATTTTCCCGAAAACAACTTTATTTGAAAAATTAACGAGTTGAATTTGGAGATTGATGTTCTGAATAAAACCCGAAAGCTTTAGCTTGATGCTTTTATTCTTTGAGCATCAATCTCGAACACAAAACTATTTAAGGAATTTTTTAGCTTATAAACGATGGTCGATATTTTCTGTATTGTCGTTTCCAAATCTATCCATTTCTATAACAGTACTAAATGATTTTTATAAAACGTCCAAAAAGAACATATAATGTGTTGCCTATATTTAAGGAACTGTCAACGAGGACGATGTAGTTTATTCGCAAAGGAAGGAAGGAAGGAGAGTTTATCAGCGAATAAATTTTGACAGATGAGGGAAATAATTAGACAAAATTATATCCTCTAATATGTAGATGACACTGTCTATAAGCCAGGCAAAAATTGGTTAAACAAATGGAGAATGTACCCTAATATCCCAAAAATACAACTTATCTTTTTTTATATAAAAATACTAAAATAAAATTCATAATCTTAAATTAAATTAAATATAGAAGAAACAGCTCTACATATTTTCATTCCTTATCCTACTGAATGTATACCCTTTTGTCAAGTTTCAAATGGTAAATTCAGCATGACTTCCAAAAATATTAAAAAAAGTAGAAATGTAGATCAACAATTATACATTTAATATAAGTATTAACCAATTACAGCAGTAATAAAACTCAAAATAGAGACTACAACATTTTATTAAAGTTGATAAAGGGAGGTTGGCAACTATTTTCGGCAAACTTACATCATCAGGGTTGGAATACCGTTCTTAGGAAATGAGGGAGATAAACAAAGTTAAACTTACCAAAGGTCGGAAATCCAAATATGTTACGATAGATAGTAAAGCTATCATTGGTTTTAAAAGGAGTGACTGGCAGAACAAACCAGCTAAGGCCACATTTCCTTACTGATTTGACATTTTTTTATGTCTTCTGATTTTCTCTCTTACTAGTAGATAATGAAAAATTAGCTCCTACTAGGAGAGACATTTATTGACATTTCCTTATTTTCTTCTACTACTAGATAATGAATAATTAGCTCCTACTAGAAGAGAAATTTATATTCTCGAACAGAGCATATATCTTCTAATACTAGTAGTGGAAAAAATATTTTACAATTTGTAAGAAAATTACTTCATAAAATTACTAAAATTCGTCATACTAAGAACACTCTACAAAATCCCCCGAAACGGATATTATATTAGTTGATGAATATTAAACCACGATCAGATTAAACTGCAAGCAAAATGATTTGCCAAAAAATAAAGCAACTCTTGGATAAATTATGCATAATTAGAAAATAGCAATTATGGGACCATTTTGTTATTTACTTTTAAATATTACACATAGTATAATTGAATTGGGAATTTGGATCCTTTGGTTTTTGACAATGTTGAAGGATATAGTCACCAATAAGCATACCTACACATTTTAACACTCTACGTACGTTGATAATATCAACAACTCTTGATGATACTAACATAGTTAGCGAAACGTATGTAGATTGTTAAAAAGTGTAGTTTTGGTTAGTAGTGACGATATACTTCAACACACACAGCATACGTTCATAATTTAAACTTTAAACGGTAAGCTTTTTGTCTTACAATAAATATTTTATTAAAAAAAAACCATAAAAGCAAGTTTTATTGCTATAACGAAAAGTCATAAGAATTAAGTCCAGTAATCAAAAAGTATAAAAAATGATTCAAAAATTCAGGTCCGTATTTGAAAAATTTAAGTTTAAGCTGGCCCTCCAAATACGAAAAGTATTAAAATTTTAAGAATGTAAGAATACATTGTCATCGACACCAAACCAAGTCGATGTGCAAAATTTGAGTTCGATTGGATGACGGGAAGTGTGTTAATTTTCATTTTCAAGGTTTATCCACAAGACCGGCGCAGAAGTAAATATAAAATATTTAAAAATTGTTATGGTTCCTATTGATATACTTAATAAATCTGAACTAAAGACAGGTCTGTATTTAAAAGAAATCAAGTTTCGCATAAAGCATTTTAACCTCAAACTAAGATAAATCATTGAATTAAGGATAATAAAATCATTTACTGCTACAAAGCAAGTCATTACCATACCGATTTGCTGCAGTAAAAAAACACTTTTTGTCAGTAGATAGAACGTTCTTTAACTTTAACGGTTCTGTAACTAATGACAATGACGTTTAGATTGTGACAATTGTACAAGAAATCAACTTGTAAAGTTTTATTCTAAACGTCATTGCCTTTACTTATTGAGTCTTTAAAGTTAAAGGACGTTCTATCTACTGACAGTTTATCTTACTGTTTTACTGGCCGCTAATACATTCGATTTGTCACTGTTCAAGTCAGTTACTGTCAGTAGATAGAACGTTCTTTAACTTTAACGGTTCAGTAACCAATGACAATGACGTTTAGATTGTGACAATTGTAGAAGAAATCAACTTGTAAAGTTTTATTCTAAACGTCTTTGCCTTTACTTACTGAGTCTTTAAAGTTAAAGGACGTTCTATCTACTGACAGTTAATAAGTGAACTGATCCGAGTGCAAATAAAAAACACCTATTAATCAGAAAATGTCGCTGTCATGGCTTTAACAGTTTGTCGCTAATTATTTATAGAAATTAATAGAAAAAGACATTCAGTGCACGCCGTCTGAAATTCTGAAGTCGAAAAAATACAATCGCCAGTATGACATATTCGTGGAGTGGTGCCAAAAATATGGAATTAAAAAATAAAGTGAAAATATTTATCGCTTTACAAAAGACACTTTACTGACGTGATTATAACATTTTATTACCAACCCTAAAAATTTATAATTCAAAAAAAGGAGATATTATAACTGACTACATTTTATTATGATAACGTAAAGAGGTAAATTTTTCCATGTTTTTGGCACCACTCCACGAATATGTCATACTGGCGATTGTATTTTTCGACTTCTTAGAATTTCAGATGACGTGCACTGAATATCTTTTTCTATTAGTTTCTGTTACTCCTTTACTTTACTAACTTGGCAGATAAATAACTATTAAAAGTCAAAACAAAAAATACATTTCAATAAAAAAAATGTGGCATTGAAGAGACAAAAATTAATGTAGAAAATATGATACCACAGAATTATAGTATCAATCGAAAAGTTCTTCTGGCATTTTCAAAAATAAAGGTGATAAAACAAAAATTAAGTTATACCAATTTGTTTCCTGCATAATTCGAAAACAGTAAGAGCAACTATAGATTTGTTTTTGTCGTATTGCTGGTTTGGTAAGTTTTCTGACGTTTAACCACACCTCTGTCATCGTGTAAAAAATTAAATTTTAAAATTTGAGGCAAAATGTTTAAATTTTGCTTTGTCTGACCATTGAATTTTTTTTGTAATAAACCTGCAATTGTATTTCCCATATCGCCGATGAATTGTAAAAGAATTTACATATTAATTTAATGAACAAAACATAATTTTTTTAAGAAAACCTATAGATTAATTATTTTTAAGCAATCAAAATCTTGATAGCATAAGATTCTTGGAAGATTTCTTTAAAAAAAACTCTTCTGTATAAAATAAAGGATAGCAAAATTTGGTTTCTTAAATTACCAAAAAATAAAGAAAGTACAAAATAGACAAAAACAAAAATGTTAAATATTTTAGTACGGTTTTTAAAAAGAAATGTATCTATTTTGTTACTTCGTATTTTCATTATTTTTAACTTTGTTCGACAATAATGTCATTAAAAATATTCCACTTAAGTTTCCTACACCTAATGACATATGTAAGATATATTAAAAGGAATATTTTAATGAAATTCATGTAAAAAGATTTCCCAAAATGTCTAAATAACTTTTCACAATTTTCTTCATTTTGGCAACGATTTCAAACAAAAATCTTAATCTGACATTGAATTCCTTCCTCACTATTACACTTTCGTTGTTCATATTATTTACATATACACATATAGCAATAATTTATAATTAAACCCAAAAAGAAAACCTCGTCCACTATAATTTTTGGAAATGTTCAAAAATCTTTGGATCCATTTATGAAAGATCCTATTTAAAGTTGTAGTTTCGTAACATATACATATATATATTAATATATATCAAAATTTGCTATCTAGTTAAAATGACTAGAAAAATCCAATTTTAACTTTTCCAAACTTATATAGGGCAGATTTCTTATCGGTCAATTTTATATCACATTTTTAACGTTACTTATAAAAGTAGCACCATTATTTTTTTAAATTTTAAATATTTAGAATATACATGTTCAGCTGTTTTTCCTAGAAAATATTTTAAACAATTACAAGATCAGTTATTGTAAGATTAAATTTTGAAGTTTTTTCAGTATTTAAAAAGAACTAGAAATACGTTTTTTTATATTAAATAAATGTCTCCAAATTAAATTTCAATTTACTAATTAATTTTTTATTCAGATTATCTGGCAATAACCGATATTGGAATTAATATTTTTTAACAAATCCTAAGTAACTACAGTATTTGAGCTGAAAAAGGCATTTCATTAAATATAATAAGGCAGCTAGATGGGACTTTGGTTAAATATCAAACTTCACACAAATACACTTTTGTTTTTTTCTTATTTCGATACAAAAATCCAGTGTGAATAAGATTGGGGGAATATCAAGATAATTAAAATTAACTTTTTGAATTTTATTAAATCAAATTTGTGCAATTCAAACCCCTGAAACGGTCATTTGTAGCTTTTAACAAAAATAATTTATTGGTGGCAGTGAAATTATTCAAAGTTGGTGAGGTCAACTTAATATATTCCTCTATTAGTCGTCATTCAATAGCTCCTTCGTTAGGTTAGGTTGTTTAAGACAAAGGAGGGTATCGTTTTTTGGGTTTTTTGCGACCCCGTACGAAATTTTTCTCACTAAGAGATATTAAAAAAAAAATGGATTTCCCAAAATTTTTTTCTTTAAAACGCCCCGGAACATACTTTTTTTTAATTTCGAAATTTTGAAATCACAAGGACTGACAAGGAGGATTTGGCAACATGGCGGCCAGCTGTCATTTAATAGAACACGCGCGATTTTTCTCGAAATAGGTCAAGTGTTTTAAAGACCAATTATCCACGAATACTTTCTGCTATTTTTTTTTATTGGTAAACTTTAAAATCATAAATACTGGTATTATTACTACAAAAAATGGAAATAAGAAATAATAATGTAAAATGGTTGAATTAGTGATGTCATCAGCTGTCATCGAAATGACAAATACAAAAATTAATTTGCAATCTATCACATAAGATTTATTGTTGTCACCACAGTTTTTACAGGTTGTATATACTTAAAAATAAGTTCTAACATTGATACCTAACAGCAAACATCAGAAGACACTAAAGATTATGACAAGTTCATCAAATGGATGGAAGAGCAAAGGTATTAATTTAAATGGCATTTCATCTGATTTAAAATATCGAAGTTTCAATATTTCAAACAATACTAAATATACTTTTCACGTTAATTTAAAAAAATAAGATTGATAAATATTTGAATAAAGCTTTTAAAAAATGTGTTAGTAATATTTTATTTGACGTTATAGTGTAATCCTATTTATATCAATAAAAAGATTCACATTTAAACTTCTTACACGAATGGGGTGTTTGCTTGATTTTAGGTTAATGGGCCATTAAAAACCTGAGTAATAAAAATTTAACCCTTATTTTTTATTATTTTTTAAACCTATATTCCACCTATAATTAAAAAAAATCTGTCACTGAAGGTAGATCAGTTAAACAAAAATGAGAAAGATGGTGCCACTCGGATTTATTTAAATTCGGTTTACAGTCGACAGTTTTCTCTGTAGTACCGGCAATACTACACCTCAATACTATAAATAACCAAGGGGGAGTTAGCGTCGAAATTACGTTTTTATTCTAGTTTTTGAATCACTATTAAAAATACTATTCTTGAACATTGCGACACAATAATTATAGGGCATTTTGTAGCAAAAGGTAAGCATATAATTAAATAAATAACTTCGATTGTAACGCCATCTTTGCTTAAATAGATAATTCAAACTTAAATTGACGACTGGCGCCATCTTTCGCTTATTTCTTAAACTGATCTACCTTAAGCCGTCTCAAAAATATTAAATATTTGAAATTAAAGGTTTGATCGTAAAAAAATCTGCTAAATCCTGATCTTTGCTTATCAATACGGGTAATAAATATATTAAAGTTAAAAAAAGGCCGAGACTACACACACGTTAACGTGTGGATAATTTCAGAAATTCCCCACACGTTAAAATATTAAACATGGTTATCTGACTTAAAAAAATTATTATAATTATTAAAAGAAGTCTTTACTATCTAAATCTAGCCTGTATATTTAAAAAAATATATTAAAAGAATTCTTACTATCTAAATCTACCTGTTTAAAAAAAAAATAAAAGGGCCATGTGGGATTCGATCCCCGGACCTACTGCACCACTAGCGAGCACCATGTCCACGCGGCTACGCAGCTCTTGCATACATGTGTTCAAACTTATTATTTAAGCGAATCACGTTTCAGGTGTTGCTAATTTCTAAAATTATCCACGTGTGTCTTATGGAGGGTATAGAAGGAGGCATATCTCAATGTTATAAAAAATGGCCCGATTTTGGAAGCCAGTTGGTGGCGCTGTTGATCGACTGTTGATGACAGTTTTGACATTTTCTTTGATTTTTTTTAAATAATAATTTTAATTCATTACGTAAACTTTTAAAAGATATACCACATTTTAAACGAGTGTGGCTAGTCACAGTGTAAAAAAAAATATAAAAATCCTAGTTCTGTCACAGCTTATAGTAGGAGGAGCTATTTCTGTCACAGTATAAGGTTCATAGTAGGGGGAGCTATTGGGAGACAAATATTCCATAATTTTTTTTTTATTTTGTGAAATGCAAAATAAATGCAATTTTGTAATACTGATTAACCCCCGTTAAATCCAAATAATATTTTTTTTCATTTGTATTCTAAATAATCAGAAAAAACCTAATCTAACATTAACGACGCATGCGCACAATCATGAGTATTTGTTTCCCAAAAGCTCCACCTCATATAGGAGCTACTGTGGTTCTGTGTTAAGACATGCGATGTTGCCATATTTAAAAATTGGTTTAACAACTTGGATATCAATAATAAATGTCAAACTTTTCCAGTTCTTTGATTTTTCAGTTAACAATTGTTAAATATTTGGGCTTTTTTAGACAGATGTAATTGTTTTAAAAATATTAGTGATTCATTCTACGTATTTTTTTTTTCATTTCAAAGTGATTTTTTCCATTAAATATGTTTTATTTATTAATAATTTTAGCTGTCAGTATACACCCTAAAAATCAGGTAATTTAGAATTTCTCGCAATGGAAATTCATTTTAAGCTTATAGTTTTAATACAAAACAAATTTTTTCGTTTTCCTCTCTTGGATTTTTTGAAACATAAAAATTTTTTTGATGAGAAACCCAAAACACCCATTTAAAACGATACCCTCCTTTCTATTAAACCAAAAGTAAATCATAATGTTGAGGTAACCTCAAATATCAAATTAAATGTGTTTGTAGGGTAAAGTGAAATATTTAGGGTGGGAAATAGATAAATTAAAAGAAAAATAGTAATCTCTTATTGACTTGTTTTTAAAGAATATTCCTTAAATTTTTTTTTGGTAAATAATTCCATGTATCGTCAGCGAAGTATGTATTTGGTATATTTTTCATTCAGTCAAAATGGTTCGTAAATTTGAATGAAAAAGTACTCAGCATTCCTGAACAGAGGAATTGATGAAAAATGCTATTGATGAAATAAAATCAAATAAAGAATCTAATTCGGCAGAAAAAAAGGAGTATTCTCATTAGTACGATTAATATGTAGCGCCACTTATTTGGGTCAACAATATATAATTTTCTATCTGATTAGCAGGAGAAACTGAATCTACAATTTTTTAAACTTTCACCAAAAACAGGCAAAGTACAAAAATTGTTTGCTTTTAAAAAACCTGATTGACAAATACAAGTTCCCACTGAGTAAATAATTTAATAATGCCGAGATTGTTACTAATAAATTATGAGAAGGCTAGGGATAATCAGGAAATGATGCAAACGCTGTTACAAGAGAAGTTACTAATATTTCTGGACTCAAATGGCAAACAGGAAAGGAAAGATAATAATTAACGATATAACATCAATACTACAAGGAGGAACATGGGTTGCTACATTCAAAGTTATTTCAGAGTTCCGAGACTTTGTTTTTCCTTTATTAATAGTTTTTACAATAATTTTGAAAAAAAAACCTTACTATGCAAATCAAACCGGGGTTATTTATTAAAAAAAAACTATACAAATCAGACCAGATAAAAGAACCTTATTTTTGCTTAATTTTTCAGTGGTTTGCAATCAAAATTACTTAACCAACCGCTTGGTAAAAGCGAAATTTAGAACTTGTTCCAGTCGCTTGATCTAAATTGTAAATACAATAATATATGTTAAACATATTCCTTGTGATGTATTGTAAATACTCTTATATAAATACTTTTGAATTGAATTGATCTACCTTTCGATTTGTAAAAGGTGTCTCAACAAAATGATTTGAAGAGGGTTGACAGAATGACAACCACTTGACATTTATCACATTTCTATTGTTAAAGGAAAGTTACTGAAAACTAAAGTTATAACTCGTTTAGCATTTTCACTTTTAGTACAATATTTGCTCTATACTATTTGGTTACCTGTTGCGGTTGGCGCTGAGGTTGCAGTTCCAAGATAAATATTTTAAATATCAGTGGTCTACAGAATAGATTTCATATAAAAAAGTAGTATTTTTTAGATTAAAATTATTCTTTTTAAAAACACTTCACGTACGTTTCGCTAACTATGTTAGTATCATCAGGAATTAGTGATAAACAATTTATCATCAACATTAAGTGTTTTAAAAGTATAGTTTTGGTTACTGGTGACGATATTCTTCAACATTTCTTAGGTTAATCATCAGAATAATAGTAAATGAACAATCCCGACTTTACATAGATGTTTAAAATAGATACCAGTAAATTTTTATCAGATTATTAATCTTTTAGTTTCATTGTTAAACACAACTTTTTCAGAAAAATTAAAACACAAATGATATTCCGTATAAAACCTTACTCACACCTTTATGAATTTGTATGAATAACAAAAATAAAAACACAGAAAAGATAATAACAATTTACCTTTCATCAAGGGGAAAAACCTTTTCTCCGTTCAAATAGTTATAACGATTAACGGGGCTTTTGGCAAGAGAGTAGGTGCGTCTAAAGCACTGCCCTACTCAAAAATCTCGACAGACTCAAAAATACGGGGTTCCACCCCTTCCAGTCAGCAACTGTCACACGTACACCGGCCCTCCTTGGTTATCGTTGTCATCCAAGTTGATTTTGTTAAAAGCCGTCAAGCCTCCGTCGTCAAAAAACCGCCTAAAGGTGAATTCGAAGAAGCCGTGGAAGAGACTTGAATTGTCCACCAATTCGTCCGAATTACTCGAATCTATTGAGGTCGAGTTGCGTAACTTATCGGGGTCTATGGGATCGAAGTTTGACGTGTCCGTTGGGTAATCTATACGGGGCTTGTAAGGAGCTGGCTGCCGCCTCAAGCCCTTTTCGAAATCAATATCTTTGAAAAACGGGTGTGATTTCACTTCACTAGCATTTTTTCCGAGACGCTTATCAGAACTACAACACAATTTTAATATTAAGTCTGTGCTTTCCTGGGAGAGGTTAGCTGGCTTCGGTATTTGGAGGGTTGTCTCCCAGTTGATCACCTAGAATATAACCATAAAAAAATATATAAAACTTAAAATAGAATACATATTTTGTTTATCAAGAGTAGTAAAAACATAAACATACTTTTTTTGAATTAATTCAGTTTGGACGATCCATTGAATAAACTTCATTAATTATTAAAACCACGGCAGTTTGTTTAAATTTTGCAGTTTATAATTGATTAAAGTTCCTTAATCTGTATAACTTTTAGACAGTTAATAAAGGTCTAAGACGACGAGATAATAGTTGATTTATATAAAATAATCAAAGTTTGATATTTTTTAACTACTAGGCAATTTTGTCCGAACTTCACTCAGGCGTGGCTATTTTCCGTACACTGACTATCCCGAGTCTCGTTCGGACAAAGAAAAAAAAAAGTGACAATCTTTTGAAAAATTCTCTAAAAAAAAAACAAACTGTTAAGTGGTTGATTATTTGAAGTATTATTTCAAAATAAATTCTAGGCTATCTTTCTATATTAATACAGTTTTGTTCGTTTTTTTGTTTTTTTGCCTACGCGATCTCAAAAACGGCTCGAGGGATTTTTTTAAAATTTGACCTACGGAATTATAAGTCACCCTTTTACTCGAATTAAAGACTAAATTATAAATATGGCTGAAATAAATCACAGGTTGTGTTTGAAAATTCCCATTAATTTTAGAGAAAAAAAATGAAAAAATAAGATTTACTAAGTAATGCAAACCAGTCACTGGTGTTTACGGTTAAAAAGAAAAATTATAATTTTAGGTAAAGAAACTATTATGAAAAAAACACCATTGCGCAGGCATTATGTATACTATAATTTTGCGTGATTTCTCTGATCATTATACATAATACTCAGACATTATGCATGACATTATTATGAATGTGACTTAATTTCTATTAGTGAAACCTGACTTTAATCAGATGTTAAGAATTATGAACTGTGCCCAAGTGAATATCGAGGTTTCAAAGTTTAGAAAAGCGAAACAAAAAAACTGGTGTTGGTAAAGTAAAATCAATTAAGAGCGGAGGTACACTTTCTGTAGCATATGCCTTTCCAATGTAATCGTAGAAACAAAATCCCAGAAAAACGGGACAATATTTTTGAAAAATTCAAACGGTCAGTTAAAATTTAGGTCACTACGGATGCAGGAAAGTTATTAAGAATCCTGAAAATATTTAGTTTTTGAAAATATTAGCATATGAAAATTAATGAAAATTGATAGTTCGTAAAAAACACCCAACAGAATATTTTTATACAATCTCAGGGACTTTCCGAGCTTAAGAACAGGTTAAGAAATCATTTAAAAAAAATTTGATTCAAAAATATTCAGTAGATTTTTCAGGATTTTGATTATAAAATTGGTGTTTTTGAAGCGCTAACAGCTATCCGATGAGATTTGCTTTCTTCCTCGCACAATATAGCCGTCGACGTCGTTTAAAATAAACAGTTTGTACGGACTCAGGACCAATTTGTGCCCATTATAGTTTTCTAATGGAGCTTATCTTGTTATTAATATAAACATAATAAATCAGATTAGATTTTAAACGAAGTGGCTTTTTGTTTACATATTATTTTGGATCTTTTTAACTCCTTTGGTAGCTTGCCTAAGAAATATAGCATAAACATGAATAAATAAATGACGGAAGAAAATAAATAAAAAAAATTACTAATATTATATTGTAACATTTAATGGAACTCCCAAATTTATGTACACAAAAGATATTAAATATTTGTATTTTCTCTGTTTACATAAGTGCATAAAATAGATTTTTTAAATTTTAAGGACAAACATTACACTTTAGTACAAAATGTTGTAGTACAAAGTTTTAGATCATAAAATTCTCTACAACTTTTGTCTTAAACTTTTTCCATAATTTCCAATAGTTGCGTCACTAGAGGTCGCGTAAAAAATGTGCATGTAGGTTTCCCCCGGTTTTTCTTGATTTTGAGTACAAGCAATGTATTTTAGTGCAAAATGTTCTGGTCCAAAGTTGTAAAGCATCAAATTTTCTTTAACTTTTGTATTTAACTTTTTTTCGAATTCCTCATAGTTTCGCCGCTAGAAGGCGAAAAAATACACATTTAGAATTTTCACCTTTTTTTTTTAATTTTGAAGATAAATTATGCTTTTTGGTGCAAAATGTTTCAGTGCAAAGTTGTAGAGCATAAAATTCTCTACAAGTTTTTTATCATAATTTTTCCAGAATTCCTAATAGATTTCACACATTATTTTAAGAGATCATAATTGTAGCAGTGTGTTATATACAATGTGGCCAAGCGGATTTTTTTTTTGAAAAATTATAGGAAATCAAAATTGTAGAATTCAAAATTTCCTACAAAATTTGTTCTCGCCTTGTTTTGGAATTCCACGTAGTTTAGCCGATATTTTTTATTTTAATTCTAAATATTTTTTATCTTATTAAATTAATTGGTTTAGATAAATTTTAATATTACAAATTTTAAAAAAGATACAATTAAATTTGTATTAAAAAACTTTATACTTGCGATTTTTTTCAAAATTTTATTAAAAAAATTGATGAATTTTTAAAATAATGGATCAAAAAAATTACGATTTTTAAACTAAATTGAATAACTTTTAAAATATTAAAGATTTGACAATGGGATTTTTACCATTCGAAAGATGATATAAAACTCTAAATTCACAATGTATTTTACTATCTTCGAATTTAGAATTGTAATTAGTATAGCCAAAATAAATAATTTTTTTAAATTTTTTGTAATTTTGTGTTATCAAAAAGTATAAAATAAATGAAAAAGTAAATAGTACATCTAAAAAGAATCGAAAAGTAATATATGTGTAAATTATTTCATAATTTTAAAATAATATTTGTAAAAGTTATGATCAAAAATGTAAAAAAAGAAGATTTTTTTAACTTTTTTAAATTAACTTTATTAATATATTTTGATCCAAAAACCTAAAAAAAGGTCTGTTACCCAATTTGAATAAAATTCAATGGGATATTAATCATTTGTTGAATTTAAAATTATTCAAAAAAGGTTTTATTTTTTAAGGTTAATATTAAATATTAAAAATTTGGAAAAAACGCCATTAAATTTGTAGTAAAAATTCGATAATATTGTTTTTTTTCAAAATTCTATTAAAAAAATTGTAGAATTCGTAAAAAAATTTCGAAAAACTTTTGAATTTTAATATAAAGAGAAATTGAATAACTTTAAAAATATTAAAGTTATTAAAATAGTATTTGTACTATTTTAAAGGTAATACAAAGCTCTAAATTAAGAATATATTTTAGTTTCTTCGAATTTAAAATTGTAATTGTTATCCAAAATTTTTTTAATTTTTTTGTCCTTTTGTTAAATCGAAAATGATACAACAAATGAAAAAAATAAACAATACATTCGAAAAAGTACATTATGTGTGAAATATTTTATAATTTTAAAATAATATTGTAGAAGTTATACCAAAATTATAGAAAGTTAAAAAAAAAAATTGACAAAAATTTTACTTTTTTAATTTTTACCTCTCGCCCTTCAGATAAGAGAGGTATAGGAATCATGCTAAAAATTGGGTAGTGAGTTTTCAATTGATAAACACGTTTTGGGGTCCCTAGAATACGATTTTAATATTTTCGCGATGATGTCTGTGTGTGTGTGTGTTAGTGTGTGTGTGTGTGTGTGTGTGTGTGTGTGTGTGTGTGTGTGTGTGTGTGTGTGTGTGTGTTAGTGTGTTAGTGTGTGTGTGTGTGTGTTTGGATGGATGTTGTAGTAACGATAACTCAAAAACTACTGAATAAAAAAATTTGAAATTTTGCATACAGGATTCTGATACCCTAGATTAGATCTGATTAGATTTTGGTGCCAATCGCACAACCGGAAGTGGCAGTTGCTATGGGTGATGACGCCATTATTATACAAAACGGCAATTAAGTTTTACACATATATTTTGTATACCCTATAGTTTATTTTCATCTCATTAAAATTTTCTAAACTTTTGCCATTGTTGCCAGATTTACAAAAATATAATTTTTTTTCATACTTTTTTGTGTCAACCTGTAAATTTTTGATTCAAAAATGGCGAGAGGTCATGTGCTGGCCACATCAGATTTTTTTAAACTAACTTTATTCTGGTATTTTGATGTTGCCGAAAAACTAATTACTTTACTAGGTGTGTTCGGAAAGTGAAATTTATGATCAGAAGTCACATGAAAATGATTTAAAAAAAATTTATTTCCTATTGTTTACAAAATTGTTATAAGATAATTTAAATTTTTGTTTGAAACATAATCTTTAATGCAAGTATGAATTAAAAGAAATCGTTCCTAGAAAATTTTTTTTGTTGCTTAAAAACGTATTTTTTAATTAAAAATTTTTTATACCCCCTGTAATTACTATTAAGGAATCACTTTTTTTAATCATAATTTATCTTGCCCTTTGATAACTAAAAAAAATTGTTTTTATTTATATTTTCATTGTTTATTTAATAAACAATTTGTTTTAAATAATTAAATTTTTTCTATATATATTTTTATTTCTACATAATGAAACAAAAACAACCATGAGAAAAATAATTTATTTATATGGTACAATAAAATTGTTAATTAACAAATATGTTTTTAAGGAATAAAAAAATTTTTGAAGAAACCATTTTTTTAGAAAAAATCAAAATTTGCATCAAAGATTGCTTCTAAAAAAAAATTAAATTAACTTATAAACAACGAATTTGTTTATAACAATTTTATAAACAATATGAAATAAAAAAAATCATAAAAAAAAAACAGATCAATAGTAATATGAAAAAAAAATTTTTTTTTCAATGATTAATCAAGCTTTTTAATTTTTAACCCAAGTAAATAACGAATTGAAAAATAACAATTTTTTAATTTTTCCAACGGGAATCTTTTCTGAGACCTTTCAAAAATAGATCCAAAAAAGGAAAAAATCTCAGATTTGTTATTTAACAATTGTCGCACTTACAATGTCCAAGTTCAAGTAGGAAAAATTTGTTAATTAATTCATAATTAATAGAAAAATCGCGTTAAAATTTTTTGACCGCGTATTATTGTTCATAAATCTATTTAGTAGATGCCTGAATTTTTTCAATTTATTATTTTCATATTTAATGAGTTTAAATAATAATTATTCATTAAAGGTCCAAAGTGGGCTTCGCTTACGCAAGCCAGAGTCCCCGTTTTCGGCCGTATTTTTAACCGTCTGAGAAAACTATAAATATTGGTGCTACAGTTCCGGGAGGTACAATTTTTTTGGTGACATTTCCTAATCTTTTTGAATCTTTTTTCCAATTTGAAAAATGTCAAATAGTTTGAGATAAGTATTTTCAAAAAAAAACAAACCCCATTTTTCTCAAATAATTGTTTATAACTTTTGAAATTTTTGCAAGCGGCTCTTGAATTTTTTCAAAAATCATCTACAGGCAAAAAGTACCTGCTGACTATATTAACAGTTAAAAATAAAATACGAAATATATTTTTTTCAAAGAATGTGTGTATGCTGATTGAATTTCTCACACAGTCTAAACGTAAACATAATACTAGAGCACGTTGGGTATATAAAAAGGTTCTACAAGTTACATCAGTCTGCATTTAGAATGAAATATTGCCATTAACAATCTTCTAATATCCGATAAAATGTCTGAGACAAAAAAGTTAGGCTTGATATGCGTGCACATACAAACGCGAACCACTAAATGCAAGAATAACACTCTGCGTAAATCAAGCGCGCTACTGTATAAACGGCTGAATCTCAAAAACTGTATTTCGGATTTCCATATGTTATCCACACAAAATTAAGACAATTAAATTCTGCAGTTTTTGGTGTAAAACAAAGTGTAGGTTAATATATCAAATAAGGGAGATTGTACGGTGTGTACAATTGAAAAATTGAACTAAATTGTGTACCTCTCAAGTTTTTTGGTTCTTTTAAATTTTTTGAGAAAAAAAATTTAACAATGTTGAATTGCTATTACAGAGACACAAAACATAGCTTTCAGATAAAACAAAAACGATGTTTATATTTAATATAGAAGCCAAATGGCACGGTCATTTCGTAGAAAAAAAACAAAATTTAACCTAATTTTTTTGTCTTGACCAATTGAGAATGTCGTAAATTTTGATTTATTATGTATAAATTCGTAATGGACAATAATATTAATGTCTTATAAAGTTATACTCCGATTTTGGGTTTTTGCAATTTGTCTACATAATATCGCCACACAGATTGAGTAGGTACGTTACTGTAATATTCAAGCATTCACTCTAAATCTCATCGGTTGCATATTGACTGTATATGTTGTAGTTATCTACGTCAGCTCTCGCTCGAAGTAAAATTAACGTGGGATACAATCGCCAAATCGGTGCGAGAGTTTCTGAAATTTGTACCTCCGCTCTTAACATTAATAATTAAGTTTTAAAATTGAATATATTCGATTCTCAAAAGGCTTACTAAAATATTTAAAGGAATGGGATATTTGCATGATTTTAGGTAAATGGGTAATTAGAAATCTGCCAAATAAATATTAAACCCGTATTTTTTTTAAAACCTATATTCACCCTAAAATTCAAAAAAATTAAAATCTACGACTACTTAAGGCATATCAGTTAAATAGATATGCGTAAGATGGCGAAAGTCGTCAAATTAAGTTTTAGACTTCTAAATCCTAAAGAAGAAGTCTTATAATATGGCTCTGTCTGTCCGTCTGTCCGCATTTATAACTCAGAAACGAAAAGAGATAAAGACAAACGGTAACCGGTAATAAACTCAGCATACATTGATTAGGTCCCAAATATATTTTCAGATTTTTATGACTTCCGGTAACAGGTTTTACAAAATAGAACCGGAAGTGATACTACCGGTTTCAAAAATCGCATTCTGACGTGAAATTTAACGCTGAATCGATATTTGAAAACAGATTTGAGACAACTTTTAAGCTTCATGAGATAATCGCATTTTTGTTTGGAAGTCGTCACGTGCCTGCTAACGCGCAGGCGCTTCTTTGACTTGTTTAACTATAGTCCCATTCATCGTTTTTGAGCTTTACGTCACACATTTATATGAAACAAGTAGGCAGAAGTGTAATATCAGTGGCGGAGATGCTCAGTATCTCGTTTGTATACATTATGCGACTGGCCAGGCATTACAAGCCCTATTATCGTAGTATTTTTCTGTTTTATTCTGCAACTCGTTCCTGTACCATTAATACTGGCAATAAAGGTCCGTTGTTCTCTTTCTCCTTGATGAAGTAATCTAACAAATTTAATACATACTGCTGATTTTCTCAGTTAATGTTTTTCCAGGAATTTTCTTTACAATTGCTTTCAAGTAGGTACATCTAACTTTTGATAAGATACATTAAGGGAAGGATTTACCTGACGAGTAGTAAGCAAAGGAATTTGTTCAACATATTTGAAAAATAAACCCAAAAAGCTAACAGTATCAAATGGGGAATTCAACAAAAATATAACCTCCTGTTTTTCTTTATTAACAGTTAGAATTAATCAAATAAAACCCATTGAGTTTAATTATGTACTGTAATTTGAGCTAGATTTTTGAATAAATTAATTTAAAAATTCAAATTTATAATTATTTGAATATGCCGCCATTACGATCGTGACGTCACTTATGTGCAATGAAGTTACCGTCAAGCCATTAACTGCAAATGTGTAAAGAAGAGAATACGAATGATTACCAGCTGTTAAATCTCACTTATACAGACAAAGATGGAGAAAACCATTATATGATATTTGGATAAAGATGAAAACTTGGACCTATTCACTGTGAATTCGCATTCAAAATCGAGAGAGATAAATAGATATTAGATTCCGCTGTCAGATAAAGAAAACGACTATTTTAACGGTATCAGGTAATAATTTGCCGTTTGGTACATAAGTGCTGGGCACAAGCATTCCTGTTTACGTGAAAGGTCGCGTCCGCTTACTGCATAGTTCACTGTCGCTGTTGTAGTTTGTACTCTGTAGAGCTGGTTGATGTTGAAAATTTTCCGTATTTATTTGTATTTGTAAAGATACGTAAATAAAGGTAAAAGTAAACACAATTAAAAACATATTGACCAAACGACACATTATAAGCAAATGTCATCTATATTTGAAAACGTCAATTTTATTTTGAGAAACAGGCCCACGTTAATATTATGCTGCAGCTATTGCACATAAGTGACGTAGGTGCACTACAAGTTGCATAGATGCAGTCATTTTTAAATATCAATTTTTTCATGTTAATTTAAAAAAAAATCTGATGTGGCCAACACATGACCTCTCGCCATTTTTGAATCAAAAATTTACAGGTTAGCACAAAAAAGTATGAAAAAAAATTACTTTTTTGTAAATCTGGCAACAATGGCAAAACTTTTGAAAAATTTAATGATACGAAAATAAACTATAGTGTATACAAAATAAATGTGTAAAACTTTATTGCCGTTTTGTATAGTAATAGCGTCATCACCCATAGCAACTGCCACTTCCGGTTGTCCGATTGGCACCAAAATCTAATCAGAATCCTGTATGCAAAATTTCAAATTTTTTAATTCAGTGGTTTTTGAGTTATCGTTACTACAACATCCATCCAAACACACACACTAACACACACACACAGACATCATCGCGAAAATATTAAAATCGTATTCTAGGGACCCTAAAACGTGTTTATCCATTGAAAACTCACTACCCAATTTTTAGCATGATTCCTATACCTCTCTTATCTAAAGGGCGAGAGGTAAAAAACAGAAAAAACAATTTTTTCATAAAAAGAAATTAATTTTTTTCTCAAATAATGCAAAAGAAGATGGCTAATATTTCAAGTTGAACTCCCCATTAGCTCAGATACGGATAGACGGACAGACAAGCGGTTATAGTCAATACCTTCGCCTTGATTCGCTACTTAATAACAGGTTTTGTCGTTTTAAAAAAATTTTAAAAAGTAAATAAATTAATTTAATATCATGCTTTTAAGCTCCCGTAAAATATTGCAATAAAAAAATATTTGACGAAACATACCGTCACAACTATTGTTTTTCAATTTTTTACAAGGGGTAGTTTTCACACCTTAAAAACAAAAAGCGCAAGTCGCGCATATATAACTTTTGAATTGGAGAGTAATATGAGCTTAATCCCAAATTTTCAGAAAACTCGATGCAGTTATAAATATATCGGAGGTAAACTCAATTTATGTCCAGTGACTGGATTATACCTTAATATAGTATTGATATGCGTATAAGATGAGTAAATGTGCATAGAATATGCTTTAAAGCATATACTGTGAATATTAACGAAAGAGAACATGTCAAGTATATGTATAATAATGAACGAAAAAAAGAGGACTGCATCAAAATTTGGTGAAGTCTACAAGAAAAAATTGAATCCTTCTTTTAAAAATTTAATTAAAGCTATCGTTAATCTTTTTTTTCTAAAGCCACTCAACATGAAATCAGAAATAAAGTTATTGCAATCTAAGCTGTATAAGTTAAGTTTAAAAAAAACCTTGTGGTCCTCTGATACACAACGACTTAGGCACGGTTGTAAATATCCCTTTTAAACGTTAATTCAATTGGATTGCCGGTTAAATTAGAACAGAGTTCATTGTGGAGTGCAAGATCAACATAAGTTTAGTTGAATGCCGTTCAGCAGCGCAATTCTTGAGACTTCGCAATCGTGTCGACACCAGTAACCTAACATGTTTCGAACGGAATAAATAGTATCAATGTATATTTAGAAGAAGGTGCCATTTTAATTATTGTTTTGTGCTATTGACACCACTTCATTGAAGTAAAATTATTCTTTGTATTTGTTTTACGATTTATTATGAATGAGTAAAAACAGTTTTCTTGAAATTTTCAATAGAAACAAAAATTTTCATCCAAACAATTGATTTTTATAGAATTATTTTGATTACTTAATAAAAAATTATAGTCTGAAAAATTGTAATCTCTATATTATGTTTAAATTTATTTCATATTGTTTATCCTCGTAAAACTCTGAGAATATATTTTATTTCTTTTCACCAGCTATGTTCGCCTAAAATTCCAACGGTGGCCCACTTCCATGGAGCAAAATCTTCAGTTTCACTTTACTTCTACAAGTTTGTTTTTACCTCTCGTTTATTTTTAATGAAGGGAAAAATATATCTGTATTGGACAAGATCTAATCTGTGCTACTTTTTGAAAATTTGACTTAAATTTTGTAAATTTTTTTTAGAAAAATGACTAAAATACATTTTTTGGATTAAAAAAAAAACCAAGTCAAATTTTCAAAAAGTAGCTGCATAGGAGCACAGATTAGATCTTCTCCAATATAGATATAATTTTTTCTTTCACTATAAATAAAAAACAGCAGCATAGGATGAGTAAAGCTACACCCTTATACATACTGTTTTGTCGCAAGGTAAATCACCAATGATATTTAATAAGTAAATGATGAAAAATTTATATACGAATGTCACTGAGGGATATGGTATAATACAAAAACTATTTCAGTGACGGCTCAAAAACGCAAAAAAGAACTATAGAATGATCACTTCGAATTATCTGAATTCAGGTTACTGTCAACAGTTTTCTCTGATATGTGGGTAATAGACTGTTTACTATACCTCAATACTATCACTACAAGGGGAGTTAAGATCGAAATTACGTATTAATTCTAGTTTTTCAAAGACGATTAAAAATGTTATTCTTGAACATTGCAGTACACAATTATCATGCATTTTGTAGTAAAAAGTAAGGTTATAGTTGAATAAATTACTTCGATTGCATCGCCACATTTACGCAAATAGAGCATTCATGCATATAACAGTAATACAGGCTACTGTTTTCTTATATAGCTTAAGACGGCAGAGAAATGTTTGAAATATTCGAAATTAAGCGCACTGAACGCCAAATCCTGGTCCATGCTCGAGTAACACACATATTAAAGTTTGTAAGCACCCCATTGTGTAATACAGATCAAGTCCTCATTTTTTTACTAATTCTGGAACATTATATTTTTGCAGTAAAATAATTCACCAAGTGAAATGTATTAAAAAACTTCAGGCTTACCTTATATTGTGTTTCAGCAGGTGTATTAGCTAAAAATGGTGGCTGACCAACCAACATTTCATATAAAATGACACCAACACTCCACCAATCACAAACGTGGGTATAACCTGTCCTCTGCAAAACTTCTGGAGCTATGTAGTTGGGTGTTCCAACTAAAGAGTGGGCTAAACATCTATGTTCTCTCCGCCTTCGCCTTTCCAGAGGTTTGCAATTACATTCTTCATTCCAGTCATCTATGGGATCCATAGAATCCTGTCTACTATGATTTCCTGTAAAAAAATGGGTTAAAAGTTTTATCTGTAAGCAATGATATTCTTGAAATTATTTTATTTTGGCAATATGTGTCTCTTTATCTTTTTCTCTTATATTCTGTTGGACTATGTAGATATTTATCACCTGCCCAAGCTATATTAATGATATTTAAACTTACCATTTTGTTGGTAATATTTAGAGTTGTGAGTCCATCTAAAACCGGTACACAAGCCGAAATCAGTTAATTTTATATGGCCATCTTTGTCTATAAGAATATTATCAGGTTTGATATCTCGATGGATAAATCCCATTTTATGTACACTTTCCACTGCACACGTTAATTCTGCTATGTAAAACCTAAAATAAAATAATTATAACTATTTTTTTTACAAAAAGATTCAATCTACAATAATATGAGATTTTAAATTAAAAGGTACTAGTGGATAATCATCACATAAGAATATAAGTTTTGAAAAAATCTCAGGTTCAGAATTTTTAACAATTGAAATAAAACAAAGTCGTGTACCATAGTGTATTAAAAGTTGTTAAAATTAGGCTAGTTTCGGTTAAATAACCATCATCAGACCATTATTAAGGTTTAAGGTTACAAAATATTATTAATAATATAAGCACGTGTTAAAAAACCAATGTGATGGTCCAATAAATTTAAAACAATGTATTAAAAAAGAGAAGGGAGGGGGGATTAAAAAATAATTTGTGGTACAAAAAAATTAATAACAGGGAATGAAAAAGTAAATTTAAAAAGGGTGAACCTTTGAGGGATGATTATTGAATAACGTCTGGGGCTACGAAAGATTTAAGGTGGTAATAAAGATATTAGAAGGTATAAAATAAAAGAAATAATATTATAACAATAAGAATTGTATTATCATAAACAAACTTATGGCAAAATATTCCATGAAGACTATTGCTAATGTTACTTCCAATTTTAACTTCATTCAATTTATTTAAGTAGAATAAACCTAATATAATATGTCGATTAAACAAGAAACATAAAAATACCAAATAAATGCACTGTACATAATACAGATTAAAATCCAAAATGTTGAAAGTAGAGTTATTCATTTCGATAACATTCTAAAAAAATACATACCTTGCTAGTACTTCTTCAAAGATTCCTAATTTGATAAGTAAGGACATTAAGTCGCCACCTGGTATGTAATCCATAACAAAATACAAAATATCTGAATCCTGAAAGGAATAATACAACTTGACTACCCATTCATTATCAGCCTCTGCTAAAATATCTCTTTCCGCTTTAACATGTGCGACTTGATTTCTTTTCAAAACTTCAGATTTTCTTAATGTTTTCATGGCATAGAGATGGTTGGTATCGATTTTTCTCACTAAAGTTACTTCTCCAAACGCTCCTACTCCTATTGGTTTGATTCTGACGAACATACTTTTGTCCATTTTGGCTCTTTTTAACCTAAAACATAGTTCATGGTTTTCTAATTATTGGTATTTAAAACAAACAATGTCAAGACCAAATTAACATTAAATGTGAATATCTAAATCAAACACTACACAATTTTTTAAAAATTAATTTTTTATCATAAAGAGAAACATTTTCCAAACAAGAATCAATATCTAAGTGTTGCCTAGTTTTAAGAACGCTTTTCTGCTATGTACATGCTTTCTCTAGCTATGAAAAATTCTCCGAGAATATATGGTAATATTGAAGTACTGACTACACTAATTTTAAAAAAGTTTTAATGTTTCACATGATACTGTTTCTCTGATATTCCTAATAATATAACAGTAAATATAAACAATACAAGATTTATTTTAATTTCCAATTTAGATAATTAATTGAAGGGTGGTATTTTTCATAAGAATGTTTTTGTTATATTTCGTTTCAGCACAGAATGCACTTACTGGAGGGCAACAATTAGGCACCTCCTTGACAATAACTGCCATTTATGTCTAATATAAAGAAGTTACCAAATGCAATAATTGATAGAATTACACAACTTTGAATGATTCTGAAAAAAAACCAATAAAAACGGCAAGGTTGATATGTAGGTTACATACGGCCGATACGGATTTTTTGGCCGATATCGATAATATATTGGGTATCGTCATCACATTTTCAAAAGATCTGTAACTAAGCAATATACGTTGATATAAGTAAAAAATTGGCAGTAGTGGCAACGCTGTAAAGTGAAAAGCATAAGTAAGTCAAATACTGGCTTGATATCGACGCGGACGTAAAGTAAACAAATTTCGGTAACTCGCCAACTGCCCGAGAATTACCTGTTATACGAAATGCCTTATTTGATTTTTCATCTAATTGGTAAATACTTCAAAATTAATAAAAATACTACGTTCAAAATAATTTCGTTGTTTTCACATACTAACTAATAAAATAGTTCATCTTAAATATGCCGATATAAATTGATAAATTTTGTCGATACCGATTATCGGTATAATTTGCCGATATCCATATACGTTACCGATACATATCGGTATCGGCCGATTACTAGTTACAACACATTATTTTTAAAATTTAGTTAAATACAAATGCCATTTTGATGGGCAAAAGAAATAGTCAAGTTCAAAATCACCTTATGTAATTGGATTCCTTCTGCGACAGCATTTTTCTCATTTGCGTTTGTGCTTCCGAACTTAATCCTATCTTATTCATCTCCTTCTCGAGTTGCATACGCCTAAACAGTCGCTGCTTATAAGATTTCATAACATTCTCAATATGTTGTTCCATAAAAAATTTAAATGCTTGAGGTGAATAGTTTTTGACTTTACCATCTCGCCTTTCCTCTTCTTTTTCTTTGCTAATCTTTTTACGCTCGGGTATGGGTGATTGGTGTTTTATTTTGGTGTATGGAGGCAATTGAGGAGGCATGTCATTGGTTTTATTTTCACTGTTACCGTTTACTATGTGATTATTGTTGCTAGAGTTGTTTTTTACAGATGAAGATGCTAAAAATAATCAGACAATCAGACACAAAATAAATTATTTAAACAAACCTTAAAAACACTATCTGTCAGTAGATAGAACGTCTTTTAACTTTAAAGGTTCAATAAGTAAAGGCAATGACGTTTAGAATAAAACTTTACGAGTTGATTTCTTATACAATTGTCACAATCTAAACGTCATTGTCATTAGTTACAGAACCGTTAAAGTTAAAGAACATTCTATCTACTGACAGTATATATGTTAGTAGCAAGAACATTTATTAAATATAAAAGTCATTTTTGAGTCTTATAAATTTAATAAACCTTTATCGGATCGCATTGTAAAGTAGAATAAGTCATAGAATATTAGAAATAAATAAAATTAAAAATAAACAAATGGTCTTTTAACATCATCCTTATAATACCATAACATTTCAACAATATCTGAAGTGATTCATAAGTCACTATTAGTTGATGCGTCGTTGTTATTCACTGATATTTTAGCAAAAATTTAAAATCACGACACAACAATTTGTTTTCCAGTTAAACAGCAAAACGTTCATTAACAGTGAACATTATAAAATTACATTTATACTGTGAGATTGAATGTTCCTGTTACTGACATGATTTGATAAGTAATATTACCTGTTGGAGGTAATGGAGGAGCCCCACTATCCGAATACTGATTCCTACTATCGCCGCTACTTGTAGACTGCGGACTATCTGATCGACATTCATTATTTACTACAGGAGAATATTTTCTAGTTAGCGATGGATGAACATGAGGACTAGCTCTAGGCGACATGGAACTATCAACAGTATAAACCTGAAAACAAAAATCAGCTTAGTACCTATAAAAATTTTGTATTATTTTTCTACAAAAATAAACTGGTCTTATATTTTTTATATAAATAAAACCTATTAATTCACATTAATTTTAGAGGATAATCAGTAATATACTTACATGTAAAATTTTAACATTTTTAAAAAATCTAAAAAATGTTTTAATTGGGTATAATGGGTAATTAATTTTTGCCTTTATAATAATTACCAAAAAAGTTTTATGTAAAAAGCTAAAATGTTATTTAAATAACAAAACAAATTTTTTCAAACAAACCTGCATATGATTGTCGTCTGTTGAATAAGGTGGTGGAGGTAATGGGGGATGAGTACCCATGCCACGTTGAGCTTTCGCTTTGGCCTGCATGGTACTTGCATAACTTGGAGGTTCTGTCGTGGGTACAATAACTGGTGGAGCGTTGTTTGAAGGATTTGGAGCTGGCAAAGGCGCCGCTGGTTTAGTGCCATTTGAATACCTAGATAACATTAAAAAATATTGACCACAAACATTTCTATAAAGGCATTAAAAACTAACATGATATATCAACTTATTATTTTAAGAAGCATACTTATCAGTCAACTTAAAAAGTTGTATATTGTTTTAAAAAGTCGTTGTAAAGTCATGATATTTGTTGAATATTATTATTTTATTGAAAATATCATGTACTGTTCAAGGAATATTTTTATACAAGTAAATACTCTATAACTTAGGAGGAACATGTCTTCTTCTATAAGGCATTTTCTCCACAATTAAAGTAGCTACTTCCCAAGATAATCGAAGAAAAATTATTTACCCTTTCTGTTGAATAGAAACTGTATATGAAGGAGGCGGAGCTGACGTGGCAGGTGGCGTAGTACTCGTTGGAGATGGTAGTTGAGGTGATGTTGGTGCTATGGCTGTCTGCAAAACCGGTTTTTGTACCTGAGTACTTTTAACAGACTGCATAATTATAGGAGGTTGCGAGATCGTTTGCCGGGCGCCCCAAGCTTGCAGCGGTGTCGGCCGCGTCATGTTGGTAGACGTGGCACTTGTTGACACCTAAAAAAACATAAAACAAACCAATTATAATTTATTAGTTACTTCAGTTACTCATTACTTGTTTTTTAGTTATATTTATGTAAAACCCTGTATTATATTATTATATTGTAACATTTTTGTTTTTAGTAAATGAGAGAGGATTTGAAATAATCCAGTAAGCAAAATTCTAAGATTTTATATTTAATTTGACTGAAACTTTTCTGGAAATTTTTTGACCAAAAATGTGGAATTCACGGTAGCTAGAAATCTGCTAAAAAATGTAAAAACTTTCTAATTCACATAGATAACATGAATAAAAATTATTGAACTTTGAAAGGACACAAAATACAACAAGTAAGATTTTTTCACAATCATTAAAATAATATGAAGTTTTTTGAAAAAGGAAAACTCAAACTGTACCGGTATTGGACTGGGTGATCCCGCCGAAGTAGAACCAGAATAAATGCCAGATGAGGGACTTTTTCTAAAATCTTGCGTCGGGCTTTGCCTATTTTGAATAGATGCTGAATAAGAAGGAGGTGGTGGTGGTCCATTTGCTGGACTTGCAGACATCAGAGGATAAGGTGGTGGGGGTTCAGATGGGGAAGCCGTACTGCTTTGGTAGAGATTTAAAGCCTGCATTTGCTGAGAAAGCTGCTGTTGTACTTGTGGGCCGTTTTGAACGACCATCGGCTGACGACCTGGTGTTGCTGAAATGCTGCTAACTGGACTGGTGCCTCGCTAAAAAAATACAAAGTGGTTAAATAAAACTTTTTATTCCAAAAAAATATTAAATAAGTTACTTAGTAATTATTTTGTTTTGAATTTTTTAAGATTAAAATTACCTGTTGCAACGCTGGTGAACTATACCCCTGACCAGCGGGTGTCCTCGCAGGTACCACTGGTGCTGGAGACATTCTCTTAATCCTCTGTTGAACAGTATTAGGTACCGGTGGTTGATACACCCCAACTCCAGCCCCAACATGTGGAGGAGGTGGAGGCGGCGTATTTCTAGGTGGTGGAGGTGGGGGTGGTTCGTTAAAACTAGGAGAATAGCGACTATGCAGATCTGTGATAAGACGAGGACTATCTGATCTGGAACTGCCAGCACCACTATCTAAAGCGGGGCTCCCTCTTGGTAAAACGAGTTCGCGTTCGATACTCGGTTTGCGGATTAACTTGGTGTATCCAGTGGAAGATTTGAGAGCTGATGAAGGATCTAATGATTGCTTATTAAGATAGTCATGAGCAATATCCACACGACCATTGGAGATTTGGAGGGCTCGAATTACAGAATCCTAAAAAATTAATTATAATTATTTATTATACAATTAAATAGGTTTTGGTATAAAATCATAATAGTCTAAATATTGGTTAAATTATAATAGGAATGTAAAATATTATATTGTCATACCAAAACTTCTTTTATGCTACAATTCATAAATAAAGTTTTATAACATACACCCAACCATGTAAAATTTAAATTGTGGTTCTTTCATATATGAGGTTTTGATATGATGACGATTATATAACATTTTAAACCTTTATCTATGTATCTAGAACACAAACACATAATATTCAATATTGATTGTTTTCTATATTATGGGTATAGAGTCTAATTAGACTTTACACATGTAGAATACCCTATATACATATCAGTGGATAATAAAGAAGCTTAAGAGAATTTTTTTCAATAAAATCCCTTACCATTACTGAAACATTAGCATCAGCGATTTTACAGTAATTTGGGTCGTATGATTGCTAAATGCGAGGTTATAGTGTTTTAAGTACCCCTAAGTACCTAATTATCTAAACTCTTTGGACGGAATTATGCTTAATTTTATATGTTTTGGATTCTTGACAGAGTAAATAATGTTTTGTACGACATACTGTCAGTAGATAGAACGTCCTTTAACTTTAAAGATTCAATAAGTAAAGGCGATGACGTTTAGAATAAAACTTTACAAGTTGATTTCTGGTACAATTGTCACAATCTAAACGTCATTGTCATTAGTTACAGAATCGTTAAAGTTATCGAACGTTCTATCTACTGACAATTAAACGTATTAAGTTACATTGAATACATTCAGTTCTGACTCTGACATACTACTGTATGTCACAGTCCGAACTATTTTTGATGATGAAATAGAATTTTGGATTATCCACAAACAATAAGTTTGTATTATGGAAGCTGGCATGGACGTAGTTGATAGACATTGAAAAGAATTAGTCCAAGAACTTCTGATTGTACTCCTACTCAATGCCCCTAGATTGGTATCCACAGACCATAACACTTTATTTATATCTGAAATATAGTTTTCCGCCAGTTTTAACATAATTTTTATCACCCAATTTTAAGAAGCTTGCTTTCCAAGTATTGTGAAATGTATAAAATCAGGTTCCCAAAAAAGTAGTTTCATAATTATCAGATAGTTCTGAAGAAAAATCACTTTTGAAATTAGAAAACTGTCAAAAACTCTTAATCGAGGGTTTGAAGCGAAAACCTGATAACTAGCAAAACACTTGTTTCAGGATAATTATGTTTAAAGATTTTAGTAACTTTGAAAAAGATTTAAAACCATATTGATATGTTTTGTTAGTTATCAGGTTTTCGCTTGATTGTTGCATAATTGTTCACTTGTTCAGATATGGTCTGTGCTGTAAGAGTAGAAAATTCATGATATAAGTATTATGTTATTTTTGACTTATAGATGACATAATGTCAGTTACAACATTAAGCATATTTTCTAATTATTTTTTCTTCAGGTGTTCATCCCAACAAATTTAATAAAATGATTAAAAGTCCCCGCTAATAAACTGTTGATAATATGAATCTTACTGAATGCGTTTATCTAAAGCTAGTAGTGTTAATATTCTGGACCATAATCAAGCCCAATGGTAGTATTCAAGAGAGAACTAATTTAAATAAGGTTATGAAGATATAAGTATTGTTAAATACAATTAAATAAATAATTTTAATATAATAAAACTTACCTCTGAATACCCTAACTGCCTCAACTGAATGATATCTTTATCATTGACATTGCTCCCACCGCCACCAGAGGTTGAACTTAGAGAGCTGATACCACTGGTGGCTGAGAAATTTGATATAGTGCTTGCAGCGCTTGAACTCATTGCCTCATTGCTGCTTTTAGCGAATGGCCTCAACGAGTTCTGGATCTCTTCCATCGCTTTTTGGTGGTAGCCCGGCGAGCGGGCTGGAGTGCTGGGATTCATGATGATTTGGGGACGAGGCTGTTGGCCCATACTGGGCCTCACGCGAGGCTTGCAACTGTCTTACATTGACTTTTGGAGTGTCACTACAGCTGCATGTTCTTTAAATGCTAACGAACAAAAAATTACATAGTTTAAAGAATTTATCAAACTTGAGATCTTGTTTAAACATAAAAATATATCGATAAGAATTAAGTATTAAAAATGTTAAGATACAAGTAAATTTGACACATGGAAGAAAATTATCGTATAAATATTTTCTTTTCATTGTAAGATTCTAACTCAAAACTTTGGAAGATTATTATTTATAGTTTTCTATGTCCATTGCTTTGATTTTCTGCCAAAAAGGATAATAAAACTTCCAATTTGCAATTTTTTTAATAATAATTTATAATACGATTACTAGATATATTTTATAGATTGTGGATAATTAGCCTATTAGGGTGATATGTCTACCAATTCAACCAAAAGAAATATATTTCAAAACATTTTTAAATATGTGTTGATTTAAAACAATTTAAAATACATATCAAATTTTCAATATTTTGAATGGCATACAAAAAGTTAAGTTAAAAGTATGACAAATAATTACTACTTCCATTCTGTCAATTTTAAATGGTCAGTATCAAAAAATACAATTTATACACCATTTTCATTTTGAAACAGCAGCAAATAATATCAAAGGACATAAAAATCACTAATAATCTTACTATATCTTAAAAAATGTAAATAAATAGAAAAAAAATACATTTTGCTTCTAAATTATATAAATATTTATTACTTAAATTTAATAAACGTTACTTTTCATAGTCAGTACAAGGTATTCTTAATTATTGAAATGTGTTTTAGCTTATCCACTAGTAATAATTACGGTTTTCCAAAAATACTATTTTATGTATTTAAACTTTTAACACAGTTGTGATTTTATATAAATCTTCATTTATTTCATAATTTACGATCCAAGTAAGATTTAATTCTATTAGGCATGCTTCATGCTACTGCTGCCAAAAGTAGTATTAATTTTTTCTTCCGGTTAGATATAAAGGCAGTAAGATGTTTTATTACTTATTTTAACAGTTAGTATTTGCAAAATGTACTTATAAAGAACATAAAGTAGAGGTTCTCATATTCAATGAATTAATAAAGAAATACCTTTAATTAATATATTACTGGTGGTTGAGAACACACTTTATACATCAAAGCACCTATAAATAAGAAGAAAATACTGTATGAGAAGCATTTAGGCATTGTTAGAATATGTGCCAGCAAAATTGCAATGGTATGTCTCATTCTGCATACCAATACACATTCCTTAGCAGGGTGCTTTGCATTGCTTGGTTTAGCACTATTGCAAAGTTTTAAATCTCATTTTAGTTAAGTATATTTTCTCAAAATGCAATAATTACCTTTTCAATATGCAAAAATATTTTAGAATCTGCTAGTCTTTAGAATGACAGATTTTAGTGTCAAGTCAATCTATCTCATTCTATATGGTGATTTTGAGGACACTTCTTCACTTTATCGCTTTTTTTAAGGCACTACGATCACATATTTCACTTCCAATTAGTACACATTCGATAAATATGAAATAATAATCTCATATGATTATTCTAAACTCACAAAAACAAAAAAAATGTAATGAAAACAAAGAAAATTGTATAGAGTTTAGGGTTTAGTTGTCAGCCATTTTACTCAGTGTCAAATTCCATAATCTGCCAACCTCAAAAAAATAAAAAGTATAAATGACGTTCAAGAAATTACTTTAAAATCATCTCGAGAAATATAGTTATTAAAAAAATATGTTAATAGAAACGTTTGGATGTAAATGTATTAAGTTTTTGTCACTACAATGTTTCAAAATTTCATTTAATACTTATTATTATCTAGTAATTTTTTCGAGCTTATCTTGGCAACGCTTCTCTGCATTCCTTAAAACAACATTTAAAGCCATAGACGTAGTATTTAACCAATGAAATTAAAAATAATTGAAACACACTCGGTCTTTCAACATTTAAGTTTGATGTGGTATTATACAAAATTTTAAACTATTTTCTAGAACATCCCTTATTTTTTATTGTTGGTCATAAAGAAATAACTAATGAATTTTTATTACCTTTCATACAAGGAGGGGGCACGCCTCTGGCAGAAAATATTTTATGTTTTTTTAGTTAGAACAAAAAAAGGCTACCACTGTCACAGTCACTGTAGTAGTTCTTTCTCCTTCTTTTATTTTATTTTTTAAAGAGACGTTGTGCAGTTGAGGTATGCAAGAGGCGTGGTTTCAGTGAAGTTTTGACATGTTATTAAAAGGAACAAAAATTTTATGATTGATGTGATTAACCAATTACTTGTCACCAATTTATATAAAAAATAGCCGGTTTCTATGGAATTTGTAAATAAAAAGAAAAAGAAGTGATTTGACAGTAGGAGAGTAAAAAAACATTTAAACATAACCTCAAATATAAACCATGGGCAAGATATTTTCCTCAATTAAACATCCTTTTAAAAACTTCAATTTAGAAAGTAGGGCCCACAAAATTATTTCTCAGTCCAAGCCTATTGCTGCACCTCGATATGAAAGAGATCAAATAGAATATGATCGAATAATAAAAGGTTTACTTACTGTTACACAACAGACTTGAAACAAATTAAAATGTTTATTATATTTTTAGAAAACCCTCAGGGACTTGAAGATAGTTTAAAAAAGAACCCATTGCTCGACAAAAACTTAAAAGATATTTTCGTAGTTTCACATGTATGTATTTATTTAAATAAATATATAATAAATAGTCCATTCTGCTTTATATAACTTATTTTTGAATATTTTTTAGATTGATAAACTAGAAATTAAACAAGAAGTAAATTCGACTAGACCTCTCCCAACTGATAAAAGCCAAGTTCAACCATTTTTATATGGAGTACAACAACCTGAAAAGATTCCTCTAGGAAAAACAACCTTAGCAAATGCATTAGAATTTATAACACAGTATCAGAGCGATCCTAAAAATTATAATGCAAAAAAGATATCTGAAAAATATTTTTTAGCTGAAGAGACAGTTGGTGAATATATTATTGAAGTAGTTAGGCTAAACTTTCAAAACTATTATAAATTGGTTGTAGCCTTGGACCATTTACTGTTAGACATGCCTTATTTACATT
This sequence comes from Neocrepidodera transversa, assembly GCA_963243735.1. NCBI lineage: Eukaryota > Metazoa > Arthropoda > Insecta > Coleoptera > Chrysomelidae > Neocrepidodera > Neocrepidodera transversa. The sequence goes on from OY725346.1 coordinate 24,291,071, forward strand.
TTTATTTTGGAGTCGACACATCTTGACTCTTTCTCATATCCCTTGTGAGGAAGTATTTACAGTTTAAATAAATTTATGAAACTTTGGAAAAACTTCAGAAAATCAGAAAATGGCTCGGCCATTTATGAAAACACAGTTACTAGCGATACTGTTTGTTTACAGTGCTTGCATAAAAAAAAACTTCGATACTGACTTCAAGACATCGATGGAAAATTGATGTCTAACAGTAAATGGTAGCACATCTTAAAAAGTACCCTCAAAATGAAAATTATTTGACACAAAATAATCTTCAACATTTTTGGTAATAAAAGAATAATTTCATTTATCTAAAATCTCTTAAATACAAAAATCTATGTATAGAGGATGGTTATCTAATTTTAAAAACTCAATCTGTTAATGGTAACATTTCTAACTCACAAAACATCCAAATAAGTGTAAAATATTTTTAATCATAACTAATAAAAAGAAAAACAAGCAGAATATTAAAAAGTACAGTTCATCAATCTATTACCAAAGGGAAAAATTACGATATCAGTATTAGAGGTGGGTTTGCCCTATCATAATTTCTATAAGTAACGGTGAGAACACTTACCTATATAAACGTAAATTCATATATTCGTTGAAGTAGTAGTCTAGTCAACAAGTGCTTTTTGGGTCAAACTTTTTTCTCCGCCTCCGAAGAATATGAACGAGGTGTCATTCGATTCGGAATAGAGTGTAGATGATTTTTGAAAAAAATCAAGAGCTGCTTGCAAAAATTGCAAAAGTTATAAACAATTAACTGGAAAAAAATGGTGTTTGGTTTTTTGCAAATTTGAAAAAAGATTCAAAAAAAGGAAGAAATTTACCAAAAAAAAAACTATGCCTCCCGGAACTGTAAGACCAATATTTATAATTTTCCTAGAGTGTTGAATATACGACCGAAAATTTGGACTCCGGTATGCGTAAGCGTTGCCCACTTTGGACCTTTAATGAATAAATATTATTTAAACTTATTAAATATAAAAATTAAAAATTGGAAAAAATCAGGCATCTACTGGATACATTTATGAACAATAATCCGCGGTCAAAAAACTTTTATCGCAATTTTTCTATTAATTATGCATTAGTTAATTAACAATTTTGTCCTACTTGAACATGAACATTGCAAGTGCATTAATTGTTAAATAATGAATCTGGTTTTTTTTCCTTTTTTGGGCCTATTTTTGAAAGGTCTCAGAAGAGATTCCCGTTGGAAAAATTAAAAAATTGTTATTTTACACTTTGTTAGTAACGATTTATTTACGTTAAAAATTAAAAAGCTTAATTAGTCATTGAAAAAAAAGTTTTTTTCATATTACTATTGATCCGTATTTTTAAGATCAGAAGCCACATAAAAATGATTTTTAAAAATTTTTATTTTCTATTGTTATAAACAAATGCGTTGTTTATTAGATAATTTAAAAAAAAATTTTATTACTTAAAACCGTATTTGTTAATTAACAATTTTTTTCTACCATATAAATAATTTTTCTCAAAAAATAATACATGGTTTTTGTTTCATTATGTAGAAACAGATTGTTTATTAAATAAACAATGAAAGTTTAAATAAAAACATTTTTTTTTAGTTATCAAAGAACAAGATAAATTATGATTTAAAAAAATGGTTCCTTAATAATAATTACAGGTGATAGAAAAAAATTGTTAATTAATAAATACGTTTTTAAGCAAAAAAAAAATTTTTTAAGAACGATTTTTTTTTTTAATTATAATTTGCATCAAAGATTATGTTTCTAAACGAGAAATTTTAAATTATCTTGTAAACAACGCATTTGTTTATAACAATTTTTTGTAAACAATAAGAAATAAAAAAATTTAAAAATCATTTTCATAAAAAAACGAATCAATAGTAATATGAAAAAAAAAATTTTTTTCAATGATTAATCGAGCTTTTTAATTTTTAACGTAAGTAAATTGTTAATAACAAAGTGAAAAATAACAATTTTTTAATTTTTCCAGCGGGAATCTCTTCTGAAACCTTTCACAAGTTGGTCCAAAAAATCTTTCATAAGTAGGTCTAAAAAAAGGAAAGAAAAATCAGATCTGTTATTTAACAATAATCGCACTTACAATGTTCATATTCAAGTAGGAAAAAATTGTTAAAACTAATGCATAATTAATGGAAAAATCGCGACAAAATTTTTTTGACCGCGGATTAGTGTTTATAAATCTATCCAAAAGATGCCTGAATTTTTTCAATTTTAATATTGAATAAGTTTAAATAATATTTATTCATTAAAGGTCCAAAGTGGGCAGCGCTAATGCAAATCGGAGTCCCCATTTTCGGTCGTATTTTGAACACTCTGGCCCTTGATTTTTTTCAAAAATCATCTACAAAATTTTATATTAGATATATCTATATATATATATAAAATTGTCGAGTCTGTGACTGACTGAAAATCAACGCACAGCCTAAACCAGAGGTGATAGAGACGTGAAATTTTCAGGGTAGTTTCCTTTGGTAGTGTAGGGGGGCACCAAGGAAGGAATTTTGAAATTTCGCACTTTAAGGGGTTCAAAATTGGGGTTAAACAAATATTGACCCGCTCGAGTAAGTGCGTTAACCAAAAACCCGCTCGAGTAAGTGCGTCAACCAAAAACATACAGAGTGATTCTTTTAGAGGGGAGTGGCTCTCCCCCATGAGGGAGTGCAAATAGGTTTTATTCTTTGTCTCCAAGTAATTTAATTAGAAAAATTATAAATAATTTATCTCAAATCAATGTCTACGGGTTAGTCGGATTTTAAAGCGATTAAGGGGTGTTTTTCACCCCCGAAGAGATGAAAACAATTTTTGTTAATTTTACGACTTCATTTATTTGAACTTCCATAAAAAAGTTAAAAACAAAATTTCCAGCATTTTCAATTGTACGTCAATTTATAGGTGGGTGTCACCCTTTAACATACACTTTGTGCTTAGTTTTTATGGGCGTACTAAATTTTCTAATTTTCATACAATTAGCATATTACAGAGCATTATTTGGGGGTCTCATAAAAATTGTTGCGAAAAACCCTCTAAAAGGGTGGTTTTTGGCGATTTTAGGGGTGTTGCAACCATTTTAGAGCCGCGGGACCCCGCGTTTTAAATGGTCTATAGTACTAAAACCGAGGTAAGTTTAAGCTCTAAACACAATGCGAATTTCTATTCTAAAAAAACAGAAAATATCAGAAAGATATTAAAATCATTAGAAGAGAAAAAACATAATAGAAGAATTAAGAAAAAATAAACAAAAATTGAACACATACAAGAATTATGAAAAAAAAACACAAAAATTAGAAAAATTAAGAAAAAAATAAAAAAGTATAAAAAGTAGGAGGATTAGGAAAAAATCAGTAGAATCAAAAAAAAAACCAGAAAACATAAAAATTAAAAAAAATAAAAAATAAGTAGAAAATATCATTATTAAGAAAAAATTAATTAAATGTAAATATCATCTATTTTTTTTTAAAAAACAACCTGTATATTTTGATACTATCTGAAAGGTTAATTCTTCTTACCGAAAATGTATAATTAGTTAACTTTTGATTGAATATAGATATACAGGACGTTGTATTAAAAAATTGATATAAATGCAATTAAATAATATCATTGTATTTTCTTACCATAAGAATTTACTAATAAACATTTCTGCTTCACCAGTTATTTTATAATAGAAATTGGCCGATAAATTTTTATATCAATACTCGACGTTTCGTTTCCATTATTCACAGCTTCTTCAGAAGTTGAGATGAGTACGGTAACTTTTTTGTGATTTTGCAGTTTTTATTAAAAAAAATACTAACTACTGCATTTTTTAAGTTAATTTATTGTCTACATAGGTATATATATTTTTTAATTTGGATACCTAATTTTATTTTTCCTGTAAAATATAGATAAATATTTATCGGTATGAATGAATTACTTCGACCTGAAAATTTCGCCATAAGTCTAAAAGTAGATCACATAAAACTATAAAAAAAGGGTTATAAAAAAAATTGTTTTAAAATTTGCAAACAACGACCTTTTATTTGATGTAACACTTTATAAAGTAACTCCACTTGGAGGGGTAAAAATGGGGATAGAAGTTTAAAAATCGGGGAAGGAAACGGGTATAAGAAAGGAACTTTTATTTATTCCAACATCAACGCGGACAAAGTCGCGGGCAAAAGCTAGTTTAAAGCCGGGCTCAAACGACTCGTGTACTTGGCGAATAATCGTTACTGGCGTATACTTGCCATGTCGTGTGAGTGGGTTACTTGTACAATTATTTGTCACTCGTTGGTTTTCGATTTGTGATCGGTAAAAACGGCCCGAGTCAAAGGGATCACGATTATTCGTACACTTGCCAAGTACATACTTGTCTATACTTGTAGAGGCGCTCTGACGAAATGTACAAATAATTGGCTTTTACTGCGAGCGACTACTCATTTAGTTTTCAAGACCTAGTAGAAGCGTATAGACGTTTTGTTTGTGTTTTTGTAATAAAAATTGAAATGTACTGGACAAATGCCATTGTGTTGGAGTTTCTTGATTTTTATGAAAATGAGCCGGTCATTTGGATGTCTAAACGTAAAGATCATAAAAATCGTAATGCAGTTAATGATGCGTGGAAAAGAATACAACATATCTGTCCAGTGTACTATAAATGAACTGAAGAAAAGAAAGAACCCCTGATTCATTTGCGTACTCGTAAATTGTACACGTCGTGTGAGCGCCCTCTAGCCATCGCAATTCGCAAAGCTCGTATACTTGCCAAATACCGCAAATAATTAAACTATCAGTTTATCATGTCGTGAATTTATTTTATTTAAAAAATTGTTGCACAAAGTTACGAACAAATATTTTAATTTCGTTGCTATTATTTCAGTATGAATTTTTTTTGTTATATTGCTGAACAACAAAATTATTATATGTATATATTTTATTATACTTCAATTATTGAAATTTTAAGGTAATAACGAAAAAATATGCGGACGCTCATGTCTCTTACACTAATTCATAACTTTTTTGTGATATCGGCAATGCTTCTTTTGCTTTGGTGCTAGATTTATGAACTGTACACTAACCACCATTAGTGAATCTATTTTTTGGGTACATGGAAAACAACTTATATCTTATATTTATTTTTAGAAAACATACTGAAATATTTTCGAGTTTTTGAAGTTTATGTCCCACAAGAAAGACAAACGAAAGCAAGATTCGCTGGCCCTAGTATACCAAAAGTTAAAGTTATTAAAGAGTTTAGAAAGCAGTTGCCAATTTCAGAAGATCCTAAAGAAAAAACTTAGATATATAGATAGAAAATCTTAATTGTTTCCATTTAATTATTGTAGAACATATTGTTGCTTTAAATAAATTTTATTAACATATTTTATATCGTCTTTTATAATTCTTTTAAAATGTTAAATATTCAGTTTCAGCATTGCAATTAGATAACTGGAGAATTTACTAACATAGCAAGTCATCAAAAATGTACTAGTCATTAAGGAAGAACCGCTCAATAATTTTTACTATCAAAGGTAGAGTCTTCTTTCCTTTTTATGAAACGTCCTCTAAAATAACAATACCACAAAGTAAACTTGGCAAGCAAACGTCTACCGTAATAACCAGAAGCTGGTCCAAGTATGGCGTGAGCAGAACTGAATTCTAACTTGCGTATTTTATCAAAAGCAATATATTTTTTACAAACTAAATGTCAAGCAGCCGAATCCAACCTTGAAAGCAATAACATGAAATAAATTTTAAAACGTTAGTCATATTTTTTTGTTTTACCATTCATTTTTGAATTATTAAAATGTACATCTCTAAAGAATAACCAACAAAGTGCTTTTTATTATAATTATTATTAATGAAATACAACTGTCTCCATTACACTTTATGTATGTATGTTTTATAAATATATAAAAAAAGTAGCTTAGAAATACTTTTATTATTAGTTTAAACACAAAAAAATGTTTTATTACACTAATTAAACAAAAACACAATCTTCATATCTTGTCCCATCTCCAAATAGTGCCGTCATCACAAACGCAAATAAGAATATTTGAGTTTCTGCTAAGAGTTGTCTGTCTTATCGCGGTAGTACAGCGATGATGTTGTAAAGTGTAACATTTAGCCTGAGCTGGGTCTGAGACATCTAAATCCCATACAAATACTTTTCCTGTTTGATTACCTAAAGCAAGAATCTAAAAAATATTTTGAATGTAAAAGCTATTTTTTAGATAGACTTATCTTCCGGGTTGAACTTGGTAAACTGTACTACCTGTAGGTAGAAAACAAAACAGGTATTAAAAATGAAGAAAAATAATACTTACTTTTTGCCAAAAATCCATTGCGAATCTAACAAACCAAATTTCACATTCTTTGTATTCAAAACGATGTATCATTGTGGAACTTGTTTCTCCTTTCCTCAAATTTTCATCCTCAAGACGACCAGGTTTCCAACAAACTATGCAATTTTCGCAGGATTTACTGAGTAAAAAGTCACCAAACCATCTAACACAATCTACATAATTTCTAAAATATACAAAGAATATTTTGTATTAATTTTATTTATTTGTGTATGCAATTTAATTAAAGAAAACTCATGAATTTATGACTACTTTAAATGAAACACGATAAACAGGTATTTTGAAAAAATTGATTTAAAACATTTTGATATTAAAAAAATATACTATAGATTTTAATTCGATATTTAATGGAGGTACAAGATAACGATTTAAGAAATTTTGCTGGTATAACAGATATTTTAGCTACAAATGATTTAATTGATTATTTACATACTTTTTTTGAGACTAGGGTGGAAATGCGGTCACAATAAAAATGTTATGATATGAAATTACCTGTGTATATCTCTGGTTGAAAAATCAGGAAAATTTTCTTTTAAGCATTCAAATGGTCGCGTTACTCTATTTGGATTCCAAGCGTAGGAATTTTTTATTGTCTCCCGCATTGCTTCTTTATCCAGCCTCCATAACTTTAGAGAATGATCCATGCCACATGACATAATTCTGTTTCCATTTAAATCAAAATCCTATGAAATTCATCTTTGGTCAATATTTATTAAAAGCGTCTTATACTACAAACTATTGTACTGGTTTTCTGTTATTTTCTTTATAGTAGGGGAACCCAAGTTGGGATTTGGAGATTTACTGAAGCTCCGCAGATTAATATATGGGGGGATACCTTGCACCCAGTGGAGTACCTTTATATAGCCGCCCGTATCGGATAAAGGATCAGAATAGTAAAAAACAAGTGAAAAACAGCAATATTTTTGCCATAATTTCGAGTTTTCGAAAATTTAAAGTTATGAAAATAAATTTCTATATATTACAGAATTTATGGTATAAGTAGCGGGAAAGTAAAAATAGGCGAAAGATTAATATCATTTTAGGGGTTTTTAACTACGCTGAATCGATTACCGTTGTCCGTTTGTCTCTATCTCTCACTGTTCTCGAATTGAATCAGGACGGACAAAACCGTTTTATAAGAGTTTTTTTCTTCGAAAACCCTAAAAGTTGATAATTAGAAATTCTCGAGCGCGTCAGATTAAGGTAGGGTGAGTTAATGATAATAATGATAATAATCTGACTATTTCAGTGTGACGTATAAAATAATATAGCCTATCTCTGGTACGCTCTAGTATGTCTATAGAGCTTTTAAAAAATGCTGCCACAGAACAACAACGACGTACCGATGTTGGAAAAGCTTAGTCCTTTCTCGAAAGATTCAAATATTCCTTATCATAAATGCTGTAAGGATCAATATTTGCGTGACATTTCTAGGGAAGAGAATCTGAGCGATGAAATTGGCGACGAAATCGAGCCAGACGAAAATGATTCGACGGATGAAGATTAAAAAAAAATTAAATTCTTATACTTATTTTTCTATAAATATATGTATCCAGTTTAAAAAAATATACTTTTTTATTTGCATGCTATTTCCTGTGATTTTTAATGGACTAAATTCAATGATTAAAAAAATCATTAAAATTTTTTTTTTAAATTGTCAGATTTATGAAATTCCTCCGAATAATCGTCAGATTATTGGTCAGCACGTCTGAAACATTAAGATGAACCGTATATATCTTAATCTGATGCGCTCGAGTATTTCAAAAACACGATTATTTTCTGCATTTTTCAAAAATCGCCGAGAGTCGACTCCTTAAAATATCTGACACGCTAGATTAAATTTTTTTGTTTCTATTTTCAACCCTTCTGTACAGCCACCCCCATCGTGCAAACCGTCAGATTAAGCAACCTGCACGTTGTGCATACATAATATCAATGTCTGACGCGCTCGGATATTTCCATGTATCGATTTTTTTTTTCTTAATTTTTCAAATTTACCTATTGTATGGTTGAATGAAAAAGAAGAGTGACAATAAGGTTATAAATAAAATTTAAGGTATACATGATAGAGTAAGTATAACAAAAAGGGACGAGCAACCGATTGATCAAGTTGGAAAATCTCGTGAGAAAAGAGCCATCACAAATAAAGAATTAGACAGACGCAAAAATCAAGAAGAATAAACCTCAAAGCAAAGCATATTACTGGTATTTAATTGAAATAATAAATTTTAGATACTGAAAGCACACATAACCAAAAAACCTAAAAAAGCACGCCAAGCATGGAGGTGGGTGAAAAGAAGCCCCTAGACCCTGGGGATGGAAATGGGAAAAACAACGAGCAAAAGCGAAACTTTAATTCAGCATTACAAAATCTTGAATACGGAATATACGAAGCAGGTCCATACAAGGTCATGATCGAGCATAAAGATAAAAACGTGGGAAACATGCATCCGGTAGAAATAGGAAAAATGTTGCATAAAAACAATATTGTAGGGATCAAAAATATCGAAAAGAAAGGGAAGAATAGGGTATGTATAAATTTTAGACTGCCAGGAGATGCCAACAAATTCAAGAATAACAAAACAATAAAAGATCTAGGATATGAAACATTTATGCCATCAACCTTGGTCTCAAGCAAAGGAGTAGTCAAGGGAGTGGGATCCAAAATTCCTGACGAAGAAATAATCGAAAGAGTCAATATAGAAAGTGGAGGACTGTATAAAATTGTAGAGGTACGAAGACTAAACAGAAGGGTAATAAATAAGGAAACACAAGAGGTAGAATATGTAGCCATAGGAACCTTTATATTCACATTTAAAGGAAAGTCATTTCCCAGGTATGTATGCCTATATTCAAACAAACTAGAGGTTTCAACTTATATCAGACCAATTACTTTATGTCTAAACTGTTTTAAGGTTCAATCATACGGCTAAGCAATGCCGAAGTAAAAAAAGGTGCTCTAAATGTGGTACTGATATCCATACATCTGAAAGTTGTGATAAATTCCCCAATTCTAAACAATGTCTATATTGCAAAAGAGACCACATGATTGAAGAGTGTATCAGAGACGTCGAAAGGTGTGAGGAACTATCAAGGCAAAAACGAATAAACGAACTGATGAGCTTTCATAATATACCGTATTATGAAGCAAACAAAATGATCCCAGGAAGTAGCCAAGCACATCAACAAAACAAGCAAGTAGACAGGAATCAAACTAACTTCCCAGCTTTGCCAAACAGAGAAGAAGGTATCCAAATGATAGGTGTTGAACAACGGAAAATGGCATCGACGGAAACGAACAGGCCAATATCGTACAGCGCAGCTGTAAACAAGCGAAAGAATCCCAGAAGTCCTGGATATGACCAAGCTACCCATAATGCTTGTCTAATCAGGTCACCATTATTACCTAGAACCCCTATGCTAAATCTGAGCACTAATACAAGCCGAAGTCAGCAAATTACAACCCCATCAACTACCCTAACCTCTGCGAAGAAAATGAAAGGTGTAAAAAGCCCACTAAATAGCAATGATATAATCGATATCAAAGAATATTTCTCCCATCAGTATACTTCCACCGAAGACCTTATCAATTACACCCAAATTATATACTCCACCCTCCAAAAAAGAGGAATAACAGAAAAAGTCATGGAAGAACATTGGAACCAAGGTAAATCAGCAAATATTACTCCTTTAAGCTTAAATATAAACAAAGAAACCGAAAGTCAGATGGACCAAGAGGTTGAGCTCAGTCCAGGGACTGACGGGGAAACTTTTTATTAAAAAAAAAAAAAAAATTAATCTGCAGTCCGCTAACAATGAAAATAATTCAGTGGAACATAAGAAGCACTAATTCAAACAATGATAATTTAGCGCTACTCATACACAAAGAGAATCCGGACGTAATAATATTACAAGAAACATTCCTAAAAGAAAACATGAATTGGAAAATTAATAAATTTGATATTGTCAGGATAGATAAGTCCAAAGGACACAATGGTATAGCAACTTTAATTAAAGACAGCCTAAGAGGTCAATTATATAACTTGAAACTTACCAATAAACCATACGGTCTTTTAGTACAGGCAGTAAGAGTTAACAATTTATTAATCATCAATATATATATAACCCAATAGATGTAAGACTAAACAATAGATTTTTAAAAGATTTAATTGAAGAAAAAAAGAACTTTGAACATGTAATCATAGCAGGGGATTTCAACTCAAAAAACAGAGTTTGGGGCAACGAAAACAATAACCATAACGGAAATATTTTAGTGGATATGATTCTAGAAAAAGATTTTATATGTCTGAATGATGGGAGAGAAACAAGGATCAGATTGCCAGGTCAGAACAAAAGCATCACCGATTTAACATTTTGCTCAGCACAAATAGGTTTAAAAATAAACTCATCCTGAAGACAGAGGAAATAGCGATCACTTCCCAATAATTATGGAATATGAATCAAACTATCTAGAGAGCAGGGATCTCCTCACGACTATAACAGAAAATACATTAATTAAAACACAAAAGTTCAATTTAAAAAAAGCAGATTGGGGAGAATATAGCATAATAAGTGAACAGATTCACAAATCTACAGTGGAAGAATCATATGGAAGTTTTATGGATATAATTAATCAGACTTCAGTCAGAACTATACCTAGGAGACATTTCGAGGAAAGAAGGAAAAAACCCGACTAGATGGTGGGACGAAGAATGTTCGCAAATGATAAATGAAAGAAAGGAAGCTGTGAAAAGATACTTGTCTAATTGTTCTACAGAAAACTACATCAAAATGAACGAAGTCACGGCCAGGGCTAGAAGAACATTTAAACACAAAAAGAGGTCCAGTTTCAGGAATTTTTGCGGTACATTAAACAGGGAAAGCAACTTATCCCAAGTATGGGGAACAATTAAAAGCTTCAAAAATTGCTACACAAAACCTAAAAACAACTATTTCATAAGGGACAATTTAAATGAATTTGCAGATTACATATCTAACCCAGAAATACCACAAGAGCATATAAGAATAGAAGCGGAAAACAAAACATGTAAACTATTTAAAATTGAAGAACTCGACACAGTCCTAAAAGCAAGAAAAAAAGATTCTGCTCCTGGCCCGGACGCAATATCATACTCCCAAATCAAAAACCTATCTCTAGGATGCAGACAAAGATTATTAACAGTATTCAATAATATCCTAAAAGGACAACCCATCCCTGAAGAATGGAAAACTCAAATAATATGCCCAATATTAAAATCAAACAAAGATCACCTATCTATAGATAGCTATAGATATATTGCATTACAATCCTGCATAATGAAAGTCCTGGAAAACATAATAAAAATGAGAATTGAATATAAACTTGAAAATGAAAGAAAAATTAGTTACAAACAGAAGGGCTTCAGGAAAGGAAAGGGCATAATAGATAACCACATTATATTACAAACATATATTATAACAGCATTCAAAAGACAAAGAAAAGTAATGGGTGTATTTCTGGATATGAAATCCGCTTACGACAATGTAAGGATAAATTTATTATTAAACAAATTAGCTAGAATGGGCATTCCTGGGCCAATAATTAGAATAATCGAACAACTGTATACCAACAGAAAAACCGTTGTTAGAGACAACAGGACTAGATCATGCTCCAAAACAGGGGAAGTTAATAAGGGACTGCCACAAGGGGCGGCACTAAGCCCATTATTATACAACATATACACCAATGACATGTATGAGGTCATAGGAGAAGACCTAGAAGGCATAGGGTTTGCAGATGACTTTATGGTATTGGCAGAAGGACATAATATACAAGAAATTGGGCACAAAATTAATAAAGGATTAGAAAACTTAAAGGAATGGTTGGATAAACATGGAATTATCAGTAAGTAAAACGCAGGCTATAATATTTCAACAAAAGAAAAACAATATATCAACAAATATTTTATACAATTATGAAACAATTCCTTATACTCAAAACATTAAGTATCTGGGAGTGAAATTTGATGAAAAAATGAAGTTCAACCTACATATAGACAGTATAATAGCCAAAGCACAGAAAGGGGTAGATGTAATGAAGGCAGTTTCAGGAATTAAATGGGGAGCTGATCCAAAAATTATGTTAATGATTTATAAAGGACTGGTACGTTCTCACCTCGACTTCGGAAAGCAATTAATATTTAACACATCTCAGCAAAACTTAAATAAGCAGATTGAAAATTATAATTGTATTAACTTCCCAATAATAGAGGGATTCGATTATGCTCTGAAATACCACTCCAGTATTAAAAAAACAAACATCGTCCCTTGCTATGAGTATAGCTACGAATCGCAAATACAATCCATTGAAACAGAAAAATATAATCTTAATAAGAATTGTTTAAATAATCAACCATTATTCCTTGAAGAAATTAATAAAAAACACAAAGATTGGGAGCGGGTTTACACCGATGGATCAAAAAATACAAAAGAGGGTAGGACAGGATTTGGAGTCTACATGGAAAACAAACAAATAAAAATCAGCGTCAGAATACCTGAGGAGGCAAGCATTTTCACAGCCGAAACTCTGGCAATCGTCACGGCCATTAAAAAAACCATTCAAGACAAAACACCAAAAACGCTCATAATAACTGATTCCTATAGTGCAATTAAAGGTATAACAAGGGGAGGAATAATAAGCAACAATTCACACCCTTCGCTACAATCAAGAGAACTACTGTGGGAAGCTAAAAATAAGGATCTTAAAATTAAATTATGTTGGGTACCAAGTCATACCAACATTAAAGGTAATGAAAAAGCGGATGGGTTGGCAAAGGAAGGTTTAAACAAAGAGGACATGAATTTTAAAGAATTGGACGTCAAAGAAATATATGGCATAATCAAAAACACAATATGGGGGAATTGGGAGGAAGAATACAAAGAAATAAGCAAAGTCAAAGGAAAACACCTGTATAATATATCTCAAAAAATTATGAAAAAACCCTGGTTTTGCAAAGAAAAATTGAGTAGAGAAATGGTTACCAATTTATGCAGACTGAGAACTGGTCACTGTAGATCCCCGGAACACCTATTCAGGATTAAAATGAAAGACTCACCTCTATGTTCGTGCAGTGAAATAGGTAGTATAAGACACTTAATTTTAGAATGCGAAAATTATAGACACCAAAGTAACAAGTTGTATTATGGCATGCTTAATATTAATAAACCTCTTAATTCTGCTTTAGCAATAGAAGATATGCTTAGGAATCCTACAATTAATAGTGCTTTGCTTTTGCATGAGTTCATTAAACATACAAAAATAGAAATTTAAATTATAACTTAATTTCAGACAGTAAAGGAAGGAGTGATGATGCAAAATCAGACTCGCGCAAGCGAAACTCCTACCTAAAGAAACAAGAAAAGGTTAATGTGTGCTGGGTAGATAATCTGAAGATTAAGCCCAAACAAATCAAATAAAGAAGAAGAAGTAAGGTATACATACATGATAGTTTGAGTATAGATTTTATATTGTTTTGGAGACTAAAATTAAGTAGGTGGCGATTTTCTTTTGTTAGAAAAATTAAGAAATTTCAAAAAAAGAGACACCTTAATTTTGAAAAGGCAATATTACCTTATAGAAAAAAAAATATAAATTTTTTTTATATATAAATTAAAACAGTATTTATTTAACAAAAATGGAATATAAAATATAAGGAGAATTAGATAGAGAGGAATGAATATTTAATGGTAAAAATGGAGGAATAAAAAGCCAGGGAGGGCAACAAGCCATAAAAATTAAATACGACCAGGAGACAAAATAGGAAGAAATTAAATTTGGGACTTATTAAAATTCTAAATTGTGTAATAAATTGTGTAATAAAGAATAATATAAGTTATATATATTTTTTAATTATTTTGGGCGTTATTTTTGTAAACAAAAGGGAATTACAGATCTGGATTTTTTTTTGTTAAACTGATTAAAACAAAATTATTAGTTATCAAAAAATAATTGAAGTTGAATATAGTGGGGCTTTCCGAGTTTGAAGGCACCACAGATCAATTTAATATATATTTCTTGAGGTTGTATAGCGAATTTTAACATGATGACGACAATCTTAGATTAGAATAAGATTAGTAGCAGTGTAAAAACCATATTCTTATAAAATGACTGACATATTGGTTGCAAATTTCCAATACTCAAGCAATGTTGAAATGACTGTTGATGGTTCAGACAATATATCACAGCAAATCATGAGAAATTCTGGAGAAATGAAAGCACTTGCCCTTGGTCAGGGTAGTAGTTCTTAAAGTAGCAAATTAATCAACAATTTTCCTGCCATTATGCAGAAGTGAATCATTAAATTTCATTAAACTAAGCATGTAGTGTAGTGATTTCTTAAATAACCAAAAATCTGACGTTTTCGGAATTTGAAACGAATTGAAGAAGAAGAATGTGGAGGTAGTCATAGTCATGACCTTACCTTTTCTATTTATTATGTATTTTTAAGAGAAATAAGATGTAAGATATTTGTTATATTTTATTGATCTACATGGAATGTAGTTTTTAATTTCAGTTTATATAATAAATAACAATAAGTCATACTAATAGTTTGAATTGGGAATTTGGAAACTTTGGACTTCAACAATATTGAAGAATATTATCACTTGTCACCACTAACCAAAATTACACGTTTTTAAAGTATGATTTTAACCATGATTCAATGTTGAGAATTTTCTGTTCATTTATTAAGATTTTCTTGGTAATTCCAGAATATTTATAACTGATTATAAAAAAAATGGGGTTTTCTAAACATAAATACTTACCGCACTTAGAACTTCATCTCTGTGTCCTTCAACTCCTCCAAAAATAGCTATACAAACGTCAGTCTTAATATTCCATAATCTAAGCGAATGATCTTTAGATACAGACAACAAAATATTGGGGTCTCTTGGATGAAATTTCAGTTCATTTATAGCATGTCCATGTCCAATATAGTGTCTAATACAACTCATTGTGTTTGAATTTAAAATACGAATTACACCCCTGGATCCTGCCACAGCCAGATAAGGTTTTCCCACATCTTCATCATAGGACCAAGCACATGTATAGTAGTTTTCATCTAGCTAATAAAGTAAAATGAAAAGAGTTGAATATAATATGCATTAAGAAACTTCTTATAATTCCAGTTCTTGAATAATACTTACATCTGGATCAGCATAACATTGTAATAATTTAATTCCAGTTCCTTCAGGGCATTCATAAATTGTAACTCTGTTACTACCAACAGCAGCAAATAGCATAGGCTGTCCTTCTCTCAGATGATGATTGAACTGAGCACCAAATAAAGGTTGTCCATGATCTTCCTTTATGCTACATCTAAAATTGATCATGATATAAATAAAACAAATTTTCAATGTTTTCATTATTTTTGTAACCATATAATCTGAGGATCTTTTTGTGTCGTAATATTTTTTTTTAGTCAAATGTTACAGTGGTTTGAAAATGGGTTTCAATTTTAACTGAAATTTATGCTGCAGAGTAATTCTTTATTTCTTTTTATTTATATGTAAATTTATATTCTTCGCTAGAGGTGCACATCGCCACTGGCTTAGTTTACATTAAATGTATGTGTTTAAATGAACCTTACAAACAAAATCAACCATAGTTTCTTAAAAACTAAAGAACAAGCACATAAATTATCGAATAAACTATTTATGTATTATATTTCCAAGAAATAAGTTAATACTAGCCATAATTATTACAGGGGATCATTTGCACCTACATAAATAGTTTAGACAGCAGTTAAATATTAGGAACACAGCCTCATTTAAGTTATTTTATTGATTAGCTCAGTAACAATAAAAATGTGTGAATTTGTACTACAGTAACTGGCTCCTAGATATTAAGTTAAATACACAATTTATTTATCTTGTTCATTACACTTACGAATAAGAATAAATAGGTTTTAGAACTTTTGGTGTGTTGCTTAACCGCTTTTTTCCGCGGCGACCTCTTCGTACCCTGTTTGTAGGGGTAGCACTTCTGGAAGTATTATCGGTAGTAGAAGTACTTCCAACGCTGGAAGTTTCATCCTAAAATAATTGTAAAATAGAAACAGTTTTTAATGTGTAAAGAAGCGCGTACTCCTTCATCGCCAGATTCATCTTCATGGTTAGATAACTCTTCTTTTGGTGTAGATTTAATTTTTTCTTGACTTTTATCTTTCATTTTTATTGATAAAAGCTTAACGTAACAATTGGTGAAATAAATGGTTAAAAAATTAGCACTAGTCCAAAATCAAAATAAAAACATGAAATGACAATGAACAATAGCATTTGACATTTGACATTTAAGAACACAAAAACAATCGATTTTACAGAATTTAGACTAGAGTAGATCGTGTAGCACTGATTTTGTTCGGTGATTTCTGGTGTACACTACACTATGTTCGTTGATAATTGTTGAAGCACAATAATTTCAAATAAGTTTACCACCAAATATAGGTGATTTGGAGGAGGTATAAGAAGTGAGACGCGCCTTAAGAAGTGTAGTGTAACGCTATCATAAATACCTATTTTTAGATTTTTTCTTACATGGTGCAAAAAAATCTAAAAATAGGTATTTATGATAGATTTTATACAATATTTTTATTCTTTTTGCTTTGCACTGCAGACGTTCTATTTACTATAAGGATGACGTCACGAACCTAGTCAGCATGGCGGCTAACGTTTTCGCGCACAAATGTAAAATGATAAATTCAAAGTCATTTTTATGGTACACACACACACACACACACCTAATGACCCCGAGCCAAGAGGATATTGTACCTAATCGGCACTTGATCCCCAAGTCCCCTGCCTCCTCCCCCAGGTTCTCCCCCCGACATGCCCGCTATTGTGAGCATATCGCAGGGTTGCATTTAAGGACCGAAGTCCCCTGGTCGTCATTATCGTCTCTAATCCTTGGCTGCGCCGTATTCCACCCCATTGGGCATTGGTGGATGCCTGGCTTGTCCTCTGAATTTTTTGTCTTAGGGACGACCGAAGCCTCGATCCCTTTTACATCGTCTGTTTGTCCTGTCGCTTTGTGTGTGCTTTGTCAGTTTGTCATGTATTGTCTTCTCTGTAAAGTCCGCCTAAAACTTAAAACACATTATTAGAAATAATTTGTATAAATTTAAACAACGAACTGTACTTTTTTGTCACGGTTTCTGAAAAAGATATATTTTTTTTGTGGACACGAACTTGATTATATCCCTCACTTCTTCTGGTGAAGTGTGAGATATAAACAAGTCTGGGTTTGCTGGTCTCCGAATGTAATTTCGAACATCCCTCTCGACTTCGTCGCTGAAGTCCATATCTTCGTCCTCATGTTCGTTTAGACGGAATTCCTTCTCGAGCGTTGTTTTAAACGCCTCGGCTTTTTCTTCGGCAGTAAATGCCATACCATTCTCGCCGTGTAAAGGTGGGACCGGTTTCCTGTCCTGCCTTAGAATTTTTGAGAGATTCCATAAGGCCGCCTCCTGGGGATTAAGCTCGTTAATCCATCTCTCCCAGTTCTTCTGTCGGTGTTCTCCGAGTTCGGCTTTGACTTGTTCTTTCAGTCGAGAGGCAGTTCGTTTGTCGATTATGTCGCGCGTTCTTTTTGCGCGACGTTGCGCTCGGTTTTTTTCCGCAATTAAATTTTTTAGATCCCCACTAATTTCCGAAAAAATTCCGCGTTTTTCCCTGGTTTTTGTTTTAGTTGATTGATTTAATTGATTTTTTATTACGTTTTCAAATTGTTCTACTTCACGTTCGATATCGTTCGCGTTTTCGATTCGCGGTATTGGCCCGATCGCGTGCCCTACCCCTTGTTTAAACGCGAGCCAGTTTGTTTTTTGGGTCGTGTACGTGTTTTTAACCGAAACTCCCTCCCCGATTTTTAGGACTATCGGCATATGTCCTTCTCCCGTTTCGTGAATGGTATAAATTTCTGAATTGAAATTTACATCTTTCATGACCGCTATATCTAGTATGTCGGGACGAAAATTTAGATTTCCGGGGTAATGTGTTGGCGTCTCGGGTGCGATAACGTGACAATCCGGGTTGTCCGCGAGATATTCTGAAAGTACACGCCCTCTCGCGTTTTCGTATAGACTATTCCAGTCCGGCGATTTCGCGTTTAGGTCTCCGATTAAAACCGTGTTTCTGTCGGACAATAATTCCTCAATTTCGTTTGTTATTAGTCTTTCGTTAGGTCTAACGTACACCGATGCGATTTTTATGTAACCATATGAGGTTTTGACTTTTATTACTGTCGCTTCAAGAGTTGTAAATCCGGCTGGAGTAATTAAACAATGGTGATCTATACAATTTTTAATCATTATTGCTGTTCCCCCTGAATTTAACCTGAATTTATTTCTATATATGCTATATCCAGCCAGTTTGAAATTGTCGGCCTCATTTAATTTTGTTTCCTGAAGGGCAATTATATCAAAACCCTCCCTCTCTATAAGTTCAAATAAAATGTTTTTACTGGATTTTATCCCTCCCGGATTCCAAGAGGCTATCTTTAAAAATTTTGGAACCTTTAAGACTAGTTCTGTAATTTTTTTGGTAATTTGGAAAAATTTATTTTTTAGTTAGCGATCGTAATTAAAGTCAAAACCTGACATTTAATTATGCGGTTAAGAAGGCGGCGAGGGACTGTAATAAGCCTAAAATTTGGCTCTTGTTTTGGGGCTTGGGGAGCCGGGGCGGCTTGTCGCGTGACGCTGGCATATGACCCGTTACGGGGCACGTTCATATGTGACCCGATACGGGGCATATTTGGGCAACCTCTATAATTTGCCGGGTGCTCTCCCCGACAGTTAGCGCATGTCGCCTTATTTGTTTTGGGTCGCGGACATTCCGCGGTTCTATGTCCCTCGCCGCACCGTACGCATCGTGGATTTACGAAGCACGACGATTGCGCATGGTGAAAACCCTGGCATTGGTAGCACTGAGTGGCGTGCATATTTTTTCTCTTATTTTCCACTGTGACTACTAAACTAGCACAGCGGCTGACCTTAAGGGTCTTCTCTTTATCTGTTTCCAATATTTCTATTAAAAACATAGAGATAGAGGCTTTTTGTCCCGTCGGGACGTCATGGCATAGACGTTTAAGGCGTCTATACCTTGTTCTTTTAAATCGTCTTTGATTTCATCTAAGGGAGTAAGTATCGTGGGGCAGGCCTCTCATTACTACCTTTGCGTTTTTGTTTTCGGGCATGTCGAAAACAACCCAGTTTATGGAGTTATTTATATTCTTCATCTCACAGAAATAGTTGGCCATCCTTCTGTGATCGTCGATTGTTTGAGGGTGGATTCTCAAACTTTGTTTGTTTTTCGACAGTACGCAATCGCCGAACTTTATATCTCTCGATTTTAATCCCTTTTTTAAATCATTCCAGTGGGACACAGATTTTAAAATCAGGGGGGCTATTTTTTTGGGGTGGGGTGGCGTCGCGACCATAGAGATAGGAATGGTTATAGTTAGCATGAAAGACACAAATTTGGAGCGATTTTACACGGAGCAATATGGTGCAGCTATAAAAAGTTGCAATATCGCTTTGCAACGCGATGCAATAAATTTATGGTAACAATAGTTTTATATCGCAATGACGTCCAATATGTTCTTCGGAATTGTGCGATATCATATTTGTCTCAATAGTAGAAAATCATGAACGTTTATGCAGGTGTTCACATTATTCGTTGTTTATAGTAGCAATTTATTTAGCAGTGTTGCAAATACCTATTATAAAATATGAATACAAAACACTGTGGCTGGCCACACGTTAACCTGTGGATAATTTTAGAAATTAGCAACACGTGAAACGTGATTCGCTTAAATCATAAGTTTGAACACATGTATGCAAGAGCCGCGTGGACATAGTGCTCGCTAGTGGTGCAGTAGGTCCGGGGATCTAATCCCACATGGCCCTTTTATTTTTTTTTAAACACAGGTAGATTTAGATAGTAAGAATTCTTTTAATATATTTTTTTAAATATACAGGCTAGATTTAGATAGTAAAGACTTCTTTTAATAATAATAATAATAATTTTTTGAAGTCAGATAACCAAGTTTAATATTTTAACGTGTGGGGAATTTCTGAAATTATCCACAGGTTAACGTGTGTGTAGTCTCGGCCAATACAAAAATTAAATATTTAGGTGTTTTTTTAATGGGTCCAATTTTTTTAATATCATTTAAACAGTGTTGAGAAAAATACGTGTTATAAAATAATAATAATAAATACTCTGCCTATATTTTACCTCCTTACGAGTGAATCTCAAAATGCAAAGGCTTGTGCGGGGAGGGGCATTCAATGTAAAGCCGATGTTCTCAACAGCTCTACTGGAAAAGCACCTTCTGTTTTGATTAGGACTTATAAAAATGCATTAGCGTCGTTCATTCAGGGGCGTAGTAATAATTCGAAATTGAAATATAAAAACCATATTTTAATTTTTGTTCATCATTTTCTTTACGTAATTATCCAACTTTCAGTGACAATGAATTTTTATAACAGTTCGTCGATATGTACTTAAAATATGTGAGCGGCGTCCACTGGTAAAGCAGGTAAATGAGACATCTAATAAATCATACATCTCATAATTCTCCAGATTTAAAACTTGAAGTCGCAGAAACTTGAAACTCGCTTGGGCACAAACTCAAGGTAAACTTTGTCCAACTACTAAACGATCGCTTGGTTAAAAATTAGAGAAGTGGGGAACGAAAGAACAAGGGGAAAATTTGAGAAGTGGGGACGTTGGAGGTGTCGTTTTAGTTGTTGAAGAATCTGTATGCCGTTATCAGTTTGTCTCTATTTGTGGTTCCTGAGTTCCCCAATGGAATTCAAAACCCGCCACCAGTTTTCTCATTAGAATACAAATTAGGTGTGTTCTTTTATTAAACAAAGTTCCATCTGTGATTGATGTCAATGACGTCACTGATTAATTTGTGGTGGAAGAATTTTGAGCTGAAAATAAGAACGCAACCAAGTAATTTGACGTTTGACATTTAAATTGCTTGTGTTTATTTTATTTGAGCATAGAATATATGTACTGTGATTTGAGTATGGAGTATTTATTACTTTCAAAGTCATTGTTGCATTCATCTTCTTCGGAATATATATTTACCTTTATTAACTTCCTCGTATGTTTCTTTATCTACCTGGGCATTAAAATAAAGTCCATTATAATTTAAATTAATATTAAATATTTCTCCTGCAGGCACCATATTGTATAATAGAAAAAAACCGTGTCTGTAAACTTGTAAACAAAAGCTCAAAAGTTGTTTATTTTCCCACCCCCTCCATTCATCCATCACATCCATCGGCTTCTAAAGTCGATGGATGCGCTGGCTCATTGGTGGACTCAGCGGTGGAAAAAAGAACGTTTGACACACTTCAATCGGTCTTTCATGGCTTAATTTACGAACAGTTTGGTGCAAGCGATGTACACAGCGCTGAATAAAAGAACACACCTATTGGAATTAGCTATTAGTGACAGTTGTCAATGTCAAACTTCTTCTAGATTCTGTCATTTGTCAATTGGCATTTGTCATTGACTTGGCGCTTCTTTCAGATCTTTCATAAACGGTTATCGTTTGAGGGTTGCATCATGGCGTCTTTAGAAAGTGCTGGCGTGACCACCGGCCAACCAAATTTACACAAGCAAGATTTATCGAAATTGGTAAGTAAGTGATTAATATAAAAATATAATAATTAAAAATTCGAAAAATTATTTTATTTCACAAAGTTACCTAACCTCACTTTCAGACTAATGTCTCATCTGCTGTGAATGGTTTTAATGTAAAGTTATAATCCATATCTTAATGTTCTAATTATTTTTTAGGATGTTTCAAAATTAACTGCTTTGTCAACTGAAGTAATAAGCAGACAAGCTACTATAAACATAGGAACAATTGGACATGTAGCTCACGGAAAGTCTACCGTGGTCAAAGCCATTTCTGGAGTACAGACAGTCAGATTTAAAAATGAATTGGAAAGGAACATTACTATTAAATTGGGTGAGTTACAATAAGCTAAATACGCCTTGACTTCACTATGAAATACATTAACAAATTCTCCACCTCTTATAAGTTTATTGGTTTTGGTAAATATTATCTATATATTCCTTCTTGTGACATTACTTGAATTTGATGTCTTAGACACTTATCAAACTTTTTTGAAAACTGGTAAGATTTTAAATTTTCAAAAATAAAATACGATTTGTATAAAAATAGTGTTTTAATTTCCAATTTTTGCTTTTTACTGCTTTGTAAATCATAAACTTGTCCAGTTATTACATTTCAACAACTTTTTTTTGGCCAATATTGTTGTAAATTTATTTCTGACAAGATGCTGGGTAAATTGCTTTATATAAAAAAGGTAGCTCATAAATTGAACCACATATTCTGGTTTCAAAATTACTATACTGAAAATAACTTACCTTAATGCAAATGTGCACACACAAAAGTTGCGGAAGGTACGAAATGAAAATCCATTTTTTTGAATATTTCATGAATTGTTTAACATTTTGTATAGAAAAAGATGCCATATCTCGATAAAACTGGCTTTTCAAAAAAGTGATAGAGGAAAAAAAAATAAAAAAATGATGTATTAAACCATTATCGTCACAATACTAAAATCGATTTTCATTTTGTATTTTCCAAAGGCCGTAACTTTTTGTGTGTGCACATTTGCATTAAGGCAAGTTATTTTTGATATCAATATGTGGTTCAATTTATGACCTACCTTTTTGATAAATAAATTAGAAAACAAGGCATTTGTTTAATGTATGTTCTCATTAATTGATTTTTAAAATATTTTGCTTTACTATAAGATACTTTTAGCTTCTCATGCATTCACAAGGTGATATAAAATTTAAGGTTAGATTATAAAATTGAAAAAATCATTTTTTAATTTGATTTTTTTGAGTAATTTTTCAAATATACCTTAATTTCTTTGCCACTAATTACTTTTTTCTTTCAGTAGTCTTGAGTCTTGCGATGAACCTTTTGCATCGAACTGAAAGTATCTTGTGCTGTATAATTTTATAATATTTATAGTACTGTATAATTGGCTTACACAATGATTTACCATTGTAGACAAACTCCAGTTCGATGAAAATGGTACTGTCATCATGTGGCCCAAAACACTGAAAGGGAGAAAAGTAGATTTAAATAAAGCAAAGGAGAATTATGAAAATTGGATGGATGAACCACGAGGCATAAAAAGAAAACATGAAAAATTAAGAAAAGTTAGACCTAATCCAGAGAAATCAACTTACTCTAGGGAGTTTTGTGTAGAAAAAATTTTAGCTCAGGAATATGACATAAGCACTAAAACGCTTATGTTTTTAGTAAAATGGGAGGGTTACCCCAGACAGCAGAGTACATGGGAGCCTTTAGAACATTTGAAACATTCACCTTCAGTTTTGAATCAATTTTTAGCAGAAAATTTAGGATCACAAGTTCTAGACACATTATGTGAAAAATTAAATATATCAAGTAAACTCCCTGATAGACAGTTAGTTGAAATATTAAAAATTGATAATCTAGATACCCTTCCTGACAAATTACTTCTGCAGGCTAAATTATTAAGGTTAGTAGCAACTCCTCCCAAGGAAAGGCATATTCGTAAGTTAGAAGAAGGCAAACAAGCTATACTTATGTATCAACTTGTGTTAAGAAGGGAGCAACAAATAAAAAAACTTAAAGCCTGGGAAGATGCCATGAATGCAATGGACAAAGGAGAAGCTGTTATAACGGTAGTAAACACAATTGATTTAGAAAGTCCACCAGAGGGATTTACTTACATAAATGAATATGTAGCTGCAGATGATATAAAAATTCCCTCTCAACCAGATTCTGGTTGTAATTGTGATGAATGTGGTCCTAAATCAAAAGGTTGTTGTGGGCGGCAACCTCACAATGGGTTTACTTTTAAAGGAAGAGGTCGAATAAATGTAAACCCTGGAATAGCTGTATACGAATGCAATAAAAAGTGCAAGTGTGATGAAAACTGTAGGAACAGAGTAGTACAAAACGGACGTAAAGTTCCACTTTGTATTTTTAGAACTTCAAATGGTTGTGGTTGGGGTGTAAAAGCCATGAGGAAGATCCACTGTGGAGAATTTGTTTGTGAATATGTAGGAGAAGTTATAACCCATGAAGAAGCAGAGGTAAGGGGACAAGCTTATGATGAAGAGGGCAGAACATATTTATTTGACTTGGATTATAATTCAAAAGACAACCCCTATACTGTAGATGCAGCTAAATATGGAAATATCTCTCATTTCATTAACCATTCTTGTGATCCCAACTTGGGTGTTTATGCAGTTTGGATTGATTGTTCTGATCCCAATTTGCCCAGATTGGCTCTATTTGCTCTTAGAGAAATTGAGAGAGATGAAGAAGTAACCTTTGATTATATGATGAACATTGATCCCATAGTACCAACAACTCCAGAGAAAGCACGTTTCTTACATACTCCAGATAAACATCAATTACTTGACAATGGCAGAAGTATTTGCAAATGTGATGCTGATTCTTGTAGGAGGTATTTGTTTTAGTGATTGATTTAAATGAGTGCCTATGAAAAGTTATACTTGAATGTATTTAATATTTTAATGTACATATTTAATAATTTAATTTTTTAATCATTTTATAATTCTTTTATTATTAAATCTATGAAATCAATTATTAAATCAATTTAGTTAAATTGTTTTCAGTACATTTAATGATCAATTACGTTAGCTAAAGAATATTATATTAATATAAGTTAGTTGTATTAAATATAATCATTTAAAAATGTACCAAATATATATAAGCAAATGTAATGCGCAATAATTTTTACATACTCTACATTCCACAATTAAGAGTGATATAATTTGGTATATTTTTTAAATTATAATTTTATGGTTTTTAATTTGTGTGTATTTATACAAATGAAAAAAATGTTAAATATCAGTTGTCTAAATTCAAGGGATAAGCTGTATTTGTTGTACTATTTTACTTTTATAATTTTATTGTATGATTTTTATCTCTGAAGCCATTTTAGATCGTATTTTGGTAATTAAAAAAAATAAAATTCTGTAAAAAACATTACGAATTGATGAAGATGCGTTTTATTCTCCTGGGATATTTTTCTTTCTATTAAAGGTATATGCTGTGAATCATAAATATAAACAAATGATTCTTTAAATCAAAAGCTGACATCTGTGTTTTTCAACGCCATTTTTGAGGCAAAGTAAGACATTTATACCTCTACAAAAGAATGAAGAACTATTTAAAAAAAATTAAAAGTTGAGATGCAGGTTTTGAGCGTATTATAACGTAAAGAGTAGAAATTAAACAGATTGCAAATTTTTTAAAAATACTTTATATACAGTAAGCCCAAAACTACACTTTTATTGAAATGGATTTTTGCGATTTTTGATAGGGGAAAATCTAGTTGGATCGCGTCACCTGTAAGCTAATGTTAACAGTATAGCTTTAGCTATGAGTATGACGTGTTGCGCAGCTGCCTGTGTACACGTAGCCAATACATTGTATATACTCTGCGCTGTACGATGTGCGCGTTGAACGCTTTTTGGATGGGTAGAATCTTGTGAGTTCGCGTCACCGACATGCTGTAATAGCAGTGTATCTGTAGCTGTAAGGGTGATGTGTTGTGCATCATTAGTGCTGCCTATATATAATAAGTAAACTTAAACCGACTACATAGAAATTAAGTTCATTGAAATTTATGTGAGTAAAAATCGGCTTTGTAAAGTTGTGGACCAAATTCGTCAGGTAGATAAAAGTTGTAGGCAAATTGCGCTCTAAAAATAAGGGTCAAACTTCATAAAATTACTAGTTAATAAATGATTACCTGATTTGTCCCATTTCTAGGATGGTAATATTGCGGACTGTAATTATCCCTATGATTGTGATATGATGTATTATAAGTAGGGTCTAAATTAGCTATTAATGTAAAATTTCTTTGTCCGTATTCAAGTAGTCACGTTATTCAAATTAAGTTAAGACATAACGATCAAGAATTTCTTGGCAAGAATTTCTTGGCAATTTAGGTATTTCATAGAAGTCTACCGGAAATGTGGTCCTTGGGAAAAACCAAGTTTTGTTGGCGTCTAAGCCGTAAGCTTTTGGTCAATAAGGGCGAATATCGTGCGGCTTGTGAACTCGAAGGGACGATAGAAAAAGATATAAAAGTTGACACAAATATCCCGGATTCGTAATTTAGTACGTCCTTAAGTTAGCAACATCAATTTCGTAAGTATGGAACCAATATTTATTGACAGTGAAAAGAGGAAATCTTTGCTATTATTAAACGGTTTTAAATACGCTAAGAAGAAAGTGTTAAAAAAAAGTGGAGAGGTGTTTAGGGTCTTGTGTGAAAAAAGACTGTACTGCTAAAGTCTTCACCATCGGAGAGGACAAATATAATATCACGACGAGATGAATTACATAACCACGAGAGTGACTTGAAAATGCTCCACCACCAAAAACTTAGTGCTAGTGTCAAACGTAAGGCTGTCGATAATATATCCGAGAAACCTGCCAAGCTAATTCATCGTGCTATAAGCGAAAATAAGGATACTCTCGAGACCCTTTCAGCAAGTGACATTTCTAACATCAAAAAATCAGCCTATAACGCTAGAAGAAAAATTCTTCCTCCATTGCCTAAATCCCGCCCAGAAGTTTTCGATGTTTTGCAGTTAACAACGCTTGCAGGTGAAAATTTTCTTTTTTTAAGTGACAAATACAAAGACTTTGTGATTTTTTCAACAGACAGTAATATTAGACATTTGTGTGGGATTGAAAAAATTTATATGGATGGAACTTTTCGATTTTGTACAAGGTTACTCGTTCAGTTATTTACCATCCCTGCTATAGGTAATTAATGGACATTACATTCCATTACTTTTTTGCTTGTTGCTTGGAAAACAAGAAACTATTTATAAAATGTTGTTCACTTCAATTATTGAAAAGTGCAATGCCTTTAGGATGTGTCCTTAAACCAAATGGAATAGTGACCGATTTTGAAAAAGCCATACAAAATGCTGTCCGTTTATCATGGCCAGAGAGTAAATTGGAAGGTTGTAGATTTCATCTATCACAAGCATGGTTTAGGCAAATCCAAAGAACTGGATTAGTGCCAATTTACAAGGACATAGAAAATCTAAGTGGAAAGTGGTTAAAATATTTATTTGGACTTCCATTTCTAACGGCTAATGATCAGGGGGAATGTTTTGCTTTCGATTTAGCGGAGTTCCAACCAAATGACCAAAAAATTACCCAGTTTGCTGATTATTTAGTAACCAACTATATACAAGAAGGTGCTCCTTTTCCACCGACTTTATGGGCCAACGAGAGCGTGTCGACGGACCATACAACATATGCATGTAAGAGTTTTCATTCAAAGTTTAACAAATCTTTTTATTCTGAACATCCTGCTTTATACATTTTTTTTTGGATGTTCTTAAAGATATGGAAACAGACACATACACTAAGCTACGAGATTCGAATAAGCCTGTAAACACTTTCAAAAAAGGCCATCAGTACCTCTTAGAATCGAAAATTAATCAGTATATTTCTGGTGCTATTTCTAGACTCGAATTTGTTAAATTTATGTCAAATATAAAAAGAGTACATGCATACTAAATTTATGTATATACTTAGGTTATGTTAGTTGTTTTAAATATTATTGTACTTGTCGTTAATTAAATATGATTTAATTTTTTAATATAAATCTTTTCAATTTACAGCCGCTTTTTATTTTTGTTTTTAAGACGTGAAAATCCACTAAAAGTACGAACAGTAAACATTTTTCGTTTAGTCCGTAATTCTGCCATGGATAATTGAGGGTGAGATATTTTCCAAGAATTTTTGGTCCGCAATTTTGCTATAAATAAACTGGAAAAAAGTTAGTACCTGCCTATTTGGTCCGCAATTTGGATATACCCGTAAAAATACTATGTATAATAATATAAGTGAACATTAATTATTATTTCAATTAAGTTGTATTTATATTTTGTACTGGGCTTGACTAATAAATAAATCATTTAAAAATGTATATAATTGTTGCCAATAATTTTAATTTCCAAATTATGAAATTTTAATTTTTAATACTACAATTAATTTAATGATTAAAAAAACACTTATTTCATAGTTTTATGTATACACTTCTGTCGGCAATCCACATGACTGTCTACTTTTTTTATTTTTAAAATTTTAAATCCCAAACCAAGTCCACATGAATAGGCTGTATCCTTATTTTCGATTACAATATATAAGACTAATAAATTATAGCGGAAAATTATTTTCTGTAAATCTTCATAAAAATACAACAGTTTACATTTTGTTCATTATTTTTAAATTGAAGGTGATATATGATGTGAGAATGTAGTCTGATATTTATAATAAAACTCCTCTAAACTTTTCCCGAGGCTTTGGACTTGCAGCGATTTTTTATGAAATAACTGTTTAAAAATTGTTTTTTTTGCAATACGCAAATTACAAATTGTTACTAAATTTACATGGTCCATAAACGTTTTACCATTTATTTGATTTAACACACCTAACTTGAATCAGTTGTAACACATCATTTGAAAATGTTTTTAATATTTTGTTTATTAGCTCAATCAGATTGAGTACACAATATGAAGGAAGCCTTAATGTGCCCATTACGTTGAGCATAAACATCTATGAGATAAATATTGCTGTTTTCTTTTATTGTAAGAACTTCTAATAATTCTTCTTTTGTGTAAAAATTGTATATTGATATAGGATTTGTATTTTTATAGCGCGGAATGATCTTTGTGTCTCCGTTAGAGGTGTTGCTATTTCAAATGTATTAATTATTTATATTTAAGAAATAACTGTCTACGTCCAAGCGAAAAAGGTAAAAACATGAACTTTTATTTCCAGTAATTTAATATCTATTTAAATAATTTATTAATTTAATAGTTTTCATCTCCCTGTCACTTTTTGCTTGCCCAGGAGAACAGATAAATATTGTGTATTTAAGTGTATGAGAATACTTATTACATTGTGACATACAAAAGGGATGAAATATAAGGGGAGTCTTAATATTAATTAATTGGTTAATGATGGAAGAACTAATTTAAGCGACTGCTATTTGTGTTTAAAATGATAGACAATGTTTATTATTAAATATTGCAATTAAAATCTGATCTCAATATTGATTTTGTAAATAGATCATTTTAGAAGGTTCTTTATTTTGCGAATAAATCGGATTTTTAGTGCTTTGTCTGCCGATGTTTAACAATGTATTTAATAAGAAACAGGACTCCATCAACTTATCTCAAGGATAGAAGGTGCATACAAACATTTCTATTATATCGGATAACTGAAGCGTCATTGTTGGGCGAGATCATGGAGGTGTCAATCTCCAAAGGATGCCCACAGGGAGGGGTTTTATCCCCTCTACTATGGGATTTGGCAATTGACGAGTTTTTGGTGCAGCTCAATAATGACGGATCCTACACCCAGGGGTATGCAGACGACGTACACATACTTGTAGTGATTAATTTTACAACATTGTCTCAGACCTTACGCATCAGGCAGAGGTGGTGCCTGAAGAAAGACCTTAAAGTCAATCCTAGCAAAATAGCACTAATTCCATTCACGAAAAAGAAGAACCTGGACAACCTCAGGTTACCACAGCTCTTCAACAAGCAATTACAAAGAAATCACGAGGTGAAGTATCTTAAGTATAACCTAGATGCAAAACTAGCCTAGAATAAGCACTTGCAAAGAACCACAAACATGGGAAAATGGCGCTAATGGCTCCCAAAAGAGCAATAGGCACCAAATGGGGATAAATCCACGCATGGTACATTAGTTGTACAAAAGTAATCACAAACTCGTTACTAGAAATGAGAAGTGATGAAGTAATACTAAAAAATAACTTGATCAAACCATTCAACCTTCAGTTAACACAGGAATGTGAAGTCACATACAAGTGTCAGGACGAAACACTGGTATGGTATACTGATAGATCCAAAACCGACAGTCGAACAGGTGCTGGAAATATGGCGATAAACCCAGACGCAAAAAATATGCGTCACGGGGGAATTACGCATCAGTTTTCCAACCAGAAGAACATGCCATAGAGTTATGTCTGAGGGAGAACATTGAAAGGGGCTATAGAGGGCAAAGAATCCTCATTTACTTCGATAGTCAGATAACCATACAAGCCCTTGGATGCAAAAAAATCAGATCAAAATTGTTCTGGAACTGTCTACAAACCTTGCTTGTACTGACAAACCAAAATAAGGTAAGATTTAAATGGGTTTCTGGACACAAGGGGATAACAGACAAAGAAAGCAGACGCTCTGGCAAGAAAAGCCTCAGCAACCAAATTTACGGGCCCCGAGCCGGTGTTTGGCATTCCAAAATCCTCATTACGACTCTGGCTGATAGGTGGGTTGGTAAATAACATCAGTCAAGCTGTAATATCGTGCCGGTCAAAAAACCAGTAAATTAATTGTCAAAAACCATCAAAAGCACTTACTAACGATATTCTGCAGTTAAGCAGAAATCAAATAAGGCATGTTATTGGACATTGCCACCTTAGGAAACACTTACCCAAAATGGGCATCTACCAAAACGAACCCATCTGTAGATTATGTAATGAGGAGATTGTACTAGAGTGTCAAGCATTTATACGCTGGAGGTACAAACTCCTGAGGTCAGAAAACTCACAGGATGCCCTCCCCAGAAAAAATAACTGGTGAAGAGGTTGCTAAGCCTGATAAAGGTAACAGACCTTTTCACCTGATAACAACGATGTAATTGGCATAACACAATAAGTCTTACGGCAGTAGTGAAATGCATGAAATATGGATGGTTTTATTTAAACAAATAACAATTCTCAGTTTTGAGTAACTCCAACTATAATAATGTTATCAATAATATTAATTATAAATTAGGCCACATGACAAATAATTTGATTTAAATTATTTAAAAATGTTTAGACAAAAAATTGGCGGTATTTTTACCTCTCGACCTTCAGATAAGAGAGGTATAGTAATCAGTCAATTTTTTTCATACTTTCTTGTGTTAACGCGTTAATTTTTGATTCAAAAATGGCGAGAGATCATGTGCTAGTCACGCTAGTACTTTTATAATTTATAGTGTTACAATAAAAAAATGTTTCATTCAATCTATAATTGTGTAATTTCGAAATATACGTCTTAAACTGGTCAACATTTTTATCACATAAATGTTGTATCATAATACAATTATTATTATATACTAATTAGTAAAGTAAAAATATGAATTCATTAATTTATTAAACGTTTAATATATACGTATAACTGATTTTCATAACTTTTTTGAACGCCTAACAAAACACTGTGTGACTGTAACTAAAATTAAGTCTTGCCTAACCACTTTAAAATTTTTAATTCAATTTAACAAGAATTAAGTAAGTAGAACCACAAATCATAAATCACATGTTAAATTATTGATTATCCGTCTGTATAGGAAATATATTTTTTTATTTTGGTCTTTACAGTCTTTTAATATTTATTTTTGTAGTAATACCAAAAATTATTAGTTATATGATAGACGATTAATTTTATAAAATAATATTGGTTTTAGAGATTAATAAAACTAAAGTCAACGATTAAAACAAAAACTAAATTCATTTTCCTATGCGTTTTATTTTCTGAAAAAATGGTTAGTTTAGAATAAATCTTAAAAAGTTAGTAAATTTAAAATATTGTCTAGAAATAATAAAAAAATATGTTTCTCTTGCTGAAAATGTCTAAAATACACTACATAAGTACTTATATAACTTTTCTATATTAATCTATTGATTTTTAACCCAGGTGATATCTTTTATTTTTTAAACCCCCAAATAATTGAACGTTTTTTTCATAATTTTCACATAGTTTTTTTTTATATTTCAGGTTATGCAAATGCAAAAATATACAAGTGTGATAATACAAAATGCCCCCGACCATCATGTTTCATATCGGGTAGCTCTTCAAAAGATGACAGTTTTCCTTGTCTTCGCCCAGCATGTTCAGGCAGGTTTCAGTTAATAAGACACGTTAGTTTCGTCGATTGCCCTGGTCACGACATTCTTATGGCTACAATGCTTAACGGAGCTGCTGTCATGGATGCAGCGTTGTTACTTATTGCAGGTAAGGACCAGCAACAGTATGCCACGAAATTTTGATATTAGAACTAATAAACTGATATTTTTACTTAAGTGCTTGCATGTTCCTATTACCACAGAAGATAAACTAATACAGAAGCGAAGGTTCTTGTCGGCGCTTTTGATAGCCTTGATCAAAATTTGAGTAACAGTTGAAGTTTCTGCCGCTTACAACACTGGAAAAATGTTCAAAATTCGTAAGTGTAGATAGACAGATTTACGAATATTGAACATTTTTCCCAGTGTATTAAGCGGCAGAAACTGTCACTCAAATTTTGACCATCGCTACATCAGGAACCTTCGCTTCTGTATTAGTTTATCTTCTGTGCTATGGAGACATAGGAATGTGGGTGACATTATTTATGAATGGATTTGAATGAAATTTGAGCCATATTCGAGCGATCTCTTTGCTTTAAAAACATTTTTAACAACTTTTAGAACCAGTTTTTAAATTACGTCATAGGTTTTGGAAGCGCTCAAATATATGATTTTAAAACTGTGATGTCACTAGTAGTTGACAGTTCAGTTTGTCAATGTCAGATTCGTACCAGAAGTAAATTATTGTATATGAGGAAAAAGAGGTGCTTGTTGTGATTTGTGTTTTTAAATAAGCTACTGTTTAAAGAGGTCTGCGCTGGATTTCTTATGGTTAAATGGTTTAAAGAAATGGATTGACTAATCGAAATATTCAACGAAGAGGTCGCATTACAGCAGATTAATGTACATAATTGGTTTGGGTAGATATTATTTTTGTCAACGCAGACTGTTAAATCGTCTAGCTGAACCCGAATCATTTTTGTATTTAGTTCTTATAACTATATAAATAAATGAATATTATTAATTATTAATACTCTTTCTTGCATCTTTCACTTGAGCCCGTCGTCTACCCTCTCTGTTCGATATTGATGACATTTCTACCTCCTTGAACCGTTCTCGACAGGACGTTTCAAAAACAGATGCAGCTTGTTTAAAACTAATTCAACGTGACGTAATTGTTTGGTCACTCGAATGGGAATAGTTTAAACTGTTTGAAATATGTTTAAACCAGTCGACCGCCCGAATATGGCTTTGGTATGAGTAATTTAGATGCAAACTAAAATTATTATACTGCATTTCAAAAAAATTGAGAGAAATGAATTACAAGATACCGAGTAGCACAGAAGTCACTCATTTTAATTATTTATAAATTAATTTCGATAAACTTTTGTATCGGTAAATTATATTGATTTTGTTAACTTAGATCAAGGGCGTAGATAACTTTTTTCCTGGGAGAGGTAATGAAACTTGTCTGTTTCCACATTTCATATATTTTATTTCTTCTTTTCGTGCTATTTTTTGGTATCCTGGGGTGGGTAATTACCCCCTTTACCCCCATAACGAACCAGATGGAATCAGTGGCGGATTTAAGGGAGGGCTGCAGTCCAGGGTGGCAGATTCGAGGGGGCGGCAAATTTTCTTATTTTCCTTTTTCTATTAATGCTTTTTCTATCGTTGTGTGACACTGTTGTGTTTTTTTTGAGTGAGGCATGCATCATGCTACAAAAGTATTCATCTGAATAAGTGGCAACTTGATGAGTAAGTCATAGTCATGAGCAAATCATTTGATAACGATAACTCCCAGGGCGGCAGTGTTGCAATCGACGAACTTACTCTAGATCGTGGGAATGGGCCGCTGCTACGCAGCGCCCGCGGTCCTCTTATACGCAGTTGGCACTACTGTTTCAATCACTGTCAAAACGCCATTCGCAAGATCGCAAGGTTATGTTTGATGGTTTGTGTGTTACAAGAGTCGGAAGAGGAATGATTTGGCTGACAGCTGACAAGAAACACGATAGGCGGGAAATTAAATTTAAATGTCATTTTCTAAATTCACATTTCTCATTATATTGTTGATGTTCTAGTTTTATTTCGAATGAATGTTCTTGAACAAGGCGATTGCGAAACAGCTCATTATTTAAAAAATTGGCCTGGCAAATTTCATGAGGGCACATTCTCTTCTATTTAGTTTGGTCTTCATTATTCACATGACAAACGAAAAGTCTTCAAATGCCTTCCTAATGTTATGAAGAAAATAATTTTCCACAAGAGTTACACTCCTCTTTCTTGATTGGGTTGTTTGATAAACGCTCTATGTCATGATTTTTACGTAAGTGCACATACAAGTTTCTCTTGTGCTTAAATATGTTATTGCAGTGAGGACAACTTATTTCAGAGGACGTGGACGGTAAATTCACGGGAGGGTCTTAGATATTGTAGGGTAGGGAGAAAAAAAGCAATTTTAAATGTGTCATCGGCAATGACAAAGAAACGTTTACAACGAGACTAAAACAACTTCTTCTTCAAAAACTAGAGAAAAAAGAAACAACGAACTAATTAATTACTAATAAAACTTTTTGAGGGAAAAGCTGAACCCGCTTTTTATTCTTTATCTATGAACTGAACTGATAAAAAAATCTGAATAAAATTGACACTTATGATATATGATTATGACAGCAAAACACTGGCATTTGACACTTATGATATATGATTATGACAGCAAAACACTGGCATTTGACACTGTTCCAAATTCGGCAACCATCCATACTCGAACAAATGTTTATAAATTGAAATTTGGAAACGTTGTCAGCCAAATCATTTCTCTCCCGAGACTCTTGTGTGGTGTTTACTGTTTTTGTTGTAGAGTAGATGAAGTGGCGATTAAAGTTGTTGTTGGTCTGTTTGATGAACTAAGCATTGAGTAGGCTACAGTTTAGGTATAGTTATGGCAGAGCTTCGATACTGAACTTGTGAGCATGAGTAGATGCTGGGATGGTTGTCCGCGCTTCACTTAGGTTAGAACAAACCAGCAAAACAAATATTAATTTGTGTGTATTGTATTGAAATGTCTTCGATTTGGTTTTACTATCTTCTGCCACTTATGGTTTTTTTTTATTGTATCTATAGTGATTCAAATAATGATGATAATAACAAATTCAAAAAATAAAATAATAATGAAAGGAATGAACTTAGACACGAATAACCTTGTTGTCAACATCTTTTCGTAATGTCCCAAGGAAACAAAATAAGAGGAGGAAGAGCTGACAGTAACCCGGGAATGTGCCACTTATGTTGAAAAAGAATCAGATTCACCTCAAAATGATTTAAGACAAAGAGATTACCTAATTGGCACTTTCCCATGCGTTTTCGGGGTGCATTTGGATTAGGTAGTGGCGCTATTCCAGTTTACCGGATTCTGAAGGTTAGAATGTGCATATTGTTGGGGGCGGCGGCAATGTACAATCAGTCCCTAGGCGGCAAATACCAAAAGCCGCCACTGGATGGAATTGGTTGCGGGTGATCCTCCAGAAGCAGATTACCCTGGATATGATTTCTTTTCTCTTTTTGTCCAAGAT
The DNA here is from genome assembly GCA_963243735.1 of Neocrepidodera transversa. Lineage (NCBI taxonomy): Eukaryota > Metazoa > Arthropoda > Insecta > Coleoptera > Chrysomelidae > Neocrepidodera > Neocrepidodera transversa. Next base: position 24,327,028 of record OY725346.1, read on the forward strand.
GTGGAAAAATGCATTCTTACTTTGTTTTTCATTTTTTTGTGTGAAAAAATGCATTTTTGCTTTGTTTTTCAATTTCCTGTATGGAAAAATGCATTCTTGTTTTGAATTTCAAATTCATGTGTAAAAAATGCATTATTGCTTTGTTTTTTTAATTTCCTGTGTGGAAAAATGCATTCTTGCTATGTATTTCAAATTCTTGTGTAAAAAATATGCACTGTTGCTTTGTTTTTTAACTATCTTTATGGAAAAATTGATTCTTGCTTTAAATTTCAAATCTTTATATAAATAAATGCATTGTTGCTTTGTTTTTCGATTTTCTTTGTGGAAAAATGCACTTTTGCTTTGAATTTCAAATTTTTATGTGAAAAAATATTTTTTGTTTTGTTTTATTTTTAGTTTCCTGTGGGAAAAAATTCATTGTTGCTTTGTTTTATAAATTTATGTGGGAAAAATGCATTGATGCTTACGTTTGCATTCTTATTTTTTCTTCAATTCATATTTCAAAACTGGATTTTTGCTGTTTTTCTGTGAAATGAACACTCGACAATTTACCGAAAAATTAGTAATTCTAAATTTTAATCTGTGAAATTTAACTGTGAAAAATGTATTCTTGCTTCTTTTTTCAAATTCGGTGTAGAAAAATGTATTCTTGCTTCTTTTTTTCAAAATTAAGAGTTGAAAAATACATTCCTGTTTATTTTTTCAAATTCGAGTGTGGAAAAATGCATTCTTGCACATTTTTTTCAAATTCAAGTGTGAAAAATGCATTGCTTCTTTTTTTCAAATTCGAATGTAGAAAAATGTATTTTTGCTCCTTTTTCCAAATTAACAGTGGAAAAATGCATTCTTGTTTCTTTTTTTCAAATTTAACTGTGGATAAATGCATTCTTGCTCTTTTTTTTAAATTTAACCTTGGAAAACTGCATTCTTACTTCTTTTTATTTAAATTATTGAACTGTGAAAAAATGTATTCATGCTTTTTTCCCAATTAATGTGTGATTTTTTCTAGGCCTAACTTTCGTGAAAAAAATTATTTTTGTAAAAATTTGAACTTTATATGCGTGTTTTTCCTTACTTTCGTTTTCAATGGAAGAATTTTAGGAAAAAATTTCCCCATTGGAAACTGTGGGCACTTCTATATCATTTTTTCTTGATTTTCTGCAGACTCTTTGTCGTTTATTTCTTTGATTTTCTGAAGTTTTCCGTAAATTTTTCTTCATTTTTTTTCGGATCTATTCCAACAGTGATTCTATAATTGTATCTAAACTTTCATTTGCGATAGTGATTATCTGATTGATTATTTTCTCCTAACCCACGCGATGAAACCCTCTTGTGAAATACGCTGTATACAAGGGCGTAAAGAACTTTTTTTCCTGTTGTGGAGTTATTTTTTCCTGGGGGCGGGGTAACCTTTAAACCAATATGTGTGCCCGTTTCTACATTTCATATATTTTATTTCTTTTCGTGCTATTTTTTGGTATTCTGGGGGATAATTACCCCCTTTACCCTCCCCATATCTACGTCCTTGACTTGAATAGGTAATGCTTTAATTTTTTTATAGTAATTTATTTTTTATCAATTTTTCTTACGACAATGTCATTTGTAGAATATCAATTTCAAGCATGCATAAATATTTTAAAAAATTACAATATCAGATCTACATTATCGAGAACCTAAAAGAGATAATTGACAAATATTAACATAAGTTTAATAAAATAAATTGTGTTGAATAATACTTCGTATTTAGTTTATTAAATACTTATCAAAAACTTATTTACTCACAAAAACTGATGCTACACAAAGAATGTATTTAAATCTAAATATCCACACCAAATTTGTATGTCTTCTTAAATTTAATTTCTTACAGGAAATGAATCATGTCCCCAACCCCAGACCAGTGAACATCTGGCCGCTATTGAAATCATGAAACTGAAGCATATTCTTATTTTGCAAAATAAGATTGATCTAGTAAAAGAAGGTCAAGCAAAGGAACAACATGAGCAAATCGTAAAGTTTGTACAAGGGACTGTCGCCGAAGGAGCCCCCATTATTCCTATTTCTGCCCAACTCAAATATAACATTGAGGTAAATAGCAGCTCTTACACAAAAAGATTGATTTCTTGGTCTTGTTTAAAAAAGTTATGTTTGCAATTGAAGCCTTAGTAGCCAAAACGCTAAATATTATTCCATTCAAATGTATATACAAACTTAATTATATTTTAGGTCTTATGTGAGTACATCACTAAGAAAATTCCGGTTCCCCTAAGAGATTTTACGTCAGAACCGCGGCTGATTGTTATAAGATCTTTTGACGTCAATAAACCTGGATGTGAAGTAAACGATTTAAAAGGTGGTGTAGCTGGTGGTAGTATTTTAAGAGGAGTACTGAAAGTTGGCCAAGAAATAGAGGTAATGTGATTAAAGTTTTTTTTTACTTAAGACACTTAATAGTTTTTATATTATTTAGGTAAGACCAGGATTGGTAAGCAAAGATTCTGAAGGGAAATTGGCTTGTAGACCCATATTTTCGAGAATTGTTTCACTATACACAGAGCAAAACGAGCTTCAATTTGCCGTACCTGGAGGACTTATTGGTGTTGGTACAAAAATTGAACCAACTCTTTGTAGAGCTGATCGTCTTGTGGGTCAAGTTTTAGGTGCAGTTGGTGCCTTGCCCAGTATATTTACTGAACTTGAGGTAAGGCTAAGATACTTTTTGCTTATTAAAATATTAAACAATCTAAAATAGACATTAGAAAATTATGGTCATGTACTTTGTGTGATAACTTTAATCAAATTACAAAATGAAAAGAAATTTTATTGATATAGATGGATGTTGTGAAAGAAATTGACTTTATTATCGTTAATGATCCTATTATAAGTAACTATTGTTGATCGTAGTATATATTAATTTTTTTTGACCTAATTAATGATATTTATATAGTGCGGTCCATAGCAAGTTTTTATTATAACCTATGGAGAAAATGTGCAGACTACTACTGAAATTTTAAAATTCCAAAGTGCCCAATTTTGATAAATTAAGTTTAAAATATTGCACTGGTATTCATTTTGAATTAATAATAATTAGTTACTTTTATAAAAGTGACTAGTAACTAAGTTACTTGTAAAATAGTTACTTTAAACAAACAGTAGAAAAAATAAATATACTCACTTGAATTGAAACTTGCTTTATAATTTTGGGTTATGTATATAACTATTAAATAAAAATATTTTTTTCGTCGACCACTACAAAAAATGACATTTTACGTCCGCAGACACACGTTTCGTCTGCAAACACTTTTCGTCCGCTGTGGTCACTATGATCAGGCGCGTGCTGGCCCACCGCGTGACCGTTAGTTTCCCGGTGGGCCCTCATAAATTAGCTACAAGGGGCCCCCACCATCCCAACGTTATAAATTTTGAAAAATATATTTATTACACAAATAGTATTAATTAAAAAGTATTATTTAAATTTATTTTTAAAAATACACAGAAACACAAACACACTGTCCTAACAAAAACGTCATACAAAGCACTTTTACTCTTTTACAAGAATAGTGACTGAGCTGATTATCATGAACTATGCAGGTGTCAGGTGTCCGACAAGAACCAAAAATTTTACGGCGGTTTGACCAATGGCAAGCGAGACCAACTTGGGTTAACAAATGTTACCTTTTCGAGGCCATGAAAACGAATCGGCTCATAGTTTAAAAAATGTCACTGAAAATCATGGAACTTCTTAAAATTGTTCTTTTTGTTACCCAATTTTATGCTATCCTGGATAATCATGTCAAGGAACATGCCAGAAGAAGCAAACATAAAAAAGTTAAGGTCGGGGGAGTTTAATAACTTTTTTAAGCAGTAGAACTGCCACACAGATTATTTTGCGAATTACTCGCTAAATGCTTAAAATTATGTCACAAGAAGTTCACCAAGCAGAAATATATTCCATAACAATGAATACAGCAATGGATGTTAGTTTTCATGACCAATGTGCAATTTTTTTGAGATATGTCAAGTCCAATAATGTTGTTGAAAGGGTCATTGCCTTAAAACTTCTACTGGTGGGGAAAATCTCTATGGTGTGTTGAAACAGGTTTTTGGATGACACTAATATTCCATTAGAAAATTGTATTGCAGATGCTTTCGATGGCGCTTCTAACATGAATAGGCAATATAATCATATTCATACGCACATGTATTAAATTTGGTTCTAACCGATACGACACAATCTTTAACGGCGTCTGCGTCTTTTTTTGATCTTAGAGGAAGCTAATGTGTTTTTTAAAGAATCATACAACAGGCTGAGTATTTATGAAAAATCATAGTTATTCATCGTCATTTAAAGTTAAATGCGATAGGTGCCACAAGATGGAGAAGCAGGAGTGATGTTACATTAAAAATATTTGGCAATAAAAACATGTAGAATCAAGTTGAGAACAGCCTCGATATGAACAAACTGATTTATATTAACGTCGTCCTAGCACTCAAAGAAATTTTGGATAGTAACTTAGTGTTCAATGCAAAGGTTTAGAAGTCAGGCAGATGGTTTGTTAAGAAAATTCTATTCTTTTGAAATAATTCTACTTGCCATGACCTACATTAACATTTTTTCCGTAACAACTTCTGTTTCAGATTATTTACAGACTATGTGCAAACTTGGCGTAAAATTTCCAATGTTACTGATAAATTGAAATCTCAGCAAAGAAATTTCGAACATGTCTTAAGGTTTGCACTACGATTTGTTGAAATTATGAATGAAAAATTGGATTCCGATATCTTAATTGAGAATACGATTCCAAAAAGGAGAAGAAGAGTTATAAGTTATACAGAAAATGCCTAGAGAACTTGCAGACGATGAAAACATTGCAAAAGATGAAGCAACTCAATTTGTCTTAACCATATTAATTTAATCCTATTATGGATACCATAATACCTTTATTTGATCAATGGTTATAATAAAACTTTTAGTTTATGAAACGTCTTATAATTAATCGATTGATTAATTTAAATAAATGGTACAAAAATGTTAAGGCGTAGAGGGGAATAATTTCCCGGGCCCTAAAATCCAGCACGTGCCTGACTATGATCCGGCACGGTGCGAGAGCGGCGATTGAGTCATTTTCGTAAATCCTCGATTTAATAAAAACACAGGCGCCTGTGACAATAACTATCATTTGTTATTGTCAAATTAATTAGTTACGAAATCCGCTAGATTTTACGTGTTAATAAGAATAATATAATAATAATTATTTAATAGGTCACGAAAAGATGTAATATGCACCTCGGCGAAAAACTGACCATTGTCTCGGCTGCTTGCTAGCCTCGGCTGCACCTCGGCTATAAATTTGCAGGCTCGACTATAATAGACAGTATTTCGTCTTGGTACATAAATTTCTATTGTAGTAGTCTAATAATTTTATTTATTGATAATTGTTATGACATAGTTTCCACAGCTGCAGTAGCCTGTAGCTATAGCTATTTACAATACAGTAACCAGCAATTGACAACAACTAATAATAAAAATACAGTAACTAATCTCATGAATAAAGGGGGCAGATAAGAAGAATGTGAGAAGAACAATTAAACCGAACCGTTACGTTCTTTAAACAGAACAGAACTATGAAACTTTTTTTTTATTTAGTGAAAATTAGCGCGCAATAAAACCAAATGTTCGAAATTTGTATCGGATAAGTTATGTCTACGAGGCGACAAGTGTTCAATACTGTGGTGGCCCAAATATATTTGCAAAAATCGGGTTAATTTTTGTCGAAAATATTTTTTTACAAAAAGTAACTTAGTTACTAAAAGTATACAGAGCTCAGAAAAGATGCTATAATTTCTTTTCCTCAATGTATACTAATATGTAACTTATTTTTTGATTACAGGTAAGTTATTACCTTCTCAAACGTCTGCTCGGAGTACGTACTGAAGGCGACAAAAAAGGAGCTAAAGTTCAAAGACTTACTAAAAGCGAAGTTTTACTTGTCAATATTGGTTCACTTAGCACTGGTGGTCGAGTGGTAGCCACTAAAGCCGATTTGTGCAAAATAGCGTTGACGAACCCTGTATGTACCGAAGTAGGCGAGAAGATAGCGCTAAGTAGACGTGTTGAAAAGCATTGGCGTCTAATTGGATGGGGCCAAATCCGCGGAGGGGAGACTATTGAGCCTACTATCAATTAGTTTTTGTATAATATCTGTACCAATTGTTTCAGAACACTTGTTTTTTGTATTTAAATAAGTTTTATTAAAGGAGTATTTATGTTATTGTTTCTATCTTGTATAAGTTGGTTATATTATCTGGTTTAGTGTGCTGATATTTATTGGACTCAAATTAAAAATGACTAGGAAAAATTTCTTTGTTTTATTTACAATTAGTTTTGTCTAAATTTTAAATATGACTACTCAAACGTCATAAATTTATGAATTTGTCTTAAATAGAAAAGCATGAAATATTTATGTTGGAATTTATTGGGCTATATTCTAGGATTGGTACTCTTGGAATTTTATAATATAAGGGATATTCAACATCCCTTACTAAACGTTTGTACAATTTCAAAAAAAATCGGCGTCATAAGGACTATTTTTGGGAAGAAATTAAGAAAAAAAATTGGGGGTTGACATCGGAAGTTGTTTATCTGTAAAAATATTGACCAACAATAATTATTTATATGAAATGCTAAATATATACAATAGATATTTTAAGTGGGCAAAAAACAATGATTGAAAAAAAAGGGGGAATAGAGGCAAAAAACAAGTGTGGGAAAAGTGAGACAAAACAAAGGTGAAAAAATGGAGGAAAAATAAAAGTGGGGAAAAAGGGAAAAATTCTGGAAAAAATCAAGAGGGAGTAAAAAAGTGGGGCAAAAAACAATTAATAGTTCTAATCAGAATGGTGTGGAAAAAGAGACGGGAAAAAACAACAGTTGAAAAAAAAGGGGGAGAAAAGTGGGGAAAATAAAAGATAAAAGTGGGGCAAAATACAAAAGTTATACAAGAACAGAGAGAAGGAAAATCGGGAAAAAATTATAATGGGGCGAAAAACAATGGTTGTAAGAAAAGGGGTAAATGGTACAAAAAATATGTACGGAAGAGTGAGGCAAAAAATAATGGTTCTAAAAAAATGGGGCAAAAAAAGTTGTGGGAAAAAAAGTAGGTCAAAAAATAATAATTGTAAAAAAGGGGGAAAAAAGTGAGGCAAAAAGCAGAGCGGAAAAAAAGTAGAACAAGAGAATAATGGTTGTAAAGAAATGAGGAAAATAAGAGTGGGAAAAAAGTGGTACAAAAAACTATTGTTTTAAATAAAATGGGAGAAAATAGTATTGGAATATATTTTTGGAACATATTAGATTTGTACTAAAAAACCGACAGGAAACACAAAATGGTATATTTTACTGCTTTAAACTAACCAGTCGCGTTTTACTTTTTTGCCATTATAGACAAATGTTTAAAACTAAAGAAACGGATTTTAAGAAAAGGTTGTGAAAATTTTTTGGTGGCTGAGAGAATTCCCTCAGTCAAGCAACTTTTGAGATATAAAATCTGTTTCTACATTGCCAGTGTCAATATATAATCATGAGCGAATATCTGCTTTTTATTTGCTACATTTACTTATATCATTATTATTGTCTATTATATTAAAACAAATCTAAATGTCTAAACAATGTGCTTGAGGTGGCTTTTAGAGGGTATATAGTGAAGTAAGTTTTATATACAACCACAGCGAAAATGAGAATTGGGTGATTACCATAGAGGAAATTGAGCATTTTTTAGGATTCTGGGGAGTATTCACCTCCTTTATTTATTGTCATTACTTGTACATCTAAATATGAGCAAGAGATTGGGTTAAGCCATTTCTGTACACGATTCAAGTTTTTTTTTATTAAAAGTCATCATTGCATTTAAATAATTTTTAATTTGATACAATATCTCAATTATATTTAATAGAAACAATTGACAATAGAAAATTGAACCTACTTAATACTGTTTAGTAATTGGATACTATAATATTGACTATCACATACATGCATTATAAATATAATTGATTTATTTTACAATTCTTATAACATTTGTCAAAGGTTGAGCATAAGATAAAATTGAAAAAGAATTTCATATTTAAAATTATTATTAAAAATAAATAAATAAAGGCAACAAAAATAAAATTTATTAAATAATAAAACAATTTTACAATAAAAAATGGAAGAATAATGTTTATATTACACTTAGAACATGAAAAAAATATACTATTGAGCTGGCAGTGTACTACCTTGAACTATATACATTTCATATATTTTTATAAAAAACTATTTAAAAAACCCTTTGGGCCTATTTATTAAAAATATTTTGGTTTTGTACACTTTGGTTTTTGGTCAGATCACTTTTTTTTAACTACTAATTTGTGCTAAAGTCAATGATCACTTTTTATTTAGATTTTTCTGGTTCATAGGCTACCTTCTTTGCGGATTTTTCAGACATATTATGTTTTATACATCTAGTCAATTGAATTAATTGAGCTCCTTCATTTGTAAAGTGGCATGCAAATAGCAACATATTTCTTGGTTGTACCTTCCATGCAAATCTCATGAAAATTGCAGAATATAGACACAGTGCTAAAAAAATGTGAATTAAACAGTATTTCCTTTAAGCCTCTATCAAAGAATGCATATTTTCTTTGCCTCTATTTACATTAATAGGCCTCGGGCCCACACCTAAAAAAGTTTGTGATAACCTAACTGTTAAGACTTCGTATATGTGTTCCTTATGTCGGGTCGGACAAATATTTTATTTGGAAAATACTGGGTAGGGGGCATTTTCTTTTGCATGAAACTATTTAGCGCAACAGAAAAGAAGTACCCCTCCAAAAATTTGTCAGACAAGGTTACCAATTAATTCAATATTTTCATTAAACGATTCTGCAAAAATCAGCTGTGAGGTACTAAATTTTTGGACGTTATAACTTTGCCATGTTTGGGATGCCGGACACGCCAAAATCCCAAAATATTTGTCCGATAATATTTTTTTCGCTTTTAAATTAAAAAAACATTTCGATTGAATGAAAAACTATGTTCATTAATTTTCCTTGTGCATAAAAGCAATGAGTTTCTAGAAAAAAGCGCCCCCCTACCCAGAATTTTCCAAATGAAATATTTGTCCGACTTGACATAAGGAACACATATACGAAGTCTTAACGGTATAGGGTTATCACAAACTTTTATAGGAGTGGGCCTATTAGAGGTTGTAGGAAGTTATTTAAAACGTTCTTAGAAAAGTGCAAAAGCTGCACTAGCTGTTGCAAAAAAGTCTAATTTCTTATGAATGATTTTTTCATAACCAAATTTAGACCTTTATTTTTAATGAGAGAACTAGAATTAATTTTTGATTGTGACATTGATAGTGAATTATCTATTCTAAACATTTAGATAACAAACTTAACGAAAAAGGAAGCAATATATACATTCTATAATGTAAGAAGATGACCACTATTTTTTGTAGTTTATAAACAAATTCTTTTCAAACTTTCAACTTAACCTCATAATTTTATATAACTCACCAACCGTCATTGTGGGACTAATATATTTAGGATCTTTTTGAGTGTCACCAATAGCTGCTATTGGTATACCCCAATTTGCTACAGGACCCCAGAAATGTGTGCTTAAAACAAAATGTGCTTGTATAACAATAAAAACATATTGAAATTTAAATACCTCATTAAATAACTTCTGAACTCTTTGGATTTTAACTGGTCAATAATTTTCTTTGAAAAAGAAGCCATATTTAATTTAATTCTTTCTGCCCGTGTTCCAATATTTTTTAAAAATCACGGAATGACCTTCTTATCATGCCAAATACAAGGCCATTTCTTGACATTTGAGGACAGGATGACAGGGACAGGATTGCCAGATCGGTTTATAAAAAGGAGACGACGGACAGCCCAGTGAATACCTACGTTGCCAAGTGTATAGAATACGGTTTGATGTAAAATTCAAAATTAATAGGAATTGCTTTTTTTGTGTGGTCTTTATATATATTTTTTTTCGTTTTATATATTAAAATTTAAATGAAAAATGCTGGTAAAGCAACATCTGTAATCGTCTTTTTAGGGTTCCGTACCCCGAAGGGTCAAAACGGAACCCTATTGCTCTCACTCGCGTGTCCGTCCGTCTGTTGACCCAAAGCCATATAAACTCTAAAAAATGTTTTTAAAAGTTTTCAGGGGGGGCTCCCATACAACTAAAGGGGGGTGCTGAAAAAAAATTTGGCCTACCCCATCAAGTGAGGTATCGTTGAATAGAGCTCATTAAGTAGATAAAAGGCATATTTTTTGTTTTAACAAATATTGCAAAACGTGTAGGCATGAGAAGCCGCTAAAGTCAGCATTTTTTACAAAATTTTGTTCCGAAGAATTTTTTAACTTTCCACTGACCTATAAACTTGAAATTTGGTGATAATGATTTATTGTTACGTATATTTTACTCCAACGATGTACTTTTAATTGTTGCGCAGACGATTTTACTTGTCTTAAATTGCTCTTTTCGAATTTTTGTGGTAACCACTAGACTCACCGTTTGAATAAGATTATTTAAACTAACAAAATATTACGTTTAAAAGTTACGTTTTATAATTGACCCTTGGCATGTATTTAAATCACAGAAAATGATATTGCAGATCTGTACGAAGAAGTAATCAATACCACATTATATTTATCTTTACAACCTTCTGTACATTTATACTTTTTATTTACCAACGGGCAATTTTGTAGGCGAAAAATGCCAAAAATAAATTAAGACCTTTTCATAATTAAGCGGCATTTATAGGTTGTGAGGGAATTTTTAAAAGAAAACTTTCCGAATAAGTGGATAGGCAGAGGTGGTCCTACCCATTGGCCTGCGCGATCTCCAGACTTCAATCCTGTAGATTTACGTTTGGGGACATCTCAAGTCCAAAGTGTATTCTAGACTAGCGTCTATAGATCCCAATTGCAACTCGAGTGCCCACCGCTGTTGCCAGGTTTAAGTGTTTCATTGACGAAAAGAAAAATATTTATTTTATTAAAAGAAGTCTTGACTATCTAAATCTACCTGTGTATTAAAAAAAAATAAATAAAAAAAAAATTCCTCGGGATTCGAACCAGGAAGTTTTATGTGTAAAGCATACACTCTAGCACTGGACCACTTCGTATTACAATATATAATCAAACTTTCAAGTTAACGTACAAAACTATGGCAACAGCGGTGGGCACTCGAGTTGCAATTGGGATCTATAGACGCTTATTCTGGTATTCTAGTCCCATAAATAGTAGAGATGAACTACTTGAAGGGATAGAAAACGCCTGTCAAACAATGAAAAATAACCCCAATATTATTAGAAAATCTGTGAATGACATTTTAATAAATGCTAGAATATGTATACAACAAAAATGGAAGTCATTTCGAAGAATTGGTTTTTTTTTGTGATAACCATTTTTTTTTACTTTGTTCCCCTTAATATTTTTTGCTTATTAATTATACTATTATATGTATTTTTTTGATAAAAAATATGAAAAAACCCAAATTACAAAGGGTTATAATAGTAGATTCTGTAACAAGGTTAGAATGAAAAATTCAACACGAGTGGAAAATTCCGAACGCGAGCGAAAGCGAGTGTGAGGAACCACGAGTGTCGAATAATTTCATTCTGACCGAGTAACAGACTATATTTTCTCCACGATCAAAAAGTATAAATCAAAATTAAATTAAATCTGAACACAAGTTATTTGTTGACATATTTGTATTACATTGTATTAATATTTATAGTGCTGTGGTACACTTACCGATATTAAAATCTGGTGCATTGGTGTTTTTTATAATTTGAAATTTCAGATATTATTAAATTCTATATCTACTTCACTTGATTTTTCACTCATTATTTTGTTTAAATTAAAACTTGTTTGAAAATAATTATTACCGTTGCCATTTTATATCTGACAGTGACACTTTTGAAATCCAGGGCAATCCATATTGTTTATTTCGATTACAGAAAATCCATTCTTTACCTTGATAAAGAATGAAAATACATGCAAAATACATAAGAGGCAAGTATTATATAGAATAAATATTCATACTCTAGAGGATGAATGTTTACATTCTATTATTAAAAATGATTTCAGAATTCATACATTCAGTAATGGTCGTGGAGAAAGATAAATCTAATGTGGTATTTACGTCTGAGTATGGATCTACATATTTTTTTGTGATCTAAATACATACCAAGGGTCAATTATAAAACGTAACTTTTAAACTTAATATTTAGTTAAGATAAATAACCTTATACAAACGGAAATAAAATTAATGAAAACTTCGTGAGTCTAGTGGTTACCACCTCTGCCTATATCCACTTATTCGGAAAGTTTTCGTTTAAAAACTCCCTCACAACCGCTTGAAAAGGTCTTAATTTATTTTTGGTATTTTTCGCCTACAAAATTGCCCATTGGTAAATAAAAAGCACAAATGTACACAAGGTTGTAAAGATACATCTAATGTGGTATTTACTTCTTCGTACGGACCTGCAAAATCATTTTCTGTGATCTAAATACATGCCAGGGGTGGTCAATTATTAAACGTAATTTTTAAACATAATATTTTGTTAGTTTTCTATAAATAATCTTATTCAAACGGAAATAAAATTAATCAAAACCTTCGTGAATCTAGTGGTTACCACAAAAATTCGAAAAGACAGCAATTTAAGACAAGTAAAATCGTCTGCGCAACAGTTATAAAAGTACATGGTTGGATTTGTTTTCTTAAGCTCTTTTTAACTACAGCAAAACATTGTAAAAATTCAAACATGCGGGAATTGCAAAAAAGATACAAAAGAGAAATTTCCAAAAAAAAAACTTTGAACTCCAGGACCTCTAGCTCTAATATTTATAATTTTAATTTGTTGCTGAAAATAGGTTTCCGCGCCACCGTTTCGGGATGATTACGCCGCCTCTCATAAGTGATGTACCGCATCTAAAATAATTTTTTAAAGCACTAAATATTGATTTAAAAATTTGAAAAAATTATGGTATCATTTCAACACTTTAACAAAGAAAGTCCCGTTGGAAAAAAAATTCAAATGTATTTTTCAAAAAGCTAGCCTATTGTTAATTAACTATTCTATTTCATACCTGTCTTCATTGAAAGCTGGATAATTGTATAAATAATCACCCTAAAAAGTTTTCGACTCCTGGAGTATTTTCTAAGAGTCTACTCAATAAAATGACGCTGTAAAATTATTTAAAATTTGTTTATATTGTTTATAACGAGTTTTCTAAGTTAACAAAAAATGAAAAATCGTAAAATTGTCGTTAAATATTTTTTTTCTCATATATACCTATTTTTATATTAGAAATAAGGATTAAATTATTGTGGGTAAGATTTTTTACAGCTATTTATTTATAAATTGTTTATAAACAAATAGTTTACTTTAATATTTTCGAAAAAAAAAATTTACCATCCTGTTGTTTAGGGTCAACGATTTTTTTAAAAAAAAATTTTTATTAAAATAATTTTCTTACTGTTTAACCTTTTTTTTCATATTTGCATTATTTAAAAAATTTGTTAAGAAATAATTTTGTCTTTAAAAACCATTATTGATGGCTCTAATATAAATAAAAATTACAAAATCAATCATATGCAACAATGTGACGAAAAAAATTTTTCTGATTTTTTTTTGAAAATCCAACAAAAAATACAGAAATTTTTTTTTCTTAACTTTGTTGTATATGGTTGTTTTTGTAATTTTTAGTAATATTAGAAAAAAATTGTTGTGACATTGAAATATTGTTTATAACAAATTGTGAACTAAATAAACAATGAAATTATTAATAAAAAAAATTATTGTATTATGAGCCATCAATAATGATTTTTAAAGACAAAATTATTTCTTAACTATTTATTTTAATCACCATTGAGCCTAAACAAAAGAATGGTCAAAATTTTTATTTCAAACATATTAAAGTAAACTATTTGTTTATAAACAAATAGCGTTAAAAAATCTTGCCCACAATAATTTAATCCTTATTCATAATATAAAAACAGCTATATAATAGTGTATGAGAAAAAAAATTACGATTTTTCATTTTTTCTTAACTTAGAAAACTCGTTATAAACAAATTTTAATTAATTTTATAGCCGTCATCTTATTAAGTGTACTCATAGAAAAATTTTTAGGGTGATTATATAAAAAATTATCCAGCTTTCAATGAAGACAGAGGTATGAAATAAAATAGTTAATTAACAATAGGCTAGCTTTTTGAAAAATGCATTTACATTTTTTTTCCATTGGGAATTCCCATAATTTTTTCGATTTTTTAATCAATATTTAGTGCTTTAAATTATTTTAGATGTGGTACTTACTATAGAGGCGGCGTTCTCATCTCGAAACGGTGGCGCGGAGACCTATTTTCAGCAACAAATTAAAATTATAAATATTAGAGTTAGAGGTATGGGAGTTTAAATTTTTTTTTTTTTGAAATTTCCTCCTCTTTAGGATCTTTTTTTGCAATTCCCGCTATGTTGTATAGTTTTTGAGTTATCATCAAAAATAAAATGGCTTTTTTTTTAGTTTTTTTGTTAATAACAATTACAATTTTTATTTGCATACAAAAATGGACATGACATATTTCTCAGAATTGCAATCCGCATCGTACGAGCCATGGCTCATATTTTTCTTACCCTTCTAACTATTTTTCGCAGAAAACTCACTTCTCGACTAGACTAATACCCAGTTATCCAACTTTGATCACAGATGTCTCAAAAACTGGTCAAAGGATTCAATTGAGTCCATGGAGACATTTAATCAGAACCTCAAGATCTACAATATACTAAAATTATAAAAAAATTAGCCGAAAGCCATTTTCCATAAAAGAAGTCCTTTAAATGAGATGTTATTGTTATTTCGACTTTTACAGTAGCATAAATATCACGTGTCAGTACCCAGCATATATTTAAAAAGGTTGCTGCCTTATTAGAAACATTTTGCCATATGTAAGTACTCTCATTAGGAAGAACTACCTAAACCGGTTTAAACCACATTTTAATTAATGAGTAACCTAAACCCACGAACATCGAATGATATTAAATCAAAATACAAAAAATATATGAATATCAAAAAAATGTATAAAAAAATAAATTTACAACTTTCTATTTTTTTGATTGGTTTTTGTAAACACCACTTATAAAAATACAAAAAAAAAACAGAGTAACTAAAATGAATGGGTACACCGAGCCCATTCGCGCTGTATCCACACCCCATATCTAGAGGTACACAGTTATCCCAGACTAAGATGTCTAAAAACCCTGGTGTATCCACTGATTCGATTTTGTTTAGAACTATTCGTAATTACCACCTGTTGCGTTCAATAGAACTTACCAGAATTCTGTAAGATGGCGCTGTTTAGAATTGTAATGTGCAATAGCTTAATTTTGTCAGTGGCCCAGAGAAGTCAAATTTCAAAAAAAACCCTCGAGCCGTTCCCAAGATAGCTGAAACCGTTGCCTGAATAAAGAATAATCATGTAACCTTATGGACTAAAAATTTAACACTTTTTTGGCGAACATAAGTTTTCGACCAAACGTTTAGATTGGCGCTGTCCGCTGGTGTTTTTGATGAAATTTAAGAAGAAAACTGTTTTCGCTCAAATTTAAAAAGAAGAAAACTGTTTTCCAGGCAATTTTTAGCATTGGGTGGTTGGCTGGCTGTTTTCTGATGCCTAACAAGGTTGCCGAAATATAAAAAAATTCCCATTTTATATGGATTATCTGTGAAATTGGGCAATTTTTTAGAAACGAGAAGACGTTAAATAAATGAGACTTTGTAGGTAATATATATATATATATATATATATATATATATATATATATATATATATATATATATATATATATATATATATATATATATATATATATATATATATATATATATATATATATATATATATATATATATATATATATATATATATATATATATATATATATATATATATATATATATATATATATATATATATATATATATATATATATATATATATATATATATATATATATATATATATATATATATATATATATATATATATATATATATATATATATATATATATATATATATATATATATATATATATATATATATATATATATATATATATATATATATATATATATATATATATATATATATATATATATATATATATATATATATATATATATATATATATATATATATATATATATATATATATATATATATATATATATATATATATATATATACGCATGCGGAAGTAGCTGGACATTAAATATATACGTATTTGTAAAATATAAACAGAGGTATGCGGAAGTGGCTGGACAAATTTTTCAGGAAATATTTATATAATTACGGAATTAGCTGGACATACGAATTATTTCAGGAAGTATAAATATGGAACAAGCTGGACATAAATCTACAGCGTTGCCAAATGATACGTACCTACTGTTTTGCTTATTTAGCACATGATCTGTCGTTTTTACTTATTTGTTTAATAATGTAGCTGTTTTTTCTTAAAAATTGAACATATTTAACATGAAACCTAAAAAATAATTTAGTTTATATATCAATTTGGCAAGATATCGAAATAAATTAAATTTAAAGTAAAATTATGTAAATAAAATTATTGTCACACAGATTAAACGATGATGTCCTTCATAAACCGAAAATGAGCTACATATTCATTAACAGAGTAAAAACAATGTCTTTAAGCATTATTACTCAATTTTTTAATATATACGTAAACCACCAGTGTAAATAATAGCCTTTATCTACTCCTATTAAGTTATATATCCCAGCAAACATTAATTTGCGGTAAATCAGCGGGCCATCAATGTCAATGAAGGCAAAATGC
This sequence comes from Neocrepidodera transversa, assembly GCA_963243735.1. Classification (NCBI taxonomy): domain Eukaryota; kingdom Metazoa; phylum Arthropoda; class Insecta; order Coleoptera; family Chrysomelidae; genus Neocrepidodera; species Neocrepidodera transversa. The sequence continues at coordinate 24,343,945 of OY725346.1, forward strand.
TGGCTGCAGCTAGCCGCCGTAGTTTAGTTGTCGAATTTTTAAAAGAAATACCTTAAAGGCAAACTTCATGTAAATTTATTAAGGGCCAGAAAAGTATGACCTTAAATTGTGCGATGTAGATTTTACAGCACAGGCACAATGAAGATTATTTAAACTGCTTACATTAATTAATGTTTACAAAAACGTAAGCGGTACCGTTGTTCCGTAACTATCATATAGACGGCGTTAGTTATCTAGATACATCATATATTCAATTTTAATATGGTACGTTGAGGTAAGATTTGAACTCTAGCATCTGGGCAGTGGGCACATTGCCGCTGATGAATGAGTCTGGTCACAGTAAAAATAATCATTTTACTGCGGTCTGATGTTTGAATTCTCTCATATAAAAGTTTTAGAGTTAAATTGTTTATGTATGTTGAAAAATGTTTTTATCTATAACCCACCGCCACCCTGTATTTTTAACCTGGTATTAAGTTTTAATTTTAAATATAATTTAGGTATAAAAGTCAAAAACACGCTCGCCACATGCATATTTGTACCAATTGTTTAGTTGTGCCAAAATAAAACCATAAGAGGCCCTTAAATGTGCATACCTTAATGCACTTTAGTGCCTTGGTATATAATATACTATTATGGTTTCTCATTAAGAATAATTTTCTAAGTGCCACAGCAATTAGAAATTTATGCTTAATGAGTAACCATCAAAAAAATATAGTATTTCGTTTTAAAAAAAAAAAAGTTGTCGATTCAATCAGAAGTGATATTTTCATTCCTGCTAGTCTAAAAGTAGCCCATTGTTGTCTATTTGATGTGTAAAAAAAACTAATTTTTAAATTCAAACACAGCAAAAATATTGGGGGCGTACATTGACTCGTGGCCGCACGGTATACCTCATATACTATAGTAGGTATATATGTATATGGTTTATATAGCGGGAAAGTAAAAAACAAGTCAAAGGTTAATATTAATCTAGCGGTTTTCAATGATGCTGAGTCGATTGCCGTTATCCGTTTGTCTCTTACTATTCTCGAGTTGAATCAGTCTAAAAAGTTTTTTTAGCTCTAAAAACTAAGTTATGTAGATGCTTTAAATAAATAAGATAGCACCTCGTAGAATATGTTTTAGATCACATTTGCTGCTGAATTTACCAAATTATGAGAAAGTGACTGTTCTGTGTTCATAAAGATAAAACAGTTGTTGGTATTTTGCAATTCTTTATGTGCCAAAAGAATAGGTCAACTTATTTGAATGTTTGTAAAAACCTTAAATGGGAAGAAATAAAGACATACAACATTATAATAGTAGATTCTGTAACAAGGTTAGAATGAAAAATTCGAAACGAGTGGAAAATTCCGAACGCGAGCGAATGCGAGTGTGAGGAACCACGAGTGTCGAATTTTTTCATTCTAACCGAGTAACAGACTATATTTTCTCCACGATCAAAAAGTATAAATCAAAATTAAATTAAATCTGAACACAAGTTATTTGTTGACATATTTGTATTACATTGTATTAATATTTATAGTGCTGTAGTACACTTACCGATATTAAAATCTGGTGCATTGATGTTTTTTCATAATTTGCAATTTCAGATATTATTAAATTCTATATCTACTTCACTTGATTTTTCACTCATTATTTTGTTTAAATTAAAACTTGTTTGAAAATAATTATTACCGTCGCCATTTTATATCTGACACTGACACTTTTGAAGTCCACGGCAATCGATATTGTTTAATTCGATTACAGAAAATCCATTCTTTACCTTGATAAAGAATGAAAATACATGCAAAATGCATAAGAGGCAAGTATTATAGAATAAATATTCAGACTCTAGAGTGTGAATGTTTACATTCTTTTATTAAAAATGATTTCAGAATTCATACATTCAGTAATGGTCGTGGAGAAAGATTCTTTATTGCTCCATAAAGTTTCGTTACAACCCCTTGTAACGCTTTCAAAATAATATATGATAAAAATATCAGGTTGATAAAAAAATAATGTAGACATTCTTATAAGAAACCATTTTATTGATTCCTACTAAACCGTAAATATACAAAATTTATAAAAAATAATAACACATCTAACTGAAAGTAATACAATTTACAATAAAAAAAATTTGATTCACCATTCGAGATGATCACCCCTTACTATAAGTATATTTAAAACAACATTGTAAAATATATAAGTAATACACGTTTCAATATAATTATAAATGTTTACTTGCATATAAATGTAGATGGGAATATTTCAAATAGACGTCTGTCATCTTTGATTGCCTATTTTTTTACAACTTTTGATTGGTCGAGGACTCTTCGTTTGAAGCAATTTAAAGGACCACTGTGAATTTAAGTAACGTTAGCATATGTAGGAAAGTCTGGCCTACATTTTGCTATACAGGGAGACGCAAATTTATTTGAACATTATTGGGATTTCGTAAACCGTTCTAGATACAAAATTGGTTAAATAGAAAAAGATACGTATTTTCAAGACGAATTGAATGATTGTTTCAAAATTTTAATATCATGTCCGGTTTCAGAAATATTTGGGAAAGCCCGAAACTGACGATTTTCGATTTATTTAATTACACTTATATTTTCGAAGATAGAAAAAACTTTTTAGAACTTTTTTATTGAAAGCCTAATGTACCTCAAATACCCTCAAAATTTTTTTTAAATACTTACCTGTACTTATTATGCCATCTCTGAAATCCCTTTTTTCTCCATCCAAACATGTAGAACACTTAATTTTTTTAGGTTTCAACAATATCTGTACTATAGGAATTTTTCTAAGTACGGTTCTGTTCTATTTTCATTGTAAAGAATTGCTCATATTGTCCTCCTTCTGGTTCAAGATATTTTATAATTCTTGTACTCATACACAGGTCCGTATACTTAAAAAAAATTCTAAAGTATAGTTCATTATCGAAGCTTAATAAAAAATTAGGTGTTTACATGGTTGGATAGAGAAAAAAATGAGGATTTCAGAAATGAAATAAAAAGTACAGGTCCGTATTAAAATGAAATGGTTAAAGGTGTCTCTTCAAAGATGAAACGTTGTTTTAAAAAATTTAATACGCTATGTTAAGCGGTATTCGACCTTAAAAGAACCTTAAAGTTTTGTTTTTTTATTTTCAAAAATTTATTAAACAAAACGAAAATCGTCAATTTCGGTTTTACATAAATATGTGGGAAACCGGACCTGATATTTCAAATTTAACCAACTTCGTATCTATAACAGTTTACGAAATCCCAATAATGTTTAATTAAATTTGCGCCACCATGTATGATGTGTCATGAATTGGCAAAAAGGTGACAGAAAACTAAGATCTGGAATTTTTAACATATAAATCCTCATATCTGTTTTCTAAGAAGGGTCCTTAAGAAGCTGAATTCAAAAACCTATTACACTTATGATGGAAACTAAATAATTTTGAAGTTGTAGACCATTGAAAATGACCTTTTTTAAATTTACCACTTAAAATTGTTCTTAAATAAATTTCTATACAACAGTCGTACCTATAAACCGAATATCAAAGAAGATAAAATAAAAAGAAATTGTGGGGACGTGTGTGTCACAACTTTCAGTGTCCCCACAGTCCTGGTTTTATTCAGGTGAGTATCCCCACAACTGGGGTAATACACACACTCACACTCACAAAAAATGTTATTTTTTCTGAATATTTAATACCCTGTAGCTCAATTTAGAGAATAGTTTCATAAAAACTTTTGATCTTAAAATGATGTAACCATTCTGCCGCCGTTTGTCTCTTTTATTCTAATATATATTTGTAAAAAAGTTTTATCTCGGGAACATCCAAAAATTTAACTCCGACTTGGAATTAGTCGTTCGTGATAATTATTTATCAAATTCAGAAAAAATAATAAGAATTAAGTAACAAAGTAGCGTTGAAATTATTGGAAATTTAGTAGAAAAATAAGAGAAAAGTAATAATATATCACAAATAATGTAGAAAATAATTTGGTTAAATAATTTTGTTTCGAAAATTTAAGTGTATTTTTATGGCCAAACCGTTAAATTTATTTCGGTACGGTCTAGCTATTGTCCGATTTCCAAGAAAAATTAAGCCTCTTTTATGAAGGTTTGAGTAATTTCAAGTATTTTGAAGGAACAGGCCATAAAAGTAAATATTCTAATTTCGAAAAAGAATAAATGCTTTTTTAATGCACAAAATTTAAAATGATAATTTCTTGGGTTTTTTTTTAAATTTGCGATTTTATGGTTTATTCAATTTTTTTTTGGAAAAAGAAAATGTGACTAAAAGGTTAAAAATTTAATTGGGGAATTAAAAGAAATGTACTAGAAAAAAATTTGATAAACAGAAATTTGGAGCTAAATTAGAAGATTAATTATGATAAGAGATGCCCAGAAATAGTAATTTTTGTTATTATTTTTTTTTATTAGTAATGCACAAGTATATAATAAACGAATTAGTAATTCAGCTGGGTAAATAAAAGAACGGTAGCAAATAAATGAAGATAACTTTGAAATGTAGAAACAACTAAATATGTGTTAAGTATGGTTTAGACCCAACAATGTTTAATAGATAGGTAATTGGTTTATAATAACAATTAGAAACTACTCTTAAATATGCAGTCATTGATTTTACTTTTGTTAAAGCATTTTTCTGGAATAAAATCATAATCGAAAATCTAATTTTAATTAACATTAACGTTTTGTCACCGTAGAAGGTCAATTTTTTTATTAGCATTTCCCTTGAAAAAAATTTTGGCCAGTAAATAATGTTTATGAAGATCACATAAATTTGTTTTGTATTGTAAACCTCCGTCAATTTTATTTAAGAGAGGAAGTAATTCGCATCAAAAATAAATTAGTTTTGTACATAAAACTATAGAAGTTTAGGGATGTAATAAATAATTGGCAAAAATTAAGCTTAATTGAGAAAAAATTTAGTAGGCAATATATTTGCTAAATCGTCGAGCGTGTATTCAGAAAAGGACTTGTTAGCAAAACATTTTAGGAACAAATCTTGTTGCATAATTTTTATTATGTGAAAGTACAATATTCAAATCAATGATTTTTTGTATGTAATTTAATACGTTAGGAGTATCTAAAATAACAATCAGAAAATAATCAAAATTTGGCATTTCAATTAAAAAGTAAAATTTTGACGTTTTAATAATTAGTAAGTTAAAAGTAATTCATAATGCACAACAATACCTATAATTGTAAAATAGTCTATACAAGCCAGTCAGCTATTGTTTTTTTATGTTTTGATATTAGTTTAAACATTTTTTTTATGATGTGTAATGGTATAAATTTAAAATATAAAGTTTCTAGGAGTTATTTAAATTTAATTATAACAGTTACAAAGGTAGTTACAAAAACTGTTACAAGAACCGTTCCCATAAGTATTAGCCACTTCTAACAATAGTTTAGTGGCAGGTAATAACAGCAAAAAAGTCTTTCCCAGCAGACATAGTACATTTAATTAAAATTCGAAATCAAAGACTTTTCAGCGATATCCTACAATGTTAAATAGATTACTTTTAAATGACACAAAAGACATGTTAACAAACGAACTAACAGAATTTAACAACAGACAATATACAAATAAATTAAATATAATTAATCAAGTTAAAAATAATAATGTCTGGAAATCTATCAAACAACGTAAAAATTATGATATTATCCTAGACGAAAATGAAATAGTTCACAATATTACAGGCGACGATGTATTACAAAATAAACATTAAAAAAAATGTCAAATAAAGTATCAGATCAACTAATTTTACGTATATAAGGGATGTCTAAAATTTTTAATATTTCCAAGGCGTGGAAAAAAGCGAAAGTTCTCCCCTTTCCGAAATCCGGAAAAGATTTAAATTTAACAATTCGGGTTCGTAAGAGTCAGATCGACAGTTGGGCTATTAGCCAGAATTACAAATAAAATTTATTAACTTTAATAGAGATGAAACTACGTCCTTACTAGCCATAGATATTGAAAAGGCATATGTCATGGTATTTATACTTTTAGAAGTTCCCAACAGGCTCATTAAAATAATTTATAAATTAATCTAAAAGAGGCAATTTTTATAGATAATAATGGAGTAAAGTTAAATTTAAAGTCGCCACAGAGGTCATTTTTTATATAAATTACATACCAATAAATAATGATAATGGAATCGCGACGAACTTTGCTGGCATATTTTTCCGTTCCAACAGGAATTACTACTTTTTACACCGCGGGGAGTGAAACTAGTACTTTAGCCCGCATTTTCGGGACTAAAGTGCCACTTTTACTCCCTTGGGACAAAAAATTTTTAATCCCAAGGGACTAAAATATTTTAGTCCCGCAAATTAAAAACAATTGAAACCAGCCACCTTCTTTATTATAATTTAATTCAGAACTGTCAAATACTTCAACAAAGGAGTATAGGAAACAATTTTCGATAGTATAGTCTTCAATTTTCTTTTCTCCAACACCAATTTACGAGATCGTCGTAAGCTTTTTCATATATTTTTTACGATTTTTTTCTAAAATATTTTAAAAGAGACAAAGTCGCAATCTTCTGTCATTGTTTACATAATATATCCGTATAAGACAAGGTTTTACAATTATTTTTTATTGTCAGAATTAGCTCAGTTGGTTCGCGCAAAGGTAATTTAAATGCGGATCGAAATTGGTCTGGGTTCGAGCCCCCCCTCCGGGAACCTTGTTTTTTTTTAATTTTTTTAAGAGCCGGTATTTTATAAAAAATATATAATTTAATTCCAAACATGATTGCCTAATCAGAAGTAGGAAACTTACAAATAATAGAATTGATTGTTTTTACAAAAAATCCAAAATCATTTAAATATTTTAGACAAATATTTCGAAAAATGGAAATTAGAATTAAATCCTGAAAAATTCAAATTAGTAAACTTAATAATAAAGACCTAAAATTACAAATAAAAAATTATAGAAATATTCCCATTTCCCAGAACGATAGTGTTAAATGCTTAGCGGGTTTTCTAGACAGAAACTATATAATATTCATTCGGAAATCCAAAATCACTTAAATATTTTAGATGAATATTTTGAGAAATTGAAATTAAAATTAAATCCTGAAAAATTCAAACTTATAAACTGTATTAGGAAAAAAACCGGAAAAATTACAATTAATAAATTATAGAAATATTCCTATTTCATAAAACGAAAATGTTAAATATATTGGGGTTTTCCTAGATAGAAATTTAAATTTTAACAAACACTCGGATTATGTCATTAGCCGGGCTCAAGGTATTAAGAGTGCCATTTTACCTTATACTTGCAAAGGATCTAATATAAAGGACTTATATCCACCGGTCGCCTTCCCACCTCCAAACCTCCCCCTTTTTTTCTTTTTTATATAAACAAAACAAAACGCCACTTGGCAACAAAAAAATAAAAAACAATAAATGTCGCAAGACACCAAAAAAATTAAAAACAAAAAGCCGAAAGGCAACAAAAAAATTAGTTTCGCCTATTTTAAAACTATGTAAATCACAATTTTAAAAAAAAATTGTTTCGGCTAAAAACCAACATTTTATGATACAATATGAAATAATGACTAAAAACACCAGTTTAAATATAGGTATGGTTGAGTTTCCTATCTAATATGTATTTTCGACCGAAACGTATATCAAAGTGAAGTTTATAGAAGATAAAATTATTTACATACTAACCATGTTTTCAATAAATTTTAATTTATTTCTTATTTGCTTATCTTAATTTTTGCTGGAATATTCAAACTTTTCATTTTTAAATCTGCATCGATCTGAAATTCCTTCAATTTTTCAATAAATATAAATATTGTTGGGTGACTAGAATAAAATGAGGAATTGAATTTCGAATGGAATGATTCGCAAGCATTTGTAGTGCGTCTTATGGTTAGGTTTTCATCAGCCCATGTGTTTAGCGAAAAATGGGAATCGGGTGCTATGTAATATTCTAATAAATTTATCCAATAAATTTAAAAACAATTATCTCTCTAATTATAACAACTATCGCTTAGAATTTTGTCTCCGGTCGAAAATGACTTGCCATCAGTTGACACTTTTCTTTGGGCTGGTAGCTGAAGGGATTATCGGTCGAAATTACACCCGCTCGTACAAGCTCATCTGAATTTACTGTACAAATAAGGATCTAATCTTTTAGTAAAACTTAAAATACAATTATACAGGGTGGCCCAAATTTAGTATTGAACACTATCGGAATTTAGTAAACCGTTATAGATACGAAAAATCTTTATAAGGTTATGAAGATCGAATACCGCTTAACGAACAATGTAAAACACTTAATTTTTTTATTAGGTTTAGACAATGAACAGGACTTTATGAATTTTAGGAAGTACAGTTATATTCCCACTGCAAATATATATAAAAAATATTTTTAAATAAAATTAACTAATAATTAAGTATAATTTGAGCTTAATGCCCTAAGTATACTTATAAATATCTGAATTAATTTTTTTTTTAATAACTACAATCAGAAAGTAAAAACGTTTTTAAACAATTTTTGAATGATAACGGATAAGTACAAATTACAATGTATTAAACAAAAAATTTTTTTGTAATTCTTGTACTTATATTTCCAGGGTAAAATGAACAGGACCGTACTTAGGAAAATTCCTAAAGTACAATTCATTGTCAAAACCTAATAAAAAAGTGGAAATCTTAAAACGTTGTTTTATTTATTTAAATTTAATAATGGATTTTCATCAAGTAAAAGCCGACACAGTTAAACAGTAATAAAAAAGTGTTTAGACATGGTCCGATAGATGGCCCTTCAAATACGAAACGTTGTCTTAAAAAAATTTATACGCTATGTTAAGATTTATTCGACCTTCAATAAAAGAGCCTTATAAAGTTTTTTTTAAATTAAGGTGCTAATTAAATAAAACGGAAATCGTCAATTTCGGTTTTCCCCAAATAACTCGGAAACCGGTCCTGATATTTTAATTTTGAAATAACTGTTAAATTTGTCTTGAAAATACGCATCTTTTTTTCCCACATATCCAACTTCGTATTTATTTATAACTGTTTAGGAAATCCCATTAGTGTTCAATTAAATTTGCGCCACCCTGTATATGAGATCTTTTCTCAACGCTTGTTCAATATGGATTAACGCATCCAACAAGCAATTAAACAAAATTCAGATAATTGAGAATATTTGTTTACGATCCATAATGGACAGGAAATCTTATAATATGCAGTCTGTTCTATTTTTACACAAAATTGTCAATTATAAACTAGATTCTCCCCTTTACTTAATGATTCAAAATTATTCTGGAGTTGAATCTCACATAGATATTTTTAACTGTAGCAAATCCTTTATAAAATGATACTTATAACTTTTAAGTACTTTTCTCTTTCCTATGATAACTGAAACTTATATTTTTCACTTGTTAGATATAATTCAATAAATTTAGTTGAGTGCCGACTTTTCTTGTCAAAGTTTTTTTTCAGTATGCATTCAGTGATATCTATACTAGCTTTTGCCCGCGACTTCATCCGCGTTGATGTTTGAATAAATAAAAGTTTCATTCTATCCTATTCTATCTATAGAGCCTTAAGTACCTGGACGACCTTGCGTTACTTGCTTTTTTATTTATTGCATTTTTCCTGTTTTTTCTAGTTTTATCTAATTTCTACCCATTTTTTTGTATTTTTCTATTTCTTCCTATTTTTCAATATTTTTTTCAAAGTTATCCCTATTCTTCCCAATTTTTCCCTTTTTCTCCAGTTTTCCCTATTTTACAATATTTTTCTGTATTTTTCCCCATTTCTCTTATTTTTTTCTATTTTTTCCATTTTTTCTAGTTTTTTCCTCTTTTATTTTTTTGTCCTAATTTGCCCCTTTTTGTTCCCCTATTTTTTACTGTTTTTCCCTACCTTACCCTATTTTTCACTATTATTCCCTATTTAATAAATTAAATAAATAAATAATATTTTGGATGTAACATTTATGGTTTTACTTGAAAAAAAGAACAGATCGTATCAATAATAGTAATATTATAAACTTATTGGTATATTTCGAAACGAGGGTTAGAAGAAATAAGCAATTTTGACAAAACACCCTGTAACTCATAAGGCGGGTTAGACCCATCAAATATTAGTTTTTTGGAATCACCTAAATGCCCTCTATTGTTTCCTATTTTCCTTATTTTCTTTATTTCCTATTTTTCCTTACTTATCCCTATTTTCTTTATTTTTCTCGATTTCACCTTATTTTTCTCTATTTTTCATTTCTTTTTCCTATTATTTACTATTTCTCTCAATTTTTCCGTATATTTCAAAATTTTTCCACCTTTTGCTCCATTTTTCTCCACTTACAATTTACAAAAAATTGATTTGAACTTTTATCTTAATCGGAGTGAAAACTACCACTTAATCTCTTTAAAATCCGATTAACGCGAAGACATTGAGTTAAGATAAATAATTTATACTTTACTTCCTATTTCTAATTAAATTACTTGGAGACAAAAAATAAAAAATATTTGGTATTCCCTTTGGTGGGAGAGCCACCACTAAATGCACGCAAAATCAGAAAACAGAAAATAAAAAAAAAAAAATCATCTAAGAACACTCTTGATCAAGTCACCTTTCATAAAACCAATCATTTCACGATAATATTATTTAAACAGAATCTAGGAATTACCCAAAATTGAAGAGATGACAAAAATATTATTTAATATTTAAATATTTCTATTTCATTTTCCTGGAACCCTTAATCCAGTTTTCGCGACTTGATAGGCTACACTTTTTGAAGCGACAAAGGATTAAATTCGGGTAAAACTGACCGCTGAGCGGAAGTGGGTTCCACCTATTCAAGCTTGTGCTATGGACACTCTTGATCAAGATGGTCAAAAGTACAACATATCAAAAATTTGGGAAATTTCACCGAGAGCCACTTTGCATAAGAAATGTGAGGGGTCCTTTGCCTTGGAAAGCCGTCTGCTATTAAATGTAGCACTTCTACGTCATCATAATCAAAAACTTCCACATCTAAATCCACCGGTTATATTTTTTAGTTTTTATTTGCAAACGAAATCTGTCTCCTAGCTAAAATTCCTTTCCTAGCGTTAGAGGTGTCTTAAAAACGTTGGTGCAAACGATTGTCATAAAATAAATTTTTAGGAAAAAATTGAATATTCCATTGTAATCTAAGCATTTGAAGGTGGTTATTTTAAAAAAATCGTAGGATACAGTGGAATGTTACTTTATGCAGATTTTTTTGGTACGACCATTATCTTTTTGAATGCCCCACGAGCCGTCAATGATGTATTAGTTGCCTCTGGCGTCATCTAGTGCCCAAAGAAAGATTCATTACAGGAAACTAACATTTTATAAACACAGATCTTAAACAATTTTCAAAAATTAGGGGTATTCAATTGCGTCATAAATTTTGTCGTATGGTCGTTCTTTACGAACTTCGTAAAATCGTATTTGGGTTCTTGGGAACAGCCTCTCTAAAAATAAAAAAATAACACCTACTTCAGACCATTTTTTCTTACTTCATGGGCTTTTTCTTTTTTGATCTTGAGTGGTACATGCAAGCAATGTGTAAAAATCAGTTAGTAACTATATTATTTTGTTCAATAATTAATTAAGAAAAATAATATAATTTTAATATTGGTTTCTGAAAATAGTTGAAATATAGGAATGTTTTTAGTTTATAAAATCCAGTCAATTTACCGGGAATCACAAGGACAAATGTAGAACAAAATAAATTGACCAATTGGCATAAATTAAAATAAAAAACCTATACACATTTTAAGAAATTATTGTCCCATATGCTCGATAATTTTTTAATAAAAATATTGTAATATTGTAATAAATCCCAACTTTTTATTATTCACATTTATACCTGGAGATTGGACTATTCGCATAATCATCATCCCCATTTCCCGAAAATAAACACGCTGGCAACACTGCATCCATTATACCTCTATTTCAGGCAAGGTCCAGCTAAAAAAATGTCTGAAAAATATGTCCAGCTACTGGGCTGTCCTGAAAATATTCGTCCAGCTTGTTCCGTATAAATAAAATATAATTAACTGGACGTCCAGCTACAATACAAAATGTCCAGGTAAACGCCTAACGTATCAAATTTTGTCCAGCTTATTCCGTCCAGGCATATATATATATATATATATATATATATATATATATATATATATATATATATATATATATATATAGACATATAAAAGGTCATTATACAGCCCAACCAATATGTCAATGGTATTCCGTGCAGCCCGAATATACGTTGTGTAGCCCACCTCTCGGCTACACAACGTTTTAGGTGTATCTGAACGTAATTCATGAAGTTACATGTAAAAAAAAATTCCTACAAAATTTTGTGTGGGCTTAATAACAAGCCCTCTATTCATCCGGATATACAAAATAGTTCGCGCGAGCACGCTCCAGGTGGCGCACTTTTAATACAGTTTCTGTTTATATACATCTAGACGTCGTTTGCCTTTTGTAACGCCCAAATAAGACTCCACATTAGCAACGCCGCATTGCAAAATATGTTTAGTCACAGTGCTGTTTTTGTTTATATTAGACATAACTTATTCAGATTATAAATAAGATTTCGCTCTTTAGAAAATATGTTAGTCATTGGCGCAAGAATAATTCTGAAAATTAAAATTGGTTGAATTGTGAAACTGGTCATCGCTAAAGTAGTAATTTTGATAGTTTATTAAATAAAGAAATAGAAAATATAAACTTGGGAAAAAGTATTTAAATTTTAACAATATTCTAAAAATTAAGACTGCTAAAAATTATAAATTACCTTTTATAATTTAAAAAATTAATTTATTAATATTTAGGTAAAAATTATTTATTTCAAACATGTTTTGGAATACTTTATTTGTTCAACATTTTCTTTATAGTTTTTTTAGTTTTAAACAAAAATAATTATTTTTTTAACGAAAAATTTTTTTTATAAAAAGACGTTTGGACACTATTTGTTTAACATTTTTATTTCTAGTTGATACCTTTAATAGTTTTTTATAATTAAATAATTATTTTTTTAATGGTACAAATTTGTATTTTTTTAATCAAGTTTCTGATACTTTATTTGTTTAAAATTTTTAATCCAGGTTGAAACCTTTAATAGTCTTTTTAGTTTTAAATTAAAATAATTATTTTTTTAACTAATGAATGAATGCATTTTTTTTAATAAAATTATGATGTACATATTTTATTTGTTCAACTTTTTTATTTTATGTTAATATTTTTAATAGTTTTTTTTCAGTTTTAAACAATTTTTTTTAATAAAAACACGTTTCGACACTTTATTTGTTTAAAATATTTATCTCTTTGATAGCTTCAATAGGTTTTTAGATTAAAATAAAAAATAATTATTGTTTTAATAATATAAATTTGGTTCTTTTTTAATAAAATTTCTGATACTTCATGGTCTAATATTTTTATTCCAGGTTGAAGCCTTTAATAGTTTTTTAGTTTTTAATAAATTTTTATCTTATATTAATACATTCAATAGTTTTTGTTTTTAGTTTTAAACAAAAATAATTAATTTTTTAACGAAACAATTTTTTTTTAAATTAAAACACGTTCGGACTTTATTTGTTTAAAATTTTTATTTGTATTTGATACCATTAATAGTTTTTTAGATTTAAATAAAAAATAATTATTATTTTAATAATACAAATTTGGTTTTTTTTTTTTAGTAAAATTTCTGATACTTTATTTGTTTAATATTTTTATTCGAGGTTTAATAGTTTTTTTAGTTTTAAATAAAAATAATTATTTTTTAACCAATGAATGAATGCAGATTTTTTTAATAAAATCATGTTTTGAATACTTTGTTAAATTTTTGTATCTTATGTTAATACATTTAATAGTTTTTATTTTTAGTTTTAAACAAAAAAATTAATTTTTAAACGAAACATTTTTTTTTTAAATAAAAACACGTTTGTACACTTTATTTGTTTAACGTTTTTATTTCTAGTAGATACCTTTATTAGGTTTTTAGATTTCAATAAAAAATATTTATTGTTTTAATGATACAAAGATTTTTTTTAGTAAAATCTTTGATACTTGATTTGTCTAACATTTTTATTTCAGGTTTTTTTAGTTTTAAATAAAAATGTTTATTGGTTTAATTAGATAAATCTACTTACACTTTTAATATTATTTTGGCATATAACTTATTTATGTTTTGTATTTTAAATGTCTAACTTTATTTTATTTACAATTTTAAATAATTAATTTCCATCTTGTACTGAAATTTTGTGTTTAAAAATTTTAGCATTAAATTACAGAAAGGTGTATTTGATTCAGAAAACCGTGCTACTCAATATTGTCTCGATTTCAACTTTTATAATCATGAATGGGGTTGGGGAAGAGATTATCATATATAATACAACGAGTGACATCTTGACTGTCGATAATCCCATAAGTTATTTCACGAAACGTGTTGTCGAATATTAATTTCACGATTCCACAGGACGAGTGAAATTATAATTTGACAACACTTTTCGTGAAATAACTTATGGGATTATCGATAGACACGATACCACGAGTTGTATTCAATAGATTATATAACGAATTAATGACATTTTAAAAATTTGACAACTCAATAATTTACATTTACAGTACAAAAGCAATGACAAAGGTGACAGCATACCTATTTTTACTTTCCGAACAACAGAGTTGTATAGAAGGAAAGTATTGCGATCATGATATTTTGACCATACCCAGATTTTAACGGATCTTTACGTTTTGAGGTCACCTGAATCCATTTATACCATTTTTAGCATGATGTCTGTCTGTGTGTGTGTCTGTGTGTGTGTGTGTGTCTGTGTGTGTGTGTGAACACGATACCGTCTAAACGGCTGAAACGATTTAGATGAAATTTTATATACATATTTAGGATGGTAAGGAGACGACCTGTATAGATTTTGGTGTTAATCGGACAACCGGAAGTGACAGTTGCTATAAGTGATGACGTCATTACTAAACAAGATGGCAATAAAGTTTTACACATATATTTTTTATACGTTATAGTTTAATTTCGGATGATTAAAATTCTCAAAAACTTTTTCCAATGTTGCCAGATTTATTAAAAATAATTTTTTTTCATTTTTTCTTAAATAACCAAAATAATGAATTTTTGTGAAAAATTACAAGATATCCAAGTTGTAGAACATAAGGTTTTCTACACATTTTGTCAGTACCGGTTTTTTGAATTCCTCAAAGTTTCGCCGCTAGAGGGCGTGAAAAAAATTTATATAGACATTTTTGTGACTTTTTTAGATTTTGAGACATAATTATGGATTTTCATGAAAAATTACATGATATCAAAATTAGAGAGCATAAAATTTTCTACAAATTTTGTCGTAACTTTTTTTTCTAGTTACGCATAGTTTCGCCGCTAGTTTTTATTTTAATTTTTATCTTTAATAAATTATTATTTTTTAGTTAAATTTTAATATTAAAAATTTAAAAAAAATATCTTTAAATTTGTAATAATTAATTTTATAATTATCATTTTTCTCAAAATTTTATTACAAAAATTGTGGAATTTTTTAAAAAATGGCTAAGGAACATTTAAAATTTTATTACGATTTTAAATTAAATTCAATAACTTCTTAAATATTTAAGTTATTGAAATGTGATTTTCACCATTCGAAAGATAATATAAAACTCTAAATTTAAAATGTATTTTAGTTTCTTATAATTTAGAATTGTAATTATTATAGAAAAAATTACGAATTTTTTTTTAAATTTTTTGTAATTTTGTTTTATCAATAAGTATAAAATAAATGAAAATAGTAAATAGCATATCCGAAAATAATCCAAAAGTACTATGTGTGTAAATTATTTCATAATTTTAACATAGTATTTGTAAAAGTTACAGCAAAAGATGAAAAAAGTTAAAACAATTCAATGGATTTACCCATGAATTTTTGACAAAAAATTTGATTTTTTTTTTAGTTTTCTAAACTAACTTTATTAATGGATTTTGATCCAGAAAACCTTAAAAAAAGGTCTGTTTCCCATTTTGAAAATAATTGAATGAGATATTAATTATTTACTGACTTTAAAATTATTCTAAAATGGGTTTTATTTTTTTTTAAGGTTAATATTAATATTAAAAATAAAAAAAAAAATAACATTAAATTTGTAGTAAAAAACTCTATAATTGTGATTTTTTTCAAAATTTTATTCAAAAAATTGTAGAATTCATAATTTTTTTTTTGAAAATGAATAAGTTTAAAAAAAATTGAATAACTTTAAAAATATTAAAGATATTAAAATGGGATTTATACCATTCGATAGGTAATATAAAATTCTAAATTTAGAAAATATTTTAGTCTCTTCGAATAACATTGTAATTCTTATAAATAAAATAAAAAAAAATTCATTTTTTTTTCTTTTGTTTTATCGAGAATAGTAAAACAAATGAAAAAAGTAAATAGTATATACGAAAGGGATCAAAAAGTCCATTATGTGTAAAATATTTCATAATTTTAAAATAATACTTGTAGAAGTTATACAAAATTATAAAAAGTTAAAAAATGCAAAAAATTTAATTTTTTAAAACAAATTTTATAAATGTATTTTGATGCAGAAGAACTAAAGTAATCGATTAAACAATTACTTTACTAGGAGTGTTCGGAAAGTTGGGTGGGATTACCCCCTCATTTTTAGTATTAAAAGTACTAAGTATGATTATCAGTTATTAGTCAGTATATGGTGAATGATTATCGATTATAAATCAAGTAACAATATAGGACATTGTTACATTATGAACACGTAAACTCCGAAAGAGCCCGAAATATTATATTACGCTCAACTCCTCGTGGGTATACACTTCTTCATCTTCCTCCTTTGGTCACCATCGGACGGAATCCGCACAGGTGGATCTCTTAAGAGATGGATATAATTATGCTTGTGACTAAAAAGGGCATTCAAAAGAGATTGCCCCGCCGGAAGTAAAATTATTATTAATGAAGATATAGAAAATAACAATGCGTATGTGTTGATTTTTTGGTAAATTGCTTGTGTTTAAACAATCCAAGACGTTGATGTTCCTTTTGGTCAAGAACTTGTAGATCACAGGGATATACAAGAGAATCACATTGTTTGAATTAATTTAGTAATAAATTAGTTTTGTAGTAAGTAGTCCTGTTTTATGTTATTTTTATCTTACTATTTAAATAAAATTTTCAGCAGAAAGTATTTATTGAAAATTATTTTTATTATTCTTATTCCAGTACGAGTTTTTTCTAAAATATAAAAGTTTTGTTTGCTTTCATTAAATAAGTGTTTACTTGTAAGTAACTTAGGGATTATAAATTATTTATTATATGTAAAATTTACTTCAAGAAGGATAATGTAGTGTTGGTTGAAAATAAAAAATAACTCAAAAAATAAAATCATGTTTGTTGATATAAAAAATAAACTTTTAAAGATTTACATATAGTTGTTACAAATTAAAAAATAATGATTAATTATAAATATAAAACAGAAGTGGTTAAAAATATTATTTATACATATTGTATACAAACGCTTTAATTTTTACCCAATTTTTTTCATTAAAAATTTCTGTATGTAGACTTGTAAATTCTTCCACTTCATGTTTCCTTGGTGGTTTTTTATTTTTTATATTTTCCTTAAAATGGCATTTTATTAGTTTTTTTTGTTCTTCTGTCCATTTAACTCTATTAATTTTTTTCTTTTCATTAATTCGACTGTGATCTTTTTCTGAAAGTAAACATAATTACATAATTAACAAACTTTTAAATATAAAAATAACTTACCTTTATGATAAATAATATTTTGAACCAATTGTGGTTCTAGTTCTTCCGTAACATCATTAACATCAATTTCGTTCGGGGTTTCGTCTTCCGGACCTGAGTCGTCTATGTCTGATAGGTTTATTTCGTCCAAGTTTTTTCCTTTATATAAAGAGGCTTTTCCACTGTTTATTGCTATTAATAATTTAGAAACTTTGGCGGTTTGATATATATCTTGTGGAAGGCTATAAAAATTAAATTATATTCAGAATTCGACGTCCAACCGTTTATGGTAGAGTCCTCTCATAAAAAAATATCTTGGTTAGGAACCAATATTTAAAAATCCTTAGTTTTCGAAATACAGGGTTTTAAAGTTAATAAGTAAAAGTGTTATGCATTTTTTTTTCAATAAATTAAACAAGCAATAGAAAGAAAAACAATTTAGAAAATTTATTCAGTGGCGTAGAAAATTCTAGGTAAAATATTCGGCCATACTCAAATGGAACGCCGCTGGTAAGTTTTTGAAAAAAAAAATGTATCACTACAATTAGGATTGCTAGTCTAGTAACTCAGTTGCAAAGTTTCATTAAAAAATATTTATTTTTAAAAAAGTTACAGTGAAAAAACTATTTTTATTTATTATCTTTAATTTCGAAAATTAAGGATTTTTGAATATTGATTCGTGACCTAGATTATCTGTATTTTATAAGAGGATTCTACCATAAACAGTCGAATTCTGAAACACCCTATACCCGGTGTAAATGGATCATGAGCCATCCGTATAAGTTTTAAATAGATATAACAAATTTTGGTCGATTATATTAAAGCTATTTTTTGGATTTTTTTACATAAAAATACAATATGAGCGACATCCAGTTTGACCTTAGGTGACATTAAAATTGGAAATTCAAATGGATCACTCCGTACATTTCTACATATTTGGATTCTACGACTTCAAAAACGAACACGTCATATGTCATTTTGAGACCCCAATTTTATTTTATTTTTGAATTTTGTTTATCCATCCTCCTATATGGTCATGATTTGGTCTACATTATTTATAATTAAACTAGAATTACCTAAAAAGTCTCAATTTTGTCAATTATTTATTTTTATTTCTTTTATTAAACATTTAATTCAGCAAATCCAGTTTTTTATCTGAAACTCAATTGTTTTAAATAAATAAAGCAGTAATGTTATTTTTTTTTAATTTCGATACAAAATTCTCCTTAAAAAAATTTAGAACTTTTAGGTAATTTTAGTTTGATTATAATAAATGTAGACGAAATCATTAGCACCTAGGAAGGATAAAAAAATTCAAAATATATAAAAATGTACTGGGTGTTCCATTTGAATTTCCAATTTTCATGTCATTTCCGGTCAAACCAGATGTCGGCCGTACTGGATTTTTATTTCAAAAAATTCAAAAATAGCTCTATTATAATCAACCAGAATTTGGTATAAATCTATTAACCTGTTTAAAAATTACAAGGGTGGCCTATGACCCATTTACACCCGGTATAGTACAAGGAAACAATAGTCTTGAAATAAAGCAACTTTTTTGACTATACACAGGTTAATCATTTTAAGGGCATATAGATAGAATGGAAAAAGTATTTTTTATCCTTAATTTCTAAATAATTTTAAAACAGGTAACGTAATTATGCTAAAATTTTCTGATTAATTATTTATTATTTTTTTCATATGTCCTAAAAATTTAAAATGCGGTTGTTTTTCATTGTTAGGGTAATTTTAAAATAAAATTTAATTCATAATTTTTACAAAAATAAATTAGACAACTTAATAAATCTATAACGCCTTAAAATATTTGAACTTCTCAGTGCAACACTCTGTATATAAGTAGTCCTAATAAACTACACTTTTAAAATTATTTTTTTCATAATTATTTTAAACAATTGATTAAATTGTCTAAAGTAATTATTTAAACATCTTTTGAATTGAATACCGAATTATAATAAACAAGAGTATAAGAATTATAGAATTATTATAAAAAAAATATTAATAAAAAATGCATAAGTACCTACCGATAAAATGTTTCATGTGTTTTTCGTGTATGGCCCATAAAATGTGCAAATTGCTCTATTTCATCTTCAGTCAGATTTAAAACTTGTAAAATAGTGGCAATCTGCTTTCTTAAACGTGTTGAAGTAAAAAGTGCTGTATCCGTAACACCTGATGCTTCAGCTAATTTTTTTAGAGTGTGATAGCCACTTAACCATCTATTTGTGGTGTTTGGATTAGCAAATAGGTATTCGTTTGTCTCTGGTACGCATAGGCTTCTGACACTAAATAATACTTCTATAAATTTTTGGATATCTATGGGAAACAAAATTGCAATAGGTTTACTTCCTTTTCCTTCTGTTACAACTCTCTTGAATTTTTTTACAAGAATTTTTTCCGTTTCTGAAAGTGAAGTAAAAAATTCTTCCTGTTGATTTTGAGGAACTGTGTTGTTATATGTTTTTATTTTTAAAAATTGAACTTCCCCTATTCGTTTTCTGTTTAACAACAATGTTAATGCTAAAGTACATTCGCATAATCTCCTGTAAAATAATTTTATCTGGCGGTTTTCTTGCAAAGCCTTGCATGCTTCCTTAGCTGCCTTATGTATAAACTCCTGAAATTGCATAACATCTTTTGTAAGAGGTAATAATTTAGCTTTTTCATGTCGTTTCTCGTTTAAGCTTTTTAAAGCCAAACTGGAAATTTCCCAATTCCAACTGCTTTCAATTAATTTTTTTAATTGTTTAATTTCTTTCAACGCCTCTTCCTGTATTAGACAATGAAATAAGGGACTTTTTTTAATCACCATTTTCGTAGCTACATCACATACTTGCTTAAGAGTAGTTCCCATATGTAAAGCTAAACTGCTTGCTCTGAAAGAATGAGTTTCAGGATCATACCCACTAATTACTTTTGTAGCTGCTACAAAATTATCAAAAAACTGAGGCTTTAAGAAATCAAAGAGTTTTTGAAGGCCAGTCATGTTTTTCAAAAAAAGTAATAGGCGTCCCAATTCTCTCATCTTATTTGAAATAACATTTCTAATTTGTGTGCGTTTATGTTTTCGCAACAAATTATCTGCATAGCAACAAACAAGTAAGTCGTTCATTGCAAGTTTTGAAATTGCATCATTACGCATAATGGGAAATACCTCATTTTTTAAACGTAAAGTGGAATAAAAATCATTGTATGCACCAGAGCACACAGAAAATAGTTGAGCATTTGACAAATGCTGTTCTCGATTTGACAAATCAGAGCTTGGCCTAGATGCACAATGCTTTCGATGGCGCTTTAAATAATTTCTTTTAAAATATCCCAGGCAATCTTTACAAACAACATATTTCTCTTTCAAATTTTCAAGATTTTCTCCAGTTTCACTATCGTTATAAACAGCCTTTGGTCGTCTAACGGGACGAATAAGATTCGTATTGGAAGTTGAAATGAAGTTACCTTGGCGACGAATTACATTTAATAATTCTTTTCGTTTTGGATTTTCTAAAGACATTGAAAATAATTCTTTAACTGCACCTTCTTCATTATGATTTCGTTTTAAGTGCCGTGGGAAGTGCGTGACCTCTTGAAAACAATAAGGACATGCAGATTTTTTAGTCCATGTTCTAAAGTTTGTAATTTGTTCTATTTTATCAGATGATGTATTAACAAATTTGCCAAAAGACACCACAACTCCATCTATATTATTTTTTGGTTGTAAATTATTATTTGCTAAAAACATAAAGGATTAACATTTAATTAAAAAAAAAGAAGAAATACCTTTTTTACTAGCGTCTGTCTGGTTTATCAACAGACCACAATTTGGTGGACTGTTTTCTCTTACGTTAGTTTCTTCAGTTTGCTCGGCAGATTCATTGTCTGTTGAATCTGGGATATATTCACTACCTGAAGAACAAAATGGTTCTTCTGAGTCACTATTTCCAGACTCTATATATAAATCTACACTTTGCTTTTTTTTTCTGAATGAGTTTTTTTCCAATATTTCGACATTTGCAAGTGCGTTAAAATGCTCCTCTTTTTGTTCTGAAATACCTTGAACAATATGTATTTCTCTGACGACAGTTGTTTCTTTATTTTCTTGATTATTTAAAATGTTTAAAGCTTCTATCTGCTCATTTTTTGTTGTACCTTTAGTTGACTCATATTTCGGAAGGTCTAATA